>CM047738.1:3630032-4034268 GCA_026225825.1 Pistacia integerrima | reverse complement strand
ATGTAGTTTGCTTATGTTATATGCTAGTTTGAATTTGAGAAATTCCCCTGAATATTGCTTTTGGAGTTGCTAGAGGATTTCTTGTTTGCATTTTGCTTCATTCAAGAGTCAAAAACTAATAAAGACTTTTGGTTCAATAAAATTGTAGGCTCTAAGTCTTGTGTTGTGACATTTGCAATTACAATAATCTTATCTTATGTTGATTATCATATTTATTATCAATTTCACATTTTACTTCATGAAAATATCTTTAGACGTTAGTTTCTCATGTTTGGTATTTGTTTGAAAAATGTGTATTCCCTTCAATGCGTTACAACTATAAAATAACATAAAACTTTGCATAAGATGTATATATTTCTTAGTGGTGATATCACTCTTATAAGACATGAAGACCGATAGTGATCATTACTTATGTAGTAATTTAACATCAATTATCCATTCATAGGTAACCCAGATGGTTAGGGCGAATTATGATAGCGTGGATAGGTTTAGACGTGTAATTTAACAGAGATTGATAGCTTCTAGTACATATACTTAGATGTGTAAAATGGGTTGTATCGTGTTGGTGTAGCCTACTTGTTTAGACCTTTTGGATCTATCATGTTGGGCTAGCTTGACGTAAACAATGAAATTATATTCGATCAATTTACATTGATTCTAAAATTGATGACTTATCATGGCACGAATGAATTGAGTAGAGCAACTAGGCCTTGGTCTGGTCAAGGAGTCGGTTCTCGGGTTGACTGATTTGACCAACTGATCGAACCAGAGACATCAGCATGACATATTGTTATTTGGATTTCGTTTTATTTTATTTATGTTGTTTTTTGGATTTAGATGAAATTATTTTGGAAATTTATTAGAATTTTAGAATTTTATTATGCCATGCTAATGTCACTAGTCCGGTTCTCTAACTTGATGATTCGACACTATTCCGTTTGTTCAACCTTGATCAATTCCGTCTAACTACTATAACTGGATTTAGGATGTACTAGGCTTGGATAAGGGTTCGATTCTCGATCGAACCAGCCGGTTCGGTCCTGGTGGTGTAGAGCCTATACCTAAACACAAATAGGCCACAAAAAACATTCACAATTGAAAAATAACATAATTTGGATGATGTTTACCGATTCTACTTTGGATTAAAGGGGAAGCAACATTATTTAAGGCTTTCAACTTCAATTAATCATATTATAAAGATAATTCCAGCAAGGGCGTGAAAAGAAAGCTTGATTCTGACCCATTAAAGTATTCAGAAAATCTTAAATTTCCAAAACAATAATGTTTAGATAATAATTGGTCATGAGATTATTTTTCAATAATACTTCTTGTACAAGTTGAGTTAATGTAATTTATTGACTAGTTTTTTCTTATGGAAGTATTCATTTTGGCATGAAGCCCTGTGATGATGCTGAACTTGGTGATTCTCTTGAAGCTGTAAAGGCCATTCTTTATGTATTAATGTGATTCACAAGCCATTATATATTAATGTAAAGGCCATTGTTTATATATTAATGGGAATCATATGTCATTATATATTAATGTACAAATTGTACAAAGTATCATCCTGAGATGTAACATTTTGGTATAAAATCTAATTATACATGTGCACTTGATACCTATGCAAAGCTTTCCCTAGTCCAAGTCATTCTAATTTGGTGATAAATATTATTGAAGATTGTACAGAGTAATTACGGTTAAATTCGTTTTCCCTGATATACTCTAGCAATTTTTTGGTTATGAAATTACTAAAACCCCCCTTACGTAGGGTATTTTTAATTCTTTCTAAGGATTGTTGAGACGTATAACACTTAACTCTCTCGTCGGATGAATAAAATTAACCCCAAGTAGATATTGTACTTTAGGCTTAATTTGCTTATTTTTAAGCTTTATGGTATTTTTTTTTATTCAGAACATGTTTAATAAAAGGTGATCGGGGGTGTTTGGGTTATTTTGCGCACATCTTAACTAATTCTTCAGGAGCTTGAAGTTAATGACTAGGTAAACCCTCTAGTGACCACTCCTACTAACAATCTAGGGGAATAAAACTCAAGAGCTCTTGATTGATACACCTAATAGTCTCTATTACCCCACTCGACCACTTAGGGGTGGTTATTGACCTTAAATCTTATTCGCAAGTGATTTGAAATGTTACAACATGGTCATAATAACAATTACATACACAGGCTTTTTAATTTTCCACGAGGCACTGATTTATTTACTGATGTTAGGTTGTGGTCAAATGATCATAAGAGACACTGAAAAGCTTATATGATTTTCATAGATGATTTAGTTTTCTAGAGTTTTGGAGGTCTATGCATACCTCTAACCAGGACCATTTTAAGAATATTTGTGACCCTAGGCAAGAGTTACTATAGGAGTCTTCTAATAATATAAACATATATTAAAAAAATTATTTCAAATTTATTTTTCTTGCCTTTTGAGATTCAAAATCACTAGGAGAGGTGGATGGCGACCGACGGGCTAATGGGGTTAGGTTGGTGGGGAGTTTTGTAGAGCAGATGTTGGAGAAACAATGGATGGTGAAATGGGTGATTTCTAATGCTAGGATTGGTCGGAAAAGGCTTGAGAAGTTGCGGCTCAAAAGGTATTGGTGGCTGGCGATTGACAGAGTAAACAGATGAGGTATGATAGGGGTTTTGGTGAGAGGGCTGAGGGGAGGAAGATGGTGGTGTTGGGGAAGGCCAACAATGTTGGGTACATGTCGAAAATGCTAGAAATGGCTATCGCGCGTTGTGGAGTTGGGTTGCAAGATTTATAAAATCGGCCAAAGCGAGGGCTATCAAGGTTAGGAAAACACTTGGGAAATGATAGAGTGATGAACTGATGATTCTGGTTGATTTTAGTGAGAAAATTGACCAGAATCAGCTCCAAACGATCAACGGTGGAAGAGGGGTGAAGATGATTTATGTGAATGTCAAATTGTGGGATGGAGTTGGGGGTGAGTAATTTGAGCCATGTAAATGATTATTTTAGCTTTTCATTATTAAAAGAAATTCAATGTGTTAATTTAGGGGTATAAATTAGAATATATGAAACTAGATGTACAAACTTATTATTTTGTCAAACTTTGGGTAGGAATATATGTAAAAAGTTTATAATAAATTTAGGTATTTTTGCCTTTTTTTGGGGGTCCCTTGACCTAGATAAGAAATTATACACAATTTTCATTTTTGTACATATTTAAAAAAAAAAATTATAAAAAATTTGGGCTCCTATTTTTGGGGGGCCCTAGACAGGTGCCTAATGTCCCTACCCCTTGAGCCGGCCTGCCTCTAGCTAACTAAACATGGTTACACATTATATCAATCAATTCTGTACATTAACATACACAACGTTATACTTTAGATACATTATAGAAACATATAAAATGTAAAAAAAAAAAAAAAAAAAAAAATTTGGGGTTATAAGTTGCAGAAAGGGGAAAGAAGGAGCAATATAATTAAAGAATGGTGCATGGGCAAGAGTCGGAATCTCTACAATTTGGACAACTTGATGCATATGAAGTAAATGTAGAGGGAGTTGGATTTGTTTCATTATTTTCTGTATTCTCCATCAGTTCTTCCACAATCTCTAAGCTTGCATAGCCAAGCTTCTCTTTCAATTCAATGCACAAGTTGGCAGCATCAACTCCATCTCCAGTCACCACTATATTTTCTCTGTTTTCCAATCTCACTGAGATTACACCTATATGATCATGTCAGGAAAGAAAATAACTCCTTAAACAACATAAAAAATAGGCAAAAGGGTCTGCATTTTTTTTAACTGTGACTTCACATACCATCTGCGGCGGCGGCTGTCTCCATGGCCTTGGACCTGCAGTTGTCACATTTTATAACTTGCACCTTAATGACTATCTTCTGCTGCACAATTGAACCGAAGAACATGGTCATAATTATATATAAACACTTCTTTCATATTATTTCTTCATAATGTTATAACTTACCTTCATATTAGGAAGCTGGAAAAGCTGTGTTGTTCAGAGTGTATTACAAATGAATTGAATGTGTCATAATACGATAAGGAGAAATTAAAAGAACTATTATATATCTACTGCATCCTATGTATAGATGTCAATACATGTGAGTTTTGCTGAATGAATAAACTTGAACATGGTGAATATCCCACTTGTACAGGGAATTTCTGTAATGTTTCAAGAGCTCGATCAAGATCCACATTTTATGGATTCTATGTATTGATACAATTCCATTCACACCGAGTTAACACATAGTCTTGCTTGACTTCTAAGATATATATTCATCACTGTCATGAGTTTTATGTCAATGCATAGAATTTGATTGGAGAATCAGTAAAAAAAAATTCAAATATCATGTTGGGATCACTTAGAGCTTCATAATAGTTGTTATTTAATTGCAAATTGAGTTCATTAGAATCATATATATAATAATTATAAAGAGAGAATAAACTTAATTTCGCCGCTTTATTCTTAATTATCCTTGCATGTGACACTTTATTGGAATGCAAATTCAAGAACTCTCTTCTTTGTCTTCCAATCTTATCATACATTTAACTTTTTTTGTCTGTGATGCGAGTAGCTTGAAGTTTCTACTTCTCAGTATTAGCTAGTTCAAATTTATAAACAAGTTTGCCGAATAAATTATTACTTTTTTTTAATCAAGGTGTCTGAGCCAGTTTACATGTACCTCAACTAATCTTCAGGAAAACTAGAACAATAACTTATTATCACGACTCCCTTTTTAAATCGTGGATGCTCAGATGAGAAATCAAACTTGAGACTGTATGATTATTTATACTATCCCTAATTCGCCCCAACCATCTTAGCTATCCAGTACTCGGATGGGTTCAATTTCTTATTTCACATTAAGAAGCAAGTGGATCAAGCAACAAGTACTACATATTGTTGTTTCAGTGGTGCTTGTATGCTTTATTCTTTTTTAAGAATATGAATGTCTAGATTTTGTTACTATAGATTATTTTATCTTGTAATTTATTCTTCAAATAATACTTTAGTACAACTTAGAATTCATATATATGACCTCGGCAACTTCAATGTTCTTTTAAGGCATTGTTCTCGGTTGCTGAAGCCACGGAGAGATAGGGATAACCGCCATGTTCGTTGACCAACTTTTATATATATATCTTTTCTTTTTTCTCTTGAAAATAATTTTCTACTCAATACGTCTATTATCTGTTCAAATTCGTGAACCGTGAATCTTATTTATCCAAAAAATTCCTCTGTTATTTTGGATAGAAGTTTCATTTAGGATTATAGGCGAAAATAATTTTTCATTCTTCCACGAGAAGATCCATACGCGAAAAGATCATATATTTTAGGTAAGTATTTTTTTTTAGTTTCATCATCACATAATTTAGTCCTTTTTTCGAGTACATCCTGGGTAAGATATTCTTTATCCAAAATTTCGATTCTAATCAGAAACTCCTTGTTTAAATTGTTCCTTTGTTGTTCATTGTTGTAACTCCAATGCTTATCCAATTCATCAGAGAAGAGTTTTTCCTTTGTAAAAAAAGACAATCTTTTTTTGTATCATTTCCAAAAAAGTTGACAAACTTGCTGGATACGTAAAAGAGATCCTTTCTTTTCCATCACTTTGACATGTATAAAAAAAAAAGTGTGCCATTTCATTTCTTACAGCATGTTCAAATTGATTCTTTTTTTTATTTTTATATCGAAATGGATGATTCCATCGTTTATAGTTGAAAAGAAGAGTCACAAGAGGTTTTTCAAACCAAAATAGATATTTTTCTTTATTTGTTACTTTTTTTTTAACTATTTCTAACTTCGCATTTTCTTGATTCCCTCCCATCCGATAAAGTTTCATAAAGCAGGGCTATTTTTATCGCATGTTTCTTTAAAGTGAAAGTGGAATTTATGCTTTGTTTTTTTTTTTTCCTTTCCATTCACTCGGATCTCTTTGTTTCCTCGATTTTGTCCGGATCCTCCTTTTCTTCCGAAAAAAGGGAAGGAGAAGGATCTTCTTCCGTGGATACCTCTTGTTCCTGTTTAGTCCCCCTCGTTTTGAAAGTCGTTTCTATTTCTCCATCTGTTACTTCCGCACTTTCCTCCCTTTTTTGCCTTTCAAAGGTTTCTTTCACTTTCAGTTTCTTAGTAAAAATGGGTGACGGTATTCTGCCTAAATAGTAGATACAGGTAATAAATAAGAGAATACTAAAGATTCGAGCCATAGAATTTCTCAATTCTGACACAAGGTACTTATTAGATCGAATAAGTACATTAGACCTAATAAATTCTTTTGCTGTATCCAAACTAATACCAATCCAACCCATTTCATGAATAAAATGTGACCAATTAACCAACCAACAAAACTACTTGTTACAAATAACATCTTGTTGTTGCATCGAAACATAGAAATGTTGACTAATCTGGCTAACATTGAACTTGGTAAAATGAAATGGTTGAATAATTGAAATATATATATATATATATATATATATATATATATATATATATATATATATATATATATATATATATATATTTGAGTAATGTTATGCTTACTCACGATCTTACTATCTTACTATCATTTGTAAATATAACGCATAGTACGGGTATCATATGTAATTTTAACAAAGGTAGTAAGACAGTTAGTAAACTCGTGAGTAAGCATAATATTATTGATATATATATGTCCTCGCCAGAAGCTGCAAACTCTTATTAACATATGTTTTCATAAACAGAACTTTCACAAACAATAGATAAAAGTCATTCTTGTACTGATGGCAGATTCAAATTAATAAATCATATACTAATTCGCTTTCTCTTAATTAAAAATATAGAAGAAATGAGTTTGTTCACCAATATATATATCTGCCATAAAAAGGCCAAGCCATTACAGATGAGAAGCGAAACGAATCATATATATATATATGTGGTTATTGTTTGTGTGAAAATAGTAAGGACGAGAAGAAGGGAAGCGTTAATATTGAAGTTGGGTTTACATGATGGTGCAGGGGCTTGGCTGAGGATCATAAGCAACTCTATATAATTCATACTGAGGTTGATAAGCATATGAATATGATGCGGGTGAAGTTGTATCTTTGTTCTCATTTTGGTTGTCCTTTTTCTCCTTCACTTCTTCCACGATTTCTAAGCTCGCATGGCCAAGCTTCTTGTTCAATTCACTTGCCAAGTCTGCTGCATCAACTCCTTCTCCGATCACCACTACTTTGTCTTTGTTTTCCCCTTCTAATGCCACCGAGATTACACCTATATCATACCACAAAATAACTTAAAGAACATAAAAAATGGGCGAATGAGCAAATATAGAGAACAGATTTAAATGTGACTGCAAATACCATCTGCGACGGCGGCTGTCTCCATGGCCTTGGACCTGCATTTGTCACATCTCACTTGCACCTTTATAACTATCTTTTGCTGCAAAATTAAAACAAGGAACATCATCATCATTATTACATATACACATTAGTTTTCTGGTGAAACAAACATTAGCCTCAAACATGAAGGCAGCTAGTATATGCATCATGTTATAGCTTAATTACAAACCTTCATCTCTGCCAGACACAACCACAACCACAAGAACAGTTTTGTTATTGCTTAGAGATTGTATATGACTTGAATGTGTCGCAATATGATGAAGAATAAGAACTCCTGATTCCTATTTATATATGTCAACACAGGAGAATTTTCTAAATAGTAAACGCGTTCATGCATAGACATGGTTATTTTACTATGGTAGAAGGAATATTTTAAGGTTTCAAGAACTCAAGATCCAGATTTTATGGATTTTATGTACCAATATAATGTCCATTCGCACTAACCTAAGAATTAATATAATGTCCATTCACACTGAGCTAACATAGAATTCCTTGGCTTCCACTAAATTCAGCACTGTCATTGGTTTAAGTCGATTGTCAGGTATTGATTTTAAGTCAACATTTTATTAAGTCAATTATGAAAATAGTAAAAAATTTCAATGATCACATGTTATGAACGCGGGGATATTTTTGTTTGATTGAAACCGAGTTTATTTAGAATTTTATAATTAGTGGAAAGGACGTGACTTTCTTTAGTTTATTTGTAATTGTCCTTGTGCCATTGTATTTATATGTTCTTTAAGCTGTAGAGGCAAGAAACTATTGACCAAGTTTGGTATCTACCAATAATGCAGTTCCACCAGACTGTACCTGGCCATATCTTGTTCCGAATGCCTACACCATATACAAATGCAATCCTGTTATTTTATATACCATTTATTGACTTGTTTTATACAAATATTGATCTTGGAATGAAGCCATGTGATGATGCTGAACTTGGTGATTCTCTTAAAGCTGTAAAATACCATATGGCAAAGTCATAATTCCATGCTGGTGAATGTTTTTGTCTGTGTACAAAGTATTATCTCGAGATTATGACATCCTTTTGTCTCCCTCTTTCTTTCACTAACATATATGAAATCATCCTTATGTAATCTTGGAATCTCATTGTTATATGGAGTGGTTAAAGCTAACATATATTATATAATTTTTTTTTTTTTTTTTATGATTGGGATATCTAAGTTAGTTTGTGCATACCTCAATTAATCTTTGGAACTGATTGAATACCCTACAAACCTAATGTTCCAAGATAAGTTACAAATGTAAGTATAACAAATCTTTTTAACTGCTAGACCAATCCCTTAGAGTTTATATAAAGATATTTTGAATACTACGACGAACATCCTTCTTATTCAACTCAAAATGAACCAAATAAAAAAAAAAAAAAAAAAATATATATATATATATATATACACACTCAAATTAACGATAATAAGATTTCTGTGATTTAATTCGATCTTTTATTATATTTTTAGACCTAATCGATCAACAAAAAAAGATCACATGTATTATATATTTTTAATCCATTTTGTACAGTACATACAAAAGGATATACTTTAGGGTACATTTAGACGAACAAATAAAATGTTGAGGAATCAAAACTAATCCCACTTTCCGATGCACAATAAAAATCAAATAATTTAGAAAAAAAAATGGGGGAAGGAAGAAACATTCTAATTAAAGAATGGTGCAACAGCATGAGTCAGGATCTCTACACTTTTCACAATATGATGTTTATGGAGTTGGATTTGTCCCATAATTATCTTCAGTGGTCTCTTTGAATTCCTTCACAATTTCTAAGCTTGCAAAGCCAAGCTTCTTTTTCAATTTGCTGCACAATTTGGCTGCATCAACTCCATCTCCAGTCACCACTATATTTTCTCTGTTAACCAATCTCACGGATTCTATACCTATTATCATATCACAAAACACCTTAAACAACATCAAATTTGACAAAAAGGGTTTTCAGTCCTCCGTTTTTTATGATCAAAATTCAACATCTAACTTAGAAACATCAAGTTTAAAATAGATTTAAAAATTAATGCACTTCACATACCATCCATGTCGTTGGCTGTCTCCATGGCCTTCGCCCTGCAGTTGTTACAATTTATTACGTCCACCTTAATGACTATCGTTTGCTGCACCATAAAATCAAAATGCATTATAATTACATAAACACATATCTAGCCTTCCTTCAATGCATGGAGCTAAACAGCAAATGAACCATCTTCCCTGGAAGAAAATGGATCAAGCAAAAGAGAGGGGTTGCAGTTTTAATCAATTTCATAGCTTACCTTCATATTTTTTTCGTCTTGTATATGTTATTGCGTAGAGATTATAACTAAATTGAACGTGTCAAAGTTTCTTTGTATAATGTAAATACATGTCAGTATTGCTAAGTTAATAAACTTGCATGCAAAGTTTCAAGAGCTCAAGATCCACTTTTTACGGATTCTATGTACCAATATAATTCCATTCACACTGAGTTTCCAACTAGTCTTTGCTTGACTTCTAATAATTTAGCAGTATCTTGAGTTCAAGTCAATTACAAGAACCAGTACAGAAAAAATTCAGTAGTATCTTGATGGGATCACTTAGAGTGAGGGAATGATTGTTATCTAATTGGCAACCGCGTTCATTTAGAATTTTATAATGAAGTAGAAAGGGTATAATTAACTCCATTTCTCTGCATTATTTGTAATATTTATTCTTACATGTGATCACACCTTAAATATTATTATGCAAGATTTTATATGTGTATTGAAAAGTACGCTCTTGTTTGCTTTTCAGCTTGGCTTAAATCTTTGGTCTGTGATGTGTGGATTGAGCTTTATACTTATCAGTATTGAATTTTCCCAAGTGATGCCAAACTGTGACCAGATGATAAATAGACTAAAGTATAGACCACTATATAAAATGTTCTTGAAAGATCACCATCACTTTTCAATATGAATGGAAGACTCAATTGTTTATATGAGGATGCACAAAGTTGATGAGGATCGATTTCATAAACAAGTTCATGTAAGCATTGATGGATCAATCATATACTCTTTTAGACAAACATATTAACTTATGATCAATGTTTTTAAACCTAGACTGGCCTTGACCTAATTAAGGAACCAGTTTTCCGGGTCAGACTAGTGACATCATGCTAACGTTAGCATGACATAATAAAAATTTAAAACTCTAATAATTAATAAATTTATAATAATTAAATAAATTTCATGCTGATGTCATGTTGACATCGTTGACGACATCATCCTGACATTACTAGTTGTTGAGCCGGTGGTTGAATTGACGATGTGACGTATTGTTCCGCTAGTTTAACCTTGGGTCAATCCGGTCCAATAGTTAAAACCTGTTTTAGCCATTTAGTGGATCGGTTCACTGGATGAGGACCAACCCAGTCGATCCGGTCCGGGTTTACATATATATGAAACTTATATATTGAAAAAGTTACGTTAATTTTAGAAATAAATTGAAATCCTTGATACTTTCATGTTTTTACTGTTTCAATGTACTAGCTTTACCTTCATGTTAATGTACTAGCCTCAAATAAAATTCTGCTGTTGTTATTTTAAGAATGTGGAGGACTAGATTCTATTATATCTTATAGATTATTTTGTTTTATTTTTCAATAATACTTTCTTTTACTCAAATATTCACTTTACAATAAAGTCTCGTATTCCCACTGAACTTTGGTGATATTCTTTAAAGCGGTGTTTCACAAGACAAGCCATAATTAATACAAGTTGGTGAATTTTTTTGTCCGCGTACAAAGAATCATCCTAAGAATATGGAACTTCTTGGGATCCGACCCTTCGTCGTCCTTCCTCTCTTTCTAATTTCAGTTCTGTGATTCTTCTTTTTATGTGACCTCGATAACTTCAATGTTCTTTTTATCAACATAATTGGATTATTATCTATTTATTCTGTGCAAAAGCTGATGAAAATTACAGTACTTCAAGGTACAATCTGTAAGTACTTAAACCATAAAGGGTGAAGAAGAAGAGGAGATATAACTGAATTGCAGTTTACATGATGGTGCAGGGGCTTGGTTGAGGATCAATAACAACTCTAAATAATTCATACCCACCACTAGTTTGATAATAACATGGTGGATATGGTGTAGTTGGAGAACTTGGACTGGAAGGTGGTTGTGTAGCTTGGTCTTCATTTTCGTTGCCTACATTCTCCTGAACTTCTTCCACCATTTCTAAGCTCGCATGGCCAAGCTTCTTGTTCAATTGAATTGCCAAGTCGGCTGCGTCAACTCCATCTCCGATCACCACTACTTTGTCTTTGTATTCCCCATCTAGTGCCACTGAGATTACACCTATATCATATCACAAAAGCAAACTTAAAGAACAACAAAATGGGCAATTGGGTCTGTTTTACATTCATTTTTTGATCAAAATTTAATACCATCTGCGGCGGCGGCTGTCTCCATGGCCTTGGACCTGCATTTGTCACATCTCACTTGCACCTTTATAATTATCTTTTGCTGCAAAATGAAATCAAATAACATCACGATCATAATTAACATGAAGGCAACAAATTCAATAAGCAAGCAAATTGTAGCAAGCTGAAAGAATGAACCTTCTTTCATATTTACCTTCATATTCGCCAGGTTATTGTACAGAGATTCTTGTTGGTTCTGTTGGTTTTACTGGAGAGTGATGAAGAAGAGTGATTTTGCAAAGGAAAGAGACGGCAGCAAGATGAAAATGAGTGCTCTGTTTTTCATTCATAGATTAAGGATAATATATGTACAAAATCAGTCCACTGTTTCACCTAAAACAACCTAATGCGGTGGATAATTTTTACACATTGGAATTTTGAAATAAACTTACAACAAAACATTTCTTAATCACAACTAAACTCAACTAAACATGTCACAAAAACATCACAATAATTCAACAAAAACAGTAGCTTCAACCACTGCACTGGCTGTAACAGTAACTTGAACTCTTGGCGCCAAAAACAGTTTGAAACTTTAGCTGAATATTTCTGCATTTCCAACAAATTATCATCATCTTCAACACTCGTTGATAATCTTGCTGGAAACACCAAGTTTGAGTCTTAAATTCTCAAACTTGGCTTTGGATAAAACCTTGATCATGATGTTCGATCGCCACCTGTTCTTCACCCCTACAATGGATCAATTTAATTTTCCCATTACTTTCTGCCTCTCTCACAAAATGGAACTTAATTTTAATGTGCTTGGTTCTGCCGTGTGAGACATGATATTTTTTCCATTGCCACGGCTGATTGGTTGTCACAGAAGATCACAGTTGGACTTCTCTGTGTTTGCCTCAAAACCTCAAAGATTTTTCTAAGCCATATGGCTTGGTTTATGGCCATAGCAATAGAAATGTATTCTGCTTCTATTGTGGACCGAGCTATGGTGTCCTTTTTTTTGGATAGCCAACATATAGCACCTGAATTCAAGAAGAAGGCATAACCGGAAGTACCTCTCATATCATCAATGCATCCAGCTCAATCACTGTCCGAGTATCCAACAAGCTGAAAATTTTCAGACTTCTTAAACCATACACTAAGATTAGAACTTCCTTTAATGTACCTCAACACCCTCTTGGCTGCCTTGAGATGAACTTTACTTGGGTTGCTCATGAACCTAGAGAAGAGGCTTGTTACAAACATTAAGTCAGGCCTAGTGGCTGTCAAGTACAATAGATAGCCAATCAAACTTCTATAAATTCCCTCATAATCTTCACAGCCCCATTATCTTTGCTCATCTTCAAGTTTACAATCAGTGGAGTGTCCACTGGTTTGTACCTATCGATGTTGAACTTGTTTAGTATTTCATTATCATATTTTCTTTGGCTAACAAATATCCCATGTTGAGTTTGACTAATCTCCATTCCAAGGAAATAAGACATTTTCCCTAGATCAGTCATTTCGAACTCATTGTGCATTGCCTTCTTAAATTCTTCCAGTTGAATTAGACTACTTCCCATGATGAGCAAATCATCTACATATAGTGAAACAATAATGAACTCCCCTTCCAGCTCTTTCTCATACAATGTGTGTTCATTAGGGCTCCTCATGTATCCCAAACTAATCAAATGATCATTGATTCTACTATATACTAGGCTCTAGGGGCCTATATTAGGCCATATAATGCCTTCCTCAACAGATAAATTTTGTTCTCCTATCCTTCTACTTCATATCCCTCCGAATGCTCCGCATAAATTTCTTCATTGAGCCAACGATTCAAAAGAATGCAGACTTAACATCTAGCTGATAAATCCTCCATTCAAATTGGGTTGCTAAAGCAAGGAGAAGCTTGATTGTATCATGAGTGGCCACGGGTGCAAACGTATCCAAGAAGTCTACTTCAAATTGTTGAGCAAACCCCTTGACAACCAACCTTGCTTTATGTCTATAAACTGATCCATCTAGATTTGATTTTCTTTTGTAAATTCATTTAACTTGGATCATTTTTCTGGTTGCTGGTCTGTCTACCAATTCCTAAGTGCCATTCTTCTCAATCATGCTTAAATCCTCCTTTATTGCATTCTTCCAAGTATCTGACTTAGCAGCTTCATTATAATTTGCAGGTTTAAGTAAGGCTACATTACACCTTTCATAAACCTCTACCAGAGGTTTGGTACCTCTAACTGGAATATCTTTATCTGAATATATCCTTCATTTTTTATGATCAAAATTCAACATCTAACTTAGAAACATCAAGTTTAAAATAGATTTAAAAATTAATGCGCTTCACATACCATCCATGTCGTTGGCTGTCTCCATGGCCTTCGCCCTGCAGTTGTTACAATTTATTACGTCCACCTTAATAACTATCTTTTGCTGCACCATAAAATCAAAATGCATTATAATTACATAAACACATATCTAGCCTTCCTTCAATGCATGAAGCTAAACAACAAATGAACCATCTTCCCTGGGAGAAAATGGATCAATCAAAAGAGAGGGTTTGCAGTTTTAATCAACGTCATAGCTTACCTTCATATTTTTTCGACTTGTATATGTTATTGCGTAGAGATTATAACTAAATGAACGTGTCACAGTTTCTTTATATAATGTAAATACATGTGAGTTTTGCTAAGTTAATAAACTTGTATGCAAAGTTTCAAGAGCTCAAGATCCACTTTTTATGGATTCTATGTACCAATATAATTCCATTCACACTGAGTTTCCATATAGTCTTTGCTTGACTTCTAATAATTTAATAGTATCTTGAGTTCAAGTCAATTAATAATATTAAGTCAATTACAAGAACCAGTACAGACAAATTCAATAGTATCTTGATGGGATCACTTAGAGTGAGGGAATGATTGTTATTTAATTGGCAACCGCATTCATTTAGAATTTTATAATGAAGTAGAACGGGTATAATTAACTCAATTTCTCTGCATTATTTGTAATATTTATTCTTACATGTGATCACACCTTAAATATTATTATGCAAGATTTTATATTTGTATTGAAAAGTATGCTCTTCGTTTGCTTTTCAGCGTGGCATAAATTTCTGGTCTGTGATTTCTTTGGATTGAGCTTTATACTTATCAGTACTGAATTTTCCCAAGTGATGCCAAACTGTGACCAGATGATAAATAAAGTATAGACCACTACATAAAATGTTCTTGAAAGATCATCATCACTTTTCAATATGAATGGAAGACTCAATTGTTTATGTGAGTATGCACAAAGTTGATGAGAATCAATTTCATAAGCAAGTTCATGTAAGCATTAATGGATCAATCATATACTTTTTAGACAAACACATCAACTTATGATCAATGTTTTTAAACCTTGACCGGTCTTGACCCGGTCAAGGAGCCGCTTTCGGGTCGATCCGGTGACATTATGCTGACGTTAGCATGATGTAATAAAAATTTAAAATTCTAATAATTAATAAATTTATAATAATTAAATAAATTTCATGCTGATGTCATGTTGACGTCACCGATCTGACATCATGCTAACATCACCAATTCTTTAACCCAATGGTTGAATTGCGATGTGACGTATTGTTTTGCCAGTCTAACCTCGGGTCAATCCGGTTCAATAGTTAAAACTCGTTTTAGCCATTTAATAAATCAGATTAAGGATCGGTTCTTGGCCAATAGGACCAACCGGTCTAGCATGGGTCTACGTGTATATGAAACTTATATATTTAACAAGTTAGCTTTATTCAAATATTCATTTTACAATAAAGTCTCGTATTCCTGCTGAACTTTGGTGATATTCTTAAAGCGGTGTCTCACAAGACAAGCCATAATTAATACAAGTTGGTGAATTTTTTTGTCCGCGTACAAAGAATCATCCTAAGAATATGGAACTTCTTGGGATCCGACCCTTCGTCGTCCTTCCTCTCTTTCTAATTTCAGTTCTGTGATTCTTCTTTTTAAGTGACCTCGATAACTTCAATGTTCTTTTTATCAACATAATTGGATTATTATCTATTTATTCTGTGCAAAAGCTGATGAAAATTACAGTACTTCAAGGTACAATCTGTAAGTACTTAAACCATAAAGGGTGAAGAAGAAGAGGAGATATAACTGAATTGCAGTTTACATGATGGTGCAGGGGCTTGGTTGAGGATCAATAACAACTCTAAATAATTCATACTCACCACTAGTTTGATAATAACATGGTGGATATGGTGTAGTTGGAGAACTTGGACTGGAAGGTGGTTGTGTAGCTTGGTCTTCATTTTCGTTGCCTACATTCTCCTGAACTTCTTCCACCATTTCTAAGCTCGCATGGCCAAGCTTCTTGTTCAATTGAATTGCCAAGTCGGCTGCGTCAACTCCATCTCCGATCACCACTACTTTGTCTTTGTATTCCCCATCTAGTGCCACTGAGATTACACCTATATCATATCACAAAAGCAAACTTAAAGAACAACAAAATGGGCAATTGGGTCTGTTTTACATTCATTTTTTGATCAAAATTTAATACCATCTGCGGCGGCGGCTGTCTCCATGGCCTTGGACCTGCATTTGTCACATCTCACTTGCACCTTTATAATTATCTTTTGCTGCAAAATGAAATCAAATAACATCATGATCATAACTAACATGAAGGCAACAAATTCAATAATCAAGCAAATTTGTTGATGCAAGCTAAAAGAATGAACCTTCTTTCATATTTACCTTCATATTCGCCAGGTTATTGTATAGAGGTTCTAAGGAATTGAGTGTTTTGCAATATGATATGAAGAGAAAGAACGTCAAGTTGAACCTTATTTATAATGTCAGCACATGTGAATTTTGCCGAGTAAAAGTTGCACATGGTGAATATATCACCTGTGGAAGGAATTTAAGTAAGGTTATAAGAGCTCAAGATCCACTTTTCATGGATTCTATCAGCGAATTTCATTATACTCAAGCTAATGTTAACATAGTCTTGCTTTGGTTCTAGCAATTTCCAGCGTATAGTATTGATTTGAAGTCAATATAACTGATCACGTCAATTACAGGAAACCGGTAAAAAAATTCTGTAGTCACATGTTTGAAACATTTCAAAGCGCGTTAATGGTTATGTAATTGACGTTTATTCAGAACTTTATTGGATGTAGAAGGTAAACGGGAGAAAGAAGAAAAGAAGGTGAAGTCCATCTACTACTTCACATGATGGTGCAATTGGTTTGTTTTAGGATCATAAACTTGATTTACATGGACAGAGCAGGCCTAGCCAATCTTCTCTTGCTCAACTTTACTGTCAAGTTTGCTGCATGCATCAACTCCAACTCCAACTCCAGCTCCAGTCACCATCTCTTTACTCTTTGTGTATTTTACCAGAGGTTCGATGGCATTAGGATTTCAGGGGTTGGTTTATTTTTTTTTAAAATAGTTGGGGCAAAGTGATTAAAAAATCGATAATTATTCAAAAATTATGATTTTTGAAAACTGCAAGGAAGAAATAATTCTCCCTTTATCAATATTATTGAAAGAATAATACTATATCCACAACCTTTTTTCACAAATTTTATCCTATAACTTCGACGTACTAATTCGTTATTGATTAGTTTATAAATAGGTCTCGTTTATTAATTTACGAACAGTTAAGGTTGCGAGAGAGTTTATGAGAAGAGATTATAAATTGTTATTGTAATTGATTACATCACCGTTGACTTATAATGATGATGTCATTCGTATGTCATACATATGTCATCATATAACTTGAAACTTAAAGGTTTACTTCAAAAACCACCCTCGAAACTCCAAAAATTTTATGCTAAATGGAGATTATTTTTTTAGTCCTTATGGTTTCAGTTCAATACTGTTTAGTCCAATTGTTATAAATTTATTTAGTTCACGTTTCAAATTACTACTTTTTTTTTTTTGTCTCTTGACTTAATGAAAGATTAGTTGGCTGCTAAATTTACATTGAAATGATAAAAATACACTTCTTATAAACAAAAATGAAAAATTATTTACACAAACAATATTAATTAAATTAAAAGAAAAAAAATACACATGATATACTACAAATTCAACATTTTTATTAAATTTTGATTAACTAACGTGAATTGTGTTTATTTATTTTAATTTACAATTTTGGATTTGCCCTGCATAATGTGTATATATATATATATATAAATAATTTTATTACCTTTTTTTTTTTTTTTTATAAATGCATTCTTATACCAATGTTTAATAAAATTTTAATAACATTAAAAAATGAGTATTTTTGTCATTTTAATATAAATTTAACGGTCAAATAACTTTTTATTAATTCAAAGGACTAAAACAATGGTAATTTAAAACGATACGACTAAAATAGTAGTAGACTGAAACGATAGGGATGAAAAAAGGAATTATCTCCTGCTAAATGCTAAGTTTAGAACAATAGTTTAATTCCCAAATTAATTAAAATAACAATTAAAAAAATTAAAGAATTGCTTCCTATATATATTAAACACCCTTGAACAAATCTTATATAATTCCAGAAATTTAAGAATATATAATATTTATAAAAAATAAAAATAGAAAATTCTTTTCCCAGTCAATTGATGTCCTACAGAAACGGAATTGCTAAAGACTTCCACAAATTTAACTTCATTCATCCTTTAGAATTTCCTTTCTTAATATTTTATTATCGGTTTAAAACATTTATTAAGTTCGAACTTCGAATGCGCCAAACTTTGGGGGTTTTTGAAAATTTTGAAACCTTGAAGGTAGTTTAAATTGGCCTAAAAATTAGAGGTCCCAATTTGAAAATAGAAGATGAAGAGTATAAGATTTGATCTGTAATAATTTAAAAAAGAGTAGGACTATTCGGAGACATATAAAATGCTTTTGGGTGCAAAAGAAGTTCGAAATTCCATTAATTGATTTCTTGATTCCTTATGCCATTAAAAGCAGCGAAATTTTTTTTTTTTTTTTTTTGGTTGTGAAGAAATTTTTAGAAATATATAGAGAAAAACGGAGAAAAGAGTGAAATTGAAGAAGAGCAGAATCTGGACACACGGCTCTTTTATAAGGCCGTTATACAAAACGCTGCGTTTCTTAAATATTTTGATTTCTAACACTTTAACCCAGCTATTTAACATTACATTTTAACCCAGAATGCTTCTAAGCTTATATCTTGACATTTTTTATTTTTTTATTTTTTAGTGTTGGGCGAGAGAGAGAATGAGAAGGAAAAAAGTGAGAAAGGCTCAAAGGAGGAGTAAAGGAAAAAAATAAATAAATAAATAAAAGGGAAAGAAAAAGAGAAAGAGAGGAGAAGAATAAATAAAAAAAGGAATTAAAAGAATAGTCATCAATTCATTATTTTGAGAGGTTGAGCCACCTGACACTGTAATATATGGTTACTCCTAGGGGCCGTTTGGGTCGGGTTGATATTATATAACGGAGATAATATATTTTAAATTGGGTAGATAACCATGTTTGGTTGTTTTGTAAAAAAACATTCTCGAAAAAAAAAGTGTCAAACAGTGCCAAATTGAGGGTAAATCGTCGAGAATAATGTTACCTAGGGGGAGGGTATTATTAAAATATTACTCTGGTAATCCAAATTTTTGTCCAATTTTGCTCCAAAACAGTGGGTAATGTGGACACAAATATCCTTGACTTTATTAATAATTATAAAACACCCAATTTACACAAGAAGATGGATTTGTCCTTAGTTTTTTAATTTTTCGGACAAAATTGCCTTGCTTATTATCAATATTTTCAGAACTACCACGAAATATTGGTGTGCCCATATTATCCTCACATATTTGCATATTGTGACCAATATGCCCTTTTATTTCACTAAAACTACAATATAAAAAGAAAAAAAATTCTCAACCCTAATACACATTTCGACTAAGACTTTGCCCTAAACCTCCATCGTTGCCACTGGTCTGCTTCTTCTTGATCTCGTTCGTGACTTCATCACTCCGATCTCCATTTTTCAGTAAGTCAAATGCCCTCTTTCCATTGTATTTTTCATTTTGGGTTTGTTTTGCGTTTGTTAGTCTAAGATCTCACTCTTACCTCTGTCGTTGGTCGCCCATCTTCACCGTAGCGCCTTGAGTCTTTGTCTCTAGTTGTTTGATCTGGACAACACTCCATTCGCCATTTCTGGTAAGTCCCTCGCCCTCTTTCCATTATATTTTTCGTTTTTAGTTTTGTTTGCGTTCGTTAGTACAAAATTGTTCATTGATGATACAAATAAATTCGTACTTAATTACCTAGTATATATTGTTTACAATAATACTAGTCTTATAAACATGTCTCACTAACCCTATGTGGTAGCTCACAATTGGCTTGGTTAGGTGGGACTTATTGTTGGGCAGGTGGGACTTATGCGAGTTGACACGTCGCATTTGTGAGATAAGTTAGTGAGAAGTATTTGTGAGTATAGTATTACTCTATCATTTAAACCCACATCAAATAATCGGTGCAAAAACATAGGATAATGTCTAGAAAAAATATAATTGTATGTACTTACAGTGTGTTGGTGCTAAGATTCTCACCAATGAGATGTGCGTAGATTCCTTAGTGAAGTCTATGCAAGGGTTTATATGGAATCTGTGATGCGATGCTGGGTCAATGAATATATCGAAAAACCGAAATGATAAAAGATTTTTAAAGTGGTTCGAATACTTGATATAAACCTTACGTCCATTGCTTTTGTATTGCTTTTTGTATTTGCTTTTCTTTTTCATGTATAAGTATGACTTACAAAAGTAGGAATGAAAAAAGATCCAACAAACTTTAAATAAAGTTAACCCTAAACGGAATGACATGTGATGTGAATCGTAGCTTGGGAGGGGTGACCGCACAACACACTGTAATCTTTTCTTACATTGGCTCTATTTAATAAGCTCTTTCTCTTGTAAATTTTGACTGAAGAAACCATGCTAGCAATAATTGTTGGAATATGAACACTTTTTGGTAATTGATGAAGAAAAGGCAATCAAGAAGGAAAGGCAAGTAAGAAGAAAAGGCAAACAAGAAGAAAAGGAATTTAAGTTTTGGGCAAATCTCTAGTTTAGGAATTTGTAATTGAAGAATATTTGTTTTCCTTTTACTTTGAGTTTTACTAGGAAAAAAGAATTGGTTTAGGACTTTATTTAAGTTAAAATAGGAGAATAATTTAAATTATAAGAGTTCTATTAGGAATAGGAATATGAATCCTAGTAGAATAAGAATGTCTTATTTTACCTATAAATAAGGAAGTTAGAACCAATTCAAGGTAATGAGAGAGGAATAAGAGAAAGAGAGAATGTGAGGATACAAGGGGTTTTGAGGTAAGGGTACTATAGGTATCGAGTAAATACTAAAAGGGTATTAAACACCATAGGAACGGGATGTCCGCCTAAGTAAAGGTACTAGGTTAATGGTGTGATAAAATACTTGTATCGTATTAATATTATTATAGTGAAAACCCTCTCATCTGTGGATGTAGGCGAGTTATGCCGAACCACGTAAAATATCGTGTGCCTTTTTTATATTGTTATTGCTGTTCTTTATTTTTATGTTTTACTCCTCCGATTTTTAACATGGTATCAGAGCAATTAGTTGTATTGCTGTCTGATTCTTAACAATAATCAACAAATGTTTATATATATGTTTTAAAAGGGGCGTTTTTATTATTTTAAAGTTTAAAAAAGAAAAAGAAAGACTCTTAAAAAGATTTTAGACCGCATGGAAATGCATCATTGATTAATTGATACAGCAATTACGTTCTTATGATTTTATGATTCAATTCGAATTAACTTAGCCATCACGTTCACGTCTTTAATAGGAGGAATTTTTACCCCAACTTTTTCTAGTTCCTCGGGAAAGACTTAGGGCTTAGCTTAGTCATTTCATGATGAGTCTGTTCCTATGAATATATATATATATATTAACAAAATCATGGAAGAAGAAAATTTCTATTCTTTGAGCCAGTCCAACTTTACCAAATTGAGTCATGAGAAAGAGTTTGGCCAAGAAAGATTAATAGTTGAGAGTAACAACTTTTCGTCTCTTTATCAATCAGGTGGGATTGATAGCGTTGTAGCTGCTTTAGAATCTGATCTTGGAAGGGGAATATCTGGTCATGATGAAGATCTTCGTCGCCGATATGACATGTTTGGTTCAAACCATATTGTAGAAGTGAACTCTCAACAACTGGAGAAAAGACACTTCCTTCAAGTGATCTTGAATGCCACCAAAGATAGTACGGTTATCCTCCTCTTATTTTGTGCTTTACTTTCTTTTGTGCTTGAAATCAAGAGTAATGGACTTGAAGAAGGACTTATTGATGGTTTAATGATATTTGTCGTGATCTTCACTGTAAAACCCCATTCTTGATTTTAGTTAGATCATGAATTGTATTTAAGTTAATTAATTCTTTTTTTTTATTTGATTTTTGGTATTGTGGTAAGATAGGGGTATTTTTGTCAGTTTTTAAAGCTGTGTTAAGGGGGTGAAATCGAAGAAATAAATCCTGATGGGTTTGCATGTATCAAGAGGGAAAAATTTGGACATTTTTGCTAAGGAAAGCTTATGTGGCTGGGTTAAACTGAAATTTAGAGGAATTGGGGGGCAGAAATAAATTTTAGAAAAATGTTTGTTTAAAAGGGAAGGGAACTGGGCAGTTCGCCCAAAGGAAGAAGAAGAAAACGAGAGGAGAAGAAAGAAAGAAGAGAGGAGAGAAAGGAAAGAAAGAAAAGAAAAGAAAAGAAAAAAAAAGGGAGAGAAGAGAAGAAAGAGTGGTTTGGCCGAGAGATAGAGTGAGAGAAGAAGAGAAGAACAAAGAGAAAGGGAGAGTTTATTAGTTTTAAGTCTGTGAACAGTGGATCATCAAACCGTGATCTGGAGCTCATTCGCCGTCCGATCGTGCTGATTTTCGGATATGTTGTTCATGAAACACAGCTCTACATTCTGAACGGTGGAGATCGAAATCCAAGCACTGTAATAGGCAGCCAATTATAGGATAGAAGAGTGAGTGGTTTAACCAAAAAGTGTTTTTTAAAAAAACTTAATTCCGGTTTGCATGTCAAGTTATCTATTTCTATTATAATGTTTTGGGTGCAAAATCTTGAGTTAAGTGTTTTATTTGCTAAAACTTATCTTGCATGTTTCGGCTGAGCAAAGTTTTGGGTGATAATGAATTAGATCTTGTTCCAAACTAATAAGCTTTCATGCTGCATGTTATTTAAATATATGTATATGTCTGTCTCATGAAATTTGATGTTGATGGCTGCTTGATTTGGGGGTGTGGTGGCACTATAGAGAGAGTTGGGTTTCGGCTTATGTTGAAGGGTGGAGAAAATCATATTATGCAGAGTTTGGTAACGGGAAATGTTGGTGTTGGCTTATTAAATTGTTGAATGGAATATATATATTTATTTAGAATGAGACTTTATCACATAATTAACTCTTTTCTTTTTTTTTATATACACATATAGGTGTATAAAGGTGCATTTGGTGTTCTGTTCTTAAATAAAAAAAGGGGTTAAACTGTCAGTTTTGAAACATGTTTTACAGTTTGCATTTTCAGCCCTATATGTGATTTTTGAATATTATGTCGTATATGCATGATTTATAAGCGCATAGGTAATGTGTTATTGACTTATATGTTACTTGAGATTATGCATGAGATTGTTATGGTGCTAAAACCACCCTACGAAGTACCCATCCCCAGATCTGATTTTTGGCTCTCGCCCGAGCGATGCGGATTCCGGTATGATGCCAGATTTTGGCTGCGCATGCGTATGACAGATTTTATTGGCTCGCCTGGCGTTGAGTGGTCCGCCAGGTATGAGATTTTGAGGCTCGCCCGCGCGATGATAGACCTTGCCGGGTATGGCAGTGCGTCCCTCGCTCGCTGCGTGTGGGACGCCCACCAGGTACGACAGATTTCCCCAGGGTACTAGTTGTGGTGAGAGTTTTAATAATAAATGTTGAGGTTTTATACAGAATCCGATACAGTTAAAGGAAGTAAGTCAGAGTACAGTTTATTGAGTGCAGGATGATTAGAAATAAATTATATATTGTATGTGAGAACGGGGTGGTTGTTCTATTGCATATTCATAAAGTTACATTGTTGCCATGATTTGCTTGAAAATTGTTGTATGTTAGCATTATTCTTTTTTTAAGAACTTTTATAAACCTCCCCCTTTTCCCCCACTCACTGAGTATTTCAGCTCACCCCTTTTTAAATGTTTTTCCCCCCACCAGGACCTTCCGGAGATCGTGCCGAGCAGTGAGCCTCCGCTCAGGGTTGTGCCACGCGTTGACATCTTTTATGTGGGTTTTATATTTATGTCGCATTGTAAATTTGGACTTTCGTTTCAAGAACTCATGTTTTCCATCATGTATTTCCTTTTGTTTCGTATTTTGGAATGTGTAGTATAAGTGGAAAACCTGATACCAAAAGTTTCCCTAACTCTTTTCTTTTGTAAAACGAAAGATGATGCATGTCTTTTTTTTGAGATGTTGGAGATGGAAATACTATGATGTTATTCAGGAAAAGTATGTCTTTAAACAGGGTTTCGAGTTTTTCTACATGGCACGTCTCGGGTATCCAAGTCTTGTGGGAGCGCCAGGATCCTACGGGATGAGGAAAGGATGGGATAGGGTTGTGTCAACTTGGTATCAGAGCATGGTTTTCGATTTTTAAGGGCATTTTTTTTTAAATTTTACGCATGCCAATTTGTCCCTTAATGAAGTTTATTTCCGTCCATGAGTTTTATTTTAGATACAAATTTGTTTATGTTTTGTAGATATCAGCATGAGTCAACGTGGCCAGCCTCGCACGAAATCCGTGAGAGAATTATTAGTTCCTAGAGTGCTCAGGAGGGTGAGTGAGCCTAGGGAAGAGAGAGTAGAAGTCGGATGCCCATAGGTCGGGACCTCGGGGGACCCCAGGGAGGAATCGATCTCGAAAATCAAAATGTCGAGGAAGGACCAGTGAATGAACAAAATACAGGGCTCCAAGGTGATGGGGATAACATGGAGCTGACTATGAATAGGATAGCTCAACTAATGACTAGGGTAATGCAAGATAGGACGCATGGGCGTCAGGGAGAAGGAAAAACTATAGAGAGAGCAAGAAAACTAGGGGCAACAGACTTTGAGGGGACGGGAGATCCCACAGATGCCGACTCCTGGATGGATCAATTAGAGCAAGTATTTGGGATGATGGAGTGCGCTGATGACCAAAAACTACGGTTTGCTACCTTTCTACTTAAAGGCAGGGCTCGTCATTGGTGGAGATCGGTACAACTTAGATATGGGGATCCGACAACAATTACTTGGGCCAATTTCCGTCAGGAGTTCTTCGATCATTATTTTCCTGTGGTGTATCAGGACGCTAAGCAGAGTGAGTTTCTCAAACTAACACAAGGAAATATGTCAGTGGAGGAATATTTGATTAAGTTTATTGAGTTATCCCGTTTTGCCCCACTTATAGTCGGAAATGAGAGAGCAAAATGTAGGAGATTTGAGGAGGGCCTCAGAGGTAGGATCAGAACAATAGTGGCCTCACACTGCTGCTCAGAGTTTGGGAAATTGACAGAGATAGCTATGAGAACCGAGAGTAATTTGGGAGAGTTTGATAAGGGAGAGCCACGAAGACCGAAACGTAGTAACCGTGAGTGGACAGTTGGTGGCCCTAGTAATAGAAATCAGAAAAGAGAGGGTAGTTTTTCTGGGACCTCGAGCAGTTCGGGACGGATTCAAAGATATGCTCAGAGTCAACATTCAGGAGACAGTGGTAATTGGTATATGAGGTCTCAAGTCAATAGATATCAAAGTGGTGGTGCAAGTGAGAGCCAACGACCACCCCTGTAACAGTTGTGGTAGGTTCCACTGGGCAGTCGAAAGGAGCTTGAGGTTGTTATCATTGTGGGCAGTTTGGCCATATCAAGAGAAATTGTCCCACTTTGGCCCAAGGTGATAATGCCTCAGTTCAGCAGAATTTCAGAGGAAATGGGGGCCAGTTTCAAGGACAACAGAAATCTCAGGTTCAGAGGGCCCAAGGTAGTGTTGCAGGTAGAAATAGTGCCAGACAGAGAGGAACAGGGCGACCTCAGACTCAAGCTCGTGTCTTTGCTCTCACCGAGCAGGATGCTCAAGCCTCCCCAGACGTGGTTACGGGTATGTTGACTGTTTTTGATCATGAGGCCCGTATTTTAATTGATCCAGGTTCTACACATTCTTTCGTTTCATATCATTTTGTTGTGCATGCAAATAGAGAGTTAGAACCCTTAGAGTGTAAATTAGCAATATCCACCCCTATTGGAGATTCTTTAATGGTTGAGTATGTGTATAGACGTAGTGTGGTGAGGATTGGTGAGCATGAGTTGCAGGTAGATTTGATTCCTCTAGACATGCCCGATTTTGATGTGATTTTGGGAATGGATTGGCTAGCCTCGCATCATGCCACCGTGGATTGTTTCCGTAAAGAGGTAACCTTTAAGAAGCAAGGGAAACCAAAGTTTGTTTTTTGTGGAGAGCGTCGTATCCTTCCTTCTTGTGTTATTTCAGCGATGACTACCAGGCGACTACTCAAGAAACAATGCCCTGCTTATCTAGCTTATGTGGTGGACACTAGAATTAGTGAATTGAGGTTAGAGGATATTTTGGTGGTGAGGGAATTCCCAGACGTATTTCCTGAAGACCTTCCTGGTTTGCCACTTGATAGAGAAATTGAGTTCACTATAGATTTGGTTCCCGGTTCAACCCCCATATCCATGGCCCCTTATAGAATGGCACCACGGGAATTGCAAGAGTTAAAGGTACAACTGCAAGAATTGGTGGATAAGGGTTTCATTAGACCTAGTGTGTCACCGTGGGGAGCACCAGTTTTATTTGTTAAAAAGAAAGATGGTACTTTCAGATTATGCATAGATTACCGACAGTTAAATAAGGTAACAGTGCGTAACAAGTATCCTTTGCCACGGATCGATGACTTATTTGATCAATTGCAGGGTGCTAGGGTCTTCTCCAAAATAGATCTAAGGTCTGGTTACCATCAACTAAAGATTAGGGAGATTGATATACCAAAAACAGCATTCAGGACCCGTTATGGACATTATGAGTTCTTAGTGATGCCTTTTGGCTTAACCAATGCTCCTGCAGCTTTTATGGATCTAATGAATAGGGTGTTTCGTCCATACCTGGACTGGTTTGTGATTGTATTCATTGATGACATTTTAGTGTATTCGAGAAATGAGGAGGAACATGAGGAGCACCTCAGGATGGTCCTACAAACCCTCAGGGAAAATAGACTCTATGCGAAGTTTAGTAAGTGTCAGTTTTGGCTCAATCAGATTACGTTCTTGGGTCATGTGATCTCGGCAAATGGTATTTATGTGGATCCCCAGAAAGTAGAAGCAGTGTTGAATTGGGAGAGACCTGTTAATGTGACAGAAGTAAGGAGTTTCCTCGGGTTAGCTGGATACTATCGGAGATTTGTGGAAGGATTTTCTAAGATAGCAGCCCCTTTGACCGATTGACTCGGAAGGAGGTAAAGTTTGAGTGGGATGACGATTGTGGCGGAGTTTCGGGGGAATTGAAAGTAAGGCTGACTTCAGCCCCGGTACTTGCCTTGCCTTCCGGTAATGATGGATTTGTGGTGTTTAGTGATGCATCCCGTCAAGGTTTAGGTTGTGTGTTGATGCAACATGGGAGAGTAATAGCCTATGCCTCCAGGCAACTCAAGAAACACGAGATGAATTACCCAACCCATGATTTGGAACTCGCAGCGGTAGTCTTTGCCTTAAAAATTTGGAGACATTATCTGTATGGGGTAACTTGTCAGATTTTTACGGACCATCAGAGTTTGAAATATTTGTTTACTCAAAAGGAATTGAATCTAAGGCAGAGAAGGTGGATTGAGCTTATCAAGGATTATGAGTGTATGATTGATTATCATCCTGGTAAGGCCAACGTAGTGGCGGATGCCCTAAGTAGAAAAACCCCGAGCGTCATGGCGCATATGAAGGTGCGTTCTCCCTTGATTACGGAGTTGAGGACCTTGGGAGTTGAGTTGGGAATGAATGAGTCAGGGGTACTTTTAGCACATTTTCAAGTTAGGCCTATTTTGGTGGATCGAATCAGAGAGTCTCAGTTTATGGACCCTAATATAATGAAGTTAATGGGAGAAGTAAGTGAGGGGTTGCGATGATTTTTTGGATTAGGGCGATGGTATGTTAATGATGGGGAATAGACTTTGTGTGCCCAATGCGGAAGAGTTGAAAAAGGAGATATTAGAGGAGGCTCATTCGTCAGCCTATGCTATGCATCCAGGTAGTACAAAGATGTACCGTACCTTTTTCAATAAGGTTAGTGAAATTTCGGGGACGAAATTCTTTTAAGGGGGGGAAGTTGTAAAACCCCATTCTTGATTTTAGTTAGATCATGAATTGTATTTAAGTTAATTAATTCTTTTTTTTTATTTGATTTTTGGTATTGTGGTAAGATAGGGGTATTTTTGTCAGTTTTTAAAGCTGTGTTAAGGGGGTGAAATCGAAGAAATAAATCCTGATGGGTTTGCATGTATCAAGAGGGAAAAATTTGGACATTTTTGCTAAGGAAAGCTTATGTGGCTGGGTTAAACTGAAATTTAGAGGAATTGGGGGGCAGAAATAAATTTTAGAAAAATGTTTGTTTAAAAGGGAAGGGAACTGGGCAGTTCGCCCAAAGGAAGAAGAAGAAAACGAGAGGAGAAGAAAGAAAGAAGAGAGGAGAGAAAGGAAAGGAAAGAAAAGAAAAGAAAAGAAAAAAAGGGAAAAAAAAGGGAGAGAAGAGAAGAAAGAGTGGTTTGGCCGAGAGATAGAGTGAGAGAAGAAGAGAAGAACAAAGAGAAAGGGAGAGTTTATTAGTTTTAAGTCTGTGAACAGTGGATCATCAAACCGTGATCTGGAGCTCATTCGCCGTCCGATCGTGCTGATTTTCGGATATGTTGTTCATGAAACACAGCTCTACATTCTGAACGGTGGAGATCGAAATCCAAGCACTGTAATAGGCAGCCAATTATAGGATAGAAGAGTGAGTGGTTTAACCAAAAAGTGTTTTTAAAAAAACTTAATTCCGGTTTGCATGTCAAGTTATCTATTTCTATTATAATGTTTTGGGTGCAAAATCTTGAGTTAAGTGTTTTATTTGCTAAAACTTATCTTGCATGTTTCGGCTGAGCAAAGTTTTGGGTGATAATGAATTAGATCTTGTTCCAAACTAATAAGCTTTCATGCTGCATGTTATTTAAATATATGTATATGTCTGTCTCATGAAATTTGATGTTGATGGCTGCTTGATTTGGGGTGTGGTGGCACTATAGAGAGAGTTGGGTTTCGGCTTATGTTGAAGGGTGGAGAAAATCATATTATGCAGAGTTTGGTAACGGGAAATGTTGGTGTTGGCTTATTAAATTGTTGAATGGAATATATATATTTATTTAGAATGAGACTTTATCACATAATTAACTCTTTTCTTTTTTTTTATATACACATATAGGTGTATAAAGGTGCATTTGGTGTTCTGTTCTTAAATAAAAAAAGGGGTTAAACTGTCAGTTTTGAAACATGTTTTACAGTTTGCATTTTCAGCCCTATATGTGATTTTTTGAATATTATGTCGTATATGCATGATTTATAAGCGCATAGGTAATGTGTTATTGACTTATATGTTACTTGAGATTATGCATGAGATTGTTATGGTGCTAAAACCACCCTACGAATACCCATCCCCGAGATCTGATTTTTGGCTCTGCCAGCGATCTGAGTTCCAGGCTAGGTATGAGCGTTTGCCAGATTTTGGCTGCGCATGCGTATGACAGATTTTATTGGCTCTGCCTGGCGTTGAGTGGTCCGCCAGTATGAAGCTTTTGAGGCTCTGCCGCGATGATAGACCTTGCCGGGTATGACGTCGTCCCTCGCTCTGCCTGCGTGTGGGACGCCCACCAGGTACGACAGATTTCCCCCAAGGTACTAGTTGTGGTGAGAGTTTTAATAATAAATGTTGAGGTTTTATACAGAATCCGATACAGTTAAAGGAAGTAAGTCAGAGTACAGTTTATTGAGTGCAGGATGATTAGAAATAAATTATATATTGTATGTGAGAACGGGGTGGTTGTTCTATTGCATATTCATAAAGTTACATTGTTGCCATGATTTGCTTGAAAATTGTTGTATGTTAGCATTATTCTTTTTTTAAGAACTTTTATAAACCTCCCCCTTTTCCCCCACTCACTGAGTATTTCAGCTCACCCCTTTTTAAATGTTTTTCCCCCACCAGGACCTTCCGGAGATCGTGCTGAGCAGTGAGCCTCCGCTCAGGGTTGTGCCACGCGTTGACATCTTTTATGTGGGTTTTATATTTATGTCGCATTGTAAATTTGGACTTTCGTTTCAAGAACTCATGTTTTCCATCATGTATTTCCTTTTGTTTCGTATTTTGGAATGTGTAGTATAAGTGGAAAACCTGATACCAAAAGTTTCCCTAACTCTTTTCTTTTGTAAAACGAAAGATGATGCATGTCTTTTTTTTGAGATGTTGGAGATGGAAATACTATGATGTTATTCAGGAAAAGTATGTCTTTAAACAGGTTTCGCAGTTTTTCTACATGGCACGTCTCGGGTATCCAAGTCTTGTGGGAGCGCCCGGATCCTACGGGATGAGGAAATTCGGGACGGGTTGTGTCATTCACTGCTTCTACCTTCAGTCAAGTAGTCAAGTTCTTACAGAATCGAAGAAATGAGAAGCTTGTAAGAACCAAAAAAGCAGCAGTGACGGTCAAGAGAGTTGAACGGGAGCGACAAATATCTATCTCTGAAGTTGTGGTTGGTGATATTGTATGCTTAAAGACTGGTGATGAAGTACCAGGTGATGGGCTAATTTTTCATAGAAGTGATGGATTAAAGGTAGATGATATGATAATGATCATGTTGGAGATAATGATTTTCAGCAGGTGTTTAGTGGTTCAAAGGTGGTGGGTGGACAGTGTTCCATGCTGGTGACTTCCGTTGGTTTAAACACAGAAACTAGAAAGATGATCAAATTGTTAAAAGGTGATCTAAACGAGGAATATGGAGGGTTTCAAATTAAGCATGACATGATGATCTTCCGTTTGGATAAGATTTGGTTGAGCCTCTCTTTACTTGTTCTAGTGGTACAAGTGCTTAGATGTTTCATAAAGAAAATTGGGTGCCGTGACTGCCAACATTTAGATCCTAAAGGTGTGAAGGACACAGCTGGGGAGATAATGACCAAGGCGACCAACATAATCAAGAGGCAAGGTGGAAGGTTAAATTTGTTTGTTGAAATGATAGCTGTTTTGATATTCTCCGTCAGGGATGGTTTGCCTTTGGGTTTATTAATCTCTTTTGCTTATGCATCAAAGAAATTTAAACGTTGTCGGGGCATTGTTCAACATCTTCCAGCCTGTGGTACTCTTGGCTTTGTCACAACAATTTGCACAGACATAACTGGTGATTTGTTCCTGGAGGATGCCAAGATGGCCGACTTCTGGATCGGTACGGATATCATTGGGGAATCAATATTGAATTGTGTCAATACTGATGTCCTTGATGCTTTGGGCCTAGGGATTTGCATGAACTCATCATCTGAGTCTGTAGATGATGAACTTTTGTATTGGGCTAAGGAGGTTCTGGGGTTTGATAGAGAGGTAATCAAGCAAAATTGGACAATTGAAGCGTCTGAAGTCCAAAACAATCGAACTGGGTTGTTGTTGAGATGGAATGGAGAAGATGGCAATAGTTATGTTAACATACACTGGAAAGGAGCTCCAGATATAATACTGTCTATGTGCACCCATTATTTTGACATAGATGGAACTTTACAAACCCTAGATGAACATAAAAGAGATGTGTTCAAGAAAAAATATTGAATATATCAGAGCTAATAGTGTACAGTGTATCGCTTTTGCGTGGAAGAAAGTTGAAGAACACGAAGAAGAAATCGTGGAGCTCGCTGATGATCGGTTAACATTGTTAGCAATTGTCGGCTTGAAGAACCCATATCCACCTGAGGTGAAACAAGCCATTGAAGCTTGTGGAGAGTTAGGAGTTGACATAAAGCTAATCGTGGGAAATGACACTAACACAGCAAGATTAATAGCAATCATCTCGGGGATTCTTAAGCCCGAAGAAGATACAAACGAAGCAGCAGTAGTTGAAGCGTCTGAATTCCGAAACAACTATGAGGCGGGTGGGTCAATTATGGCTAATAACATCAGGGCATTGGCCAATGCTTCTCCATTGGACAAGCTTTTAATGGTTCAGTGCTTAAAAGAGAAAGGAGAAGTGGTTGCGGTAACCGGAATGTCTACCAGAGATTCTCCAGCTTTGAAGGAAGCCAATGTAGGGCTTTTACTAGGTGATAGAAGGCCAGAAATTGCAAAGCAGAACTCAGACATAATCATCTTGGACAAGAAGTTTGCGACAGTAGTTGACATGTTAAAGTTGGGAAAATGCGTGGGCAAAAACAGTAAAAAGATTATCCAGTTGCAACTTACTCTCAACATAACTTCATTTACAGTAAACTTAATTGCTGCAGTTTTGTTTGATGAAGTTCCACTTCCACCCTTTCAGCTCTTGTGGGCTAACCTTGTTGTGGATGTTCTGGGAGCATTGGCTCTTGGGCGACCCACAGGACTGTCAGTGGACGGTGCATCTTCTTCTTCATTATCAAAAACAAAGTTGATTATGCGGAGAAATATTATGATTCAAGTTATGTATCAGGTTACCTATTTCTTGGCCATCCAATTCAAGGGAAAAAAAATTTCTCCATGCAAGTCAGAAAGTTATAGAGGGGATTGTGTTTAATACTTTAGTTCTGTGCCAGCCCTTTGTTCTACTGAATGCAAAGGAGATTGAGAAACCAAATATTTTTCAAGGTATGACATTACATGAGAGTCGTTGGTTTTTAATAACAGTGGGAGCCATTGCTATTCTGCAGGTAGGGATCATTGAGATAATCACGGCTGTCAGTAATGGAGAGAGATTGAATATAGAAAATTGGTGTGCTTGTATTGGCATAGCAGCCATGTCTATACCCATTGGCTTGGTTGCAGAGTGGATGTGGTGGCTGTGACAATCTTCTTTTTCTTCCTCTAGTTAATTTTCTTTCATATATTTATAATAAGAGAAATGTAAGTGTAATATTAATTTGTGTAACACGTTGAATATTTCTTCGTGGAAATATAAGTAAAAGTTAACCATATGGTCATTGCCTCATTGGTCATGCCGTGTGAAGACTTCAATTCTGACTTAATACGAGTCAAACCCTTTTTCTAGAAGCCATTAGGGCTAGAAATATTTCTGCCTAATATTGCCACTGGATTACATTAAATCTTACCCTCTCCCCTAAATATTAGTGGATGGTAAAATCTAGTATATATCTTGTGAGAAGCGAGCCGTTGACAATCAGATGAACCTGTCCGGAAAGAGAGAACGAATGTGAAGGCTCAGGTGACATTGATGTGGTGTCATTCCAATGATCAAGTCAGCACAGGGGAAGGTATTTTAGTAAGGGTTGAGAGTGGAAAATGATTTACTGTAAGGTTTCTAGGGCAAGACTAACATAAAATGGCCAAGCAAGACTAACACAAACTGGTTGAAGCACAGCTTTGCAGTGGCCAACTTTAAGGTGAGAAAATATGGTGATTGAGAGCAAGAATTTAGGAGAGCTAAAGCTTTAGGCTGTTTATGAATGCATAATGAGAAGTTTGACTCTTGTTTATATAATGAACCAAAGAGGTTAGAGTCTTAATAGAACTTTGAGTCCTAATTAGTATGACAGTCTCAATTAAGAAGAAACTCTTGTTCCTTTCCTTTATTGATTCAAGAGTACTAATTCGATAATAGATCTTGAATGAATTAAGAAGTTGATAGAATTCTATTCCTATTTTGGGACGAAAGTGGACTAATGGGTTGGAGCCTGTTTTAGCTTAACTTGTAGGAAGGTCCACCACACGGAGTTGCCCAAAGCATAAGTTGGTCCAATTCGTAGGATAACCTTGCTCATAGAGAGATCCAACTTATAAAGTAGCCCAACTCGTTGAGAGGGCTAACTCGTATTGTGGTCCAACTCGTAGAATGGGTTGACCTATAGAATTTTCCTTCTTATGAATTCAGCCATCTCATAGGATTATCAATTCATAAGATGGATTTAAGCATATGTCCAATTAGAATTAGACAAGACATTGGGTCATATTTGGTATGTGTTTCATTATTAGGCCTGACAAAATCCAATATGATGTTTAGCCCATACAACATCAAAGCTGAACCATGAGGACATCGACACATATTATTGTTAATTATATTTTTTTTTGAGTTATATGAAGATAAAGGAAAGGAGATATATTAAATGTAGTAAGTAAAGACAAAATTAATCATAAATTTTAGTGGATAATCATGATGATGTTACTGTAAAAGAGAAGAAAATTTCCTATATGCCATCAATCAATTTCCATGTATACTTTCTTAATTTATCTAGAAAATAAAACTTTTATGAATTAATTGTTGGTTGGATAAATATATGCTTTTTTTTAAAATAATAAGTTAGTAAAAATGATTTTAATATAAAAAGGATACAAGTAAAAAATTTTATATAAATTCAAAAAGTGGTTATTAAAAAAACCCAATTTTTTTTTTAATTAATAGATATAAAATAATTCATTTAATTATTTATAATTACCTCTTAAATTGCAATCCAATAACATTAAAAAAAAATGATGATCAAATTAATCGTTCTTTTTGGCCAAATAGCAAAACATATAGTATGAAACTAGGGGATCAGTTTGACTTAAACTTACCTGTGTTTGAGCAAACTCCTCCCAAGCCCTGGAAAGAAGAAAAAATGACCAAAATTAAGTAAAGTTTGAGTGATTAAAAATGCATAATCAAAATTATTTCTGTAGAGAGAAACGATAAATTGTCAATATGTGGAAGCATGCATGTGGTTTAGCATTCTATTTTTCTTATAAAAGATGCACTACTTGCACAAAAATAAGACTAAACCAGCAGTCCAAGCCAGCAGGGATGCTATGCTATGGCAAAGACAGAGAGAGAAGATGAAGAAGAGAACCAGGAAAGAATAAAGTGAGAGAGAGGGAGAAGAGAGATCGAAAATTATTATATATTGCTAGCTAGTGACACAGGGAATGATAATGGAGGTTTGATGATCATCTCAATGTTTAAATCTTTTGAATGATCATCAATTTTTTGTCAATATCATGGTAGGCTCCATGCAAATTAAAAATATTTCAGAAAACTGTTAGAGGAAGTATAATTAGAGAATGAGATTGTGTCATACAACAACTTTCACTTTGGGATATTATTTTTATTGTCAATATTAGAAACAATATCCTATAGTGTCATGTTATGAGTCAAGTTCGACCCAGGAAAAGAGAACTTCCTTTTGTTTGGAATCAACTTCCCTCACATTTGATCGGAAAATAATATAAAACTAATAAGTGTTATCATAGACCGTAAAATCTATGGTTGATTTGGAAGGGATGAATTTTGTGAGAAGCAAGCCATTGACAATAGGATGGACCTATATAAAAAGAGAAAACGAACATGAAGATTTGGGTAACACGGTGTAATGTCTCGTAAGCACTTCGACGCTCAAGTTAGCACAAATGAAGGTATTTTAGTAATGGTGGAGAGCGGGAAAGGGTTTACCACAATATAACTAGGGCTAGACTAATACAAAGTGGTCGGAGCATAGCTTTGCAGTGGCTGAATGTGGTAAAGTTAGTTAGAAGTAAGCTTTACAGTGGGGAATATGGAGATTCTTAGGAGCAAGAATTTAAGAGCTAAAGCTATAAGTGATTTTTGAATGCATCATGAGAGGTTTGACCTCTATTTATATAGGAGTTCAAGGATGCTAGCGTCCTAATAGGACTTTGAGTTCTATGTGGTAGACGAGTTACCATTAGGAAGAAAGTCTTGTGACTTGTCTATATCGAATTATGATTATAAATTTGAGTAAGATTTTGGATCTTGATTGAAGTGAAAAGTAAGTTGGATTTTGATTCCTATTTTGGGATGATTGTGGGCTAATGAGCTAGAACCCGATTTAACTTAATTTGTAGGAAAACCCAACTCATGGAGTGGTCAATCCACAAGGTGGATTTAAACGTAGTCCAACCAAAATTGAGTTAAGGCACTAGGTCGTAATATATTTATTTCATTATTGGACCTTGTCAGACCCAATACGATTTTTTACCCATACAGTTATAATAAATTAAATGAAATTAAAAATTTAATAATGTGAAAATCATACAAAACTGACACATAAATTTGTATAAATTAATTTAAGTGATGAGTTTATTTATATGTAATATTATTGGGGTTGTGCAACGCAGGGGTTTCTGTTGACTACAAGTTAAAAGCATGTTGATGGTGAATTTGTTTAAAACATTAATATTATATGTTAGTGGTGGCTTTAATTAGAACATTATAAATCTTTAATTAAAATATTATTATAAAATATAAAAGTGGTTATTAATTTAATGTGCAAAGCATTGTTGGTGTGGGGATTCCCAGACACCACCCTACACACCAATCCTGAAAAACCCTTCAAACTTCTTAAAAGGGTTTTGAGGAACATAATAATGAACTTGGCAGATTGATTGGGATTATTTGTTTAACGAAAGATTGAAGGTTTTCATGTAAGGGGGGCCATATATGCTTGCCAATGTGTTTTCATACATATGATTCTGGTCGATTCAAGGAAATAGCTAGTAGGAAGATGGTTACCTCATTTGGTGAGACAGATACCATTTTCTAATGTCACATGGAATAACACATTCATCACTTGTGTTTTAAAACCCGGCCCGTTCCGGTTGGTTGAACTGGGACTTGGGGCCTTCACGATCGGGTTTTCAATTTTGGTTGTTCACGAAAAACCCTAGAAATTATAGGATGATGATTGGCGAACAATTGGTGATTGGGATGTTGGGGTTTTTGAAGAGGAAGGCCAATGGGTCGAAAGGTGGCTAAGAAGGTAATTTTTAGTGAGTGAAATGATTGAGAATTGCAAAAATTGATCACCAAAAACAATGGACTGTTACCAGTGATTAGCGAGGCGAACGGGGATGCGGTGAGATCTTTGTTTTAAAAACCGCACCGGACCGGATGGTCTAACCAATTAGATCGGGACCCGACAGCTTCTCCGGTCTGGTTCAGGTCTTAGGGGTTTTTGTAATATTTCAACATTATAAGGGTTAATTGGTAATTTTATAGGGGTGTTTTGAAGATATGTCAAAAGTTTAGGGATTAATTGGTAATTTTTAGGGTATTTTTGAAATAAATAAAAATTTTAGGGACTAATTAAACTTTTTTGAGGAATTTTTGTAATATATTACAATTTGAGGGATAATATATAATTTTTTAAAAATAAAATTGTCGCTGACGTCATCAGTCCAACCGGCCGGTCTAACCGGTTGGACCGGTTGACTTGTGACCCAAACAACAAAATGGGTTATCCTCCGGTCTGGATTTTAAAACAATGGGTGAGATGCGTTTTGGTTAAGAAACTGAGGGAAGAGTTTTCAAGGTGATGAGATGTGTTGTTGACGCCGAAAACATGCCCCACGTTAGGTGTGAGTTGTCGGCGTTGGTGGTGTAATTTGAAGTGTTTTTGCAAGATTTTAAACTTGTAGAGACTTATGGAAATTTTTAAGGGTGTTTTTGCTAGATTTCAAACCTTTTATATGGTGAGGTCAGTCAAAGCACCGATCAAACCGATTCAACCAATCAATCCATGACCTCACCCGACTACTTTCCTGGATTTCACCTTGGGTTGGGTTTTAAAACACTGTTCATCACTTTGAGATAAGAAATTTTTTTTTTTTTTTTTTTTTTTGAATTTTAAGATAATATTACTTTTAAATTAAATAAATTGATGGTATCAAGCCACCTCTACATGGCTATTTCTTCGAGCAACCATTCGGCTGTCCTGTCCATATATACTCCTCTTGATCTTCTAAGGAACTACTTGTGGTCAACAGATATTATCATGTACTATACAAAGAACTGCCATTGCTCAGATGTTGATACTTGTCTTTAGTTAAAAAGAATAAAAATAAAAAAATTTACAATTTCCTAGCATAAAAAAAGTAAATGTCAGTTCATCAATTATCTCTACCTCTCCTTTTTGTTATCATCTTCTCAATGTTTTAACCGCTGTTCATGGTGCCGTAATAATAAAGGGTAAAAAACAAACGGGTGCGATGTAACTAATTTGTTATGGTAGAGTCATGACGACCATCCTCATGTTCAGCAATTACATGGTCACCAGAGGGATCATCCTCAACTCTTTTTGAGTATGCATCACCGTCATAATCGTTACTATCCCATTCATCATCACTGCTCCATTTTCTCTTCATGATTTTCGGAACCAAGCGAGTTACTTCTTTTGCCTCAAACTTCGCTTCATCATTGTTCATCCGTTCAAACCGAACAGCACCAACTTTTCTGGCATTTCCAGCTAATATCTGCATTGAAGACGAGAATAACTGTTAAAACAGCTAATCAAGATATAGACTTGTTTAAGCATGCACTTCTAAGGACTGAACGTAGAAATCATTGAGTGAAATCTTATAGTGGGTTGGAACAAGACTCATCAGATTCCAAAATCCTTTACAAATAAGCAACTAGAGAAAATCAGAACAAAATAACTTGTGTGGGCTAATGATTAAATGATAGTTCATAGGACTTGCAATCACTGTATGTATCATCCACATATATAAATTCATAGGTTATTTCAAGAATCTAAAATCAGAGGGCACCGCCTTCTTATCTTGTCGACCAGACCCATGTAATACAAAAGGTGGCAGCCAACTAATATGATAGATTGCTAGCATTGGGATCTGAAGGGTTTACCTTTAAACAATGGAAAATATAGTTCACCATGCATGATACTAAACAAAAGACATGATGGGAAGCATGGCTGGAGCCAACGAAACAGCTTTTTCTTCATCAACAGAGTCTTAAGTTCTCATTAAATATACAACATTCCCAATTGAATTAGTACGTACCATAAACAATTATTACTCAAAAATTTTAATTTTGTAAATTTGTAACAAATATAGTTGATTCTTTTTGGTACTGATAACAAGTTATATATCATAGTGTATTTTAAAAAATACGAAAATGCAAAAAAAACAACTATAAATACGTCAAACAAAATATTATAAATGAATATTAAAGATCTAATAAATGTTATATTTGTAAAATTTTATGATTGTTTAAATTGGCCCCTCCTAAATCATATTCCTGGCTACGTCTATGATAGGAAGTAGGCCAGATGGAGAAGAAAGAATGTAAAGGTTCTAGAAATGATCCTTGAGAACAAGGACACAATGATTCAGAAGCTAAGCTATTCCTAGAAAAACCAATATTTAATAACGTAATGTAGAGGTAAAAATATAATAAACTTGTAATCACAACTTAATGTGATGGAGCTTCCACAAGAGTAAATGTAGCACAAAAGGATCAAGTCCATACCTCGAGTTTGTAAATTAGATACTTTTCCTTCAATTCCTGGTGGTCAGATCCAGATTCATCATGTTCTTCATTTTCCTCCTGGTTTTCCTTTTCAAGGACCACTTTCATACTCTCACCGGTCCTTGGGATGTATCCAAAGGCCTCACATATAAAACCTGATACCGTCTCATACTGATGACCCTATAAAATAATAGGAAAGAAAAGGTCAACTAGTTATGAGAAATTAAGCAATCATGGACACCTAAAACAACATATAATCAAATCTAACTTCTTCAATTGAAGCATAAGATAGGAGCCCTAATATGCACGACGAAGACTGTGGGTTACAGCTTTTACCCATTGAAGTAATGCATAACTGAGCAGTTAAATAGTCTCAGATCAGTCCACAAATCACGGTAAAAGATATCAAGTGTATTAGTGTAATTAATCAAATTCTTTTCAGTCATAATGAAATATTACTAAACTATCATAATAATGACACTTTTGCCTTTACCAGTGCTGGTCCTCCCCAATAGGGATAAAGGGGGTGTTCTCAATAAAGTTCTATCCATCAACAGGTTTCTACAGATGAAGGGGAATTGCGGATACTTCACAATTATTAATGTGACAGGGTAATCCTACCACGATAAGTACTTCACATGCTAGCTAATCAATATGCATTTTAACATAAACGTCACAGTGGCATTAACAATGGCATCAAAACGGCATTACTAGAAGAACATCATACCTCTGGCATTTTGATATTTAAGTCTTCGGAAAGCTGATCAATAGATGTATTAGCATCCACATCATATATTCCCTCTGCTCGCATCACAATGTAGCCAGTTTTCTTCTGGATCTCCTCCTGTTATTGAGTGATAAAGGGCAGATAATCCAAATAAGTCAATATAATGATGAAAACATACTGACAATCTGTATTATGTCAATCATTTAGAAATGTTATTACAAAGACCAAATTAACAGTGAGATTTACTTTTGAATCATTTTCATCAAAGATTTCACCAACAATTTCCTCAACCACATCTTCCAGGGTCACTACCTGCTTCATCCAGAAAACGAAAATGATTATTAGGCCATCAAAACTGAAGGTCAAAGGTACTTATTGAGTTACCAAGCAACCCTTCAACATCAAAATGTTTAATGAAAAACTAATTCTAACTTAGTTTGATTCAGACATGAGTGTGTATATACCCCCACAGTTCCACCATACTCATTTAGAACAACAGCCATGTGAACCTTCCTAATGCGGAACTCTCTGAGAAGATTCCAAACTGACATTGAATCTGCAAACCAATAACAAAACCCTATTTATTCAGACAGATAATATAAACAACAGATTCACATAAAAATAATACAACAAATTTCATTAAAAAAACACAGCATCAACTTGAAATTGGCTCTAACGATTACCAGGTACGAAGTATGCAGGTTTGTGGGCCATGTCTCCCACTGTAGTACTTTCTAGGAGATCCCCCTTCAAAATAGAAAGATCATGATTCTGCACACTATGAGATTGTCGCATAAAATCAATAAAAAATGTGGTATTAACCTCAGAGAGGGAGGAAGAGGAATAGAAATCCCCTGACCTTCTGAACATAATCCAGCAGATCCATTGCATAAGCAATGCCCACTATATTGTCAACACGTTGCTCAAACACAGGCACCCTAAACACATCCTCAAACTTCTTAGCTTTTTGAATATGCACTCACTGCAGCGAAAGTACCAAGAACTAATTTACCTTGAATATTGATGAGTCACCCACAAGCTGTGGAAATCAACAAGAGTGGCACTCGCATCAATTGCAACTACATCAACAAGAGGTGTCATCACCTCTCTAACATGTGTATCCTTTATCTCTAACACATTTTCAATCATATCCTGCAAAAAAGTTCTTAAGAAAAGAGCATTTGAACCATAAAACAAACAAAAACAAACTCTTGGAAAGTTTTACATGATATCTTGAGGTATAAGTAGTTAAAAAATTCACAAAGAGATGGCACTAGTTCGTATGTTGTAAGTTCGTTTTAATAAAATTCCTCTTTTGTTAGTTATCAAGAAAATGTGAACTAATCAAAATTAGCCATATCATTGCGATAATCACATTTAACTAGTCAGCAATCTATTCTGCCAAGAAATTGGCAATAGGATAAGAATAAAATTCATTGTGAAACTTCTGGTTATGTGTATATGGCTTTACAGATTTCTTTGACGACTAGCGTTCAGAAATTAAACAAAAGGACTTATATTTAACATCAAAACGTGAAAATATAGGAAAATTATAATTCATTAATTTCATTACCTGTTCTTCCTCCTCTATTGCCCCACTCAACTCTGCTCCGCGCAACATCAGCTTCAACTCGTCTTCAGTAACATATGGCTCACTGATAAAGAAAACATTTAAGATACAGATAACGAATGGGGAAAAAATAGTTTATAGAACATTATTTATGACAAACTATGTAATGACTCTTTCAATTAATATGACCCTACTAATAAGAATATTTCCCTCATATACAGGACACTGGGGCATAGCCTGATCAATACTTAAGTTGCAACATTCAAACAAAATCCTAAATCCGTTTTAATAACATAATAGAGTCAAATGAAATTGCTCTTGTAATTATTAGATGATTAGACTCTTAATTTTATTACATATATAACTACCACTTAAACCTCTGCTTCATTGCTAGTAACCTGCTGCCCCATTCTAACACTAACTTCCTTCTCTACATAGCCTTAAACATGATATGAATAACTTCAGACAAATATAACTTGATAAATAGCAAATTTATTATCATAACCTTGTGTCCTGTTCTTTTGCTACCCAAGAAATACTTTCTTGAATACAATTGAAAACCATTTGGTTCATTCAAATGAGTTGTCAAAAAAATCACAACATGACCAAGAGACATGACTATTTGATGGACATGGCTAACAAATGAAGTATGATGTGGAAGATAAAAAAAGAATAGCAATGATTATCTTTTCACAGTAAAAATAAAAGATCATGATCAAATACCTTCTTCCTTTCAAACCAAGAGCTTTTAGCATTCCCATTGATAGATATGTAACAACTCTTCCCACAGGGTAAAGTACCAAGGAAAGCCATGCCACTGGCCTGACCTAGAAACATTGCAAAGTCAAATAGAGCTCAGACAGTAACATCAGCAAAGCATGGAAAACCTGCAGAACTACATTAAGCATGAGATTGGGGGAAAAAAACAAGGGAAAGTCAAATCTATTAAGAATTAATAGAGATGTCCTTATTTAGATTGAAGAAAATGAAATATATAATTTTTAAACTTACCACAAACCTAGCAACCTCTGTGGCATTATGAACAGCAATACTTTTTGGAGTAATTTCAGTGAGAAGTAACACGGTCACCTAATATCATTCAGGAAATGGAAAACTGGTTAAAGCAATTGAAATAAGGTATAGACATCTTAGTGTATCTGCACGAGTTTTTAATCCATAGAAAACATGAATTTTGTTTCAGTGAGGACAAATACTCGGTTTGACGGCAGCCTATCCCCTGTGCACCCCTAACTTAGATGTCAACTATAACCACTGCCTGACATTTCAATATGAGTTCATAATAGAATCTATACTTACAGTCATTACTCCTGTTGCTGCACTGACACCAGCCTCACCAAATAAAGCTGTTGCTGCCTCTGTGACCAATGCAGTGGCTCCAATATTTGCCACACTGAATATGTAAATAGAATTTATAAAAGAATTAATTTTCAAACTCAATATGGAAAGAAAAGAATCAGTTACACTAACATTAAGGGGGAGGGTAATACGTTGTGCCAATGAGAATAGTCGTCAAAAACCGAGTAACATCACTGCGAAGCATTTTAAAGACACCATTATCAGGTTCTTTTTCTGCCAATTCCCGCACCTGATTCAGAATAATATCAAATGGCCAATAGAACGAATAAAACTATTTGAAGAGATGGCAATCATCTACTTACACCAAAAAGTATCATATGATGCTTCAGTTAACATCTTTTATGCTGAAACAGCTAATGTGGTCTAGAGTACAAACAGCTTGTCCTTATTTTGTTAGTCCATATATTCTCATTCGACTATTCCTCAACTTCAGCCAACTAAAACCCAAAAACAGAAAAAGCATTCACAAAACCTCAACGGAACACAGTCTAATATTATACCCAACATAATATAATTGGACTTTATAAGTACATTAGGTAAAATAGCACTAGAATAAATATAATTTGCTTTTCAAAATAATAACACAATGTGCAATAAATTGTTCTAAGACTCCATAAACCACCAACATCAAAATGACACCAAACTAAGCTAATACACATCCATGACCAGAATAATAACAAACCCTTAAATGCATAATTTGTGACAACACAATTACACAAACTATAAACAAAAACAGACTAGCTCAAGAACTTTATACCTTCCAAGGCCAAAGCGTGGTGATTGATGTCTCAGCCATTGAAAAGAACGCAGACAACCCCAAAAGCGCAGCCAAAACCAAACCTTGCTCTTTAAACACTCTCAAAACCTGAGAAACTTTAGGCCAAGCATTCTTCAACAACAATATGCTCTGTCCAATAACTCCATACCCTGCATTTACTGCACTCTCCACAGCAAAAACTCTCTTGCAACCAAAAACCCAAACCCCGCAAACAAGTGCCCCTAAAACGACTCCCCCTTTCATCAGAATCTTAACTTTCTCTAAATTTGAATCCAATACTTCATTTTTTTCACGACCCAGTTCTGCAGTGACTTTGTTTATTGGTTTCACGTGGGTTCTCGTGTCGGAAATTTTGTTTTTCGGCAATCTAGAGATGTGGAACTTTGGATAGTGATGAATTCTGGGTGAAATCTTGACAGGAAATTTAGAACATCGATTTTGGTGGAGGAAAAACGAGTTTTTTATTGTTGGAACAAACGTGGGTCGATTGAAAACCGAAGATTCAAGAGCAAAATCCATGAAATTAGAACAAAAATGATTAAAAAATGAAACTTTGATAAATCCCAGCAAAAATAATTAGAGGAAAAAGAAACCCAGAATTTGAAAGTCAAGAATTAACGGGAAATTCGGTCAAATTTTGAGAAATGAAGAAGATTGAGATATGTACAAGAATTTATGGTTTTGGGATTGAGTTTATTAGTGAGAGTGAAAAATCGAGAAGAGATATAAAGGGAATATAGGGTTTTGTAGAGGGTAAAAGAGGGAGAAGATTTTGGGATATAGTTGAAATGGAAGATTTTTAGAGAAGTGTAAGTGGAGAGACTGCCATTTATTTGGTTTGGTATTTTGAACTTTGAAGGACGGGTTTTAGTGTGTTGTGTAACAAATTGCAATTACAAGTGGGCGTGATAAATTACTAGGATTGCCCTGAGTAAGTTCTAAATTTACAACTATATCCTTACTATTTTTAAATTAAAAAAAAAAAAAAAACCAGGATTAATATAACATAATAGGACTAAATAGATTTAGAGATAAATATGTAAAGTACAAAGTTTCTTTGTACAACTCATTGACTAAAAACTTCCATGAATGCAAAGATTAAAATTCAAGAGCTTAATAGTCAAATGTTCAGGCTGGCAAAAAGTTCTCCACATACAAAAGCTTAAAAATAAAACACTTACAATAGGACGAGTAAATTTAGCAGAAAGTGCATTTTGTTGAGTAGAAAAAATATAAGCTTACCATCAACTCGAAGTACTTTACAACACAAATAATAATAAACAAATTATTCTTCCCAGCAACAATTGAAGCATTTTTCATTTATGATTTTCTGGAAAATGTTGATAACAGAGTGCTGAAATATAATAAATAGACCATCTTTGATTCAATCGATTATGCTCTTTGCTCTTGTCAAATACTTAGCTCTGAAAAGAAAGAGATGCTGAAAAATTAATGGTGGAGTTTATATTCAGGTTCTCGCAGAAGCATAAAAATATATACTGTAAAAATTGAACCACTCACCTTGTTAAGAGCAACGCTTGAAATCACTAATTTCTTCTTCTTGGATGGGTTCTCTTCACTCTTGCTATGATTCTGAGCCTCACTCTTTCAACCATTAATACAACAATAACACTACGGACACCGAAATTCTTACACCGAATTTTTGTACCGGCCGACGTGGAATGCCTTCTCCCATTTATTTATAATTTTTTTCTAGTGAACGGCCGTCCATCAAATTTGGACGGCCGTTCACTGATATGGACGCCCGTCCATCAAATATGGACGGGCGTCCATATTCGAGGGATGGGCGTCCATATAATATGGACGCCCGTCCCTATTAAAATAAAATAAAAAAGTTTGTAAAAGTTTAGGGGACGGCCGTCCATCCATTATGGGCGCTACGTCCAAGACAGCCTTGTCCACAAATATGGACGGGCGTCCCATATGAGAAGGACGGGCGTCCATATAATATGGACACCCGTCCCTATTAAAATAAAAAAAAAAAATTGTAAAAGCTTAGGGACGGCCGTCCATCCATTATGGACGGCCGTCCATTAATGTTGGACGGGCGTCCACAAATAATGGACGCCCGTCCTTCACCCAAATATGAAAAAAAAATTTCCATTATGGACGGCGTCCATAAATTTTGGGAGCAACCGTCCCTTTTATTGTGGACGGGCGTCAAGTAAGTAATGGGACGCCCGTCAAAAGTAATTCGTGGTTAAAAATTAATTTAATTAATTTTTAACCATGGACGGCCGTCCATTCATTATGGACGGCCGTCCATTAATTGTGGACGGCCGTCCATACTTAATGGACGCCCGTCCAAAATTAATGGACGGGCGTCCATTACTTATGGACGCCCATCCATAGTGCTATTAAAAATTTAAAAAAAAAATTTTTTTCGCTTGTTTATATTAGCTTCTCCAATACGCTTCTCCAATATTAGCTTCTCCGATACGCTTCTCCAATTACAAGAGCTAAAGTGAAGGAAAACCAGCGCCAAAATTCGTCGTCCCTGCTTCATCGTTGTCCCTGCATCCTCGTCTCGTACATTCCTCAGCCATTTCTTCCCGCAAATACAAACGTTTTCTCCTCATTTTCCAGGTACCGTGTGAATAACGAAAGCTATGTTTATTTCATCAAACTTCATTTAGCTTATTTTTTACAGTCGAAAGAGAGATACAGGAAAGGGAGATTACAGACATTTGTTCAAAGGGAGATTAGAGAGATTTGTGCAGATTAATAACGATTTTTATATAATTTATACATTTATTTAGTTTTTTACCGTGAACATTTTGATATAACTTATGCATTTATTTAGTTTTGTATTATATTTTGGATTGAATATATGTTACAATAGAAAAACACTGATACTGAAAATTTGTTGCTGATTGTTATGAATCAGATTAAAGAATATGGAAGAGTCCAGTTTGCCTCAGAATATGGAAGAGTCCAGTTTACCTCAGAATATGGAAGAGTCCAGTTTGCCTCAGAATATGGAAGAGTCCAATTTGCCTCATTTCAATGATATTGAGGTAAATTTATTGTATCGTATTGTTTATTTATTTTGATGTGTTGTATTGGTACATTCTAATTTTATGTATTATAAAACTATTAAATCAGGAAAATGAACGTGATGAATTAGAAAATATGGGATGTGCAGAGGAAGAAGTAGAGCCTCATATTGGAATGATGTTTGATTCAATTGATAGTTTGGTGAAGTATTACAAACGGTATGGTAACAAAATAGGATTTGAAGCAATGATACGTACGTCAAAGAAAGGCGAAGATGGAGAGATGAGATATGTGACAGTGGCATGTTCTTGTTCTGGCAAGGAGAGATGTAAGTCTAGAAATACCTTGAAAAAACAACCTGTTGCCAAAACAGATTGTAAGAGTCGGATTAGTACAACTTTGAATGGTGAATGCAAATGGGAAATTAAATCAGTTGTACATGAACATAACCATGATCTTACAAGTCCGACAAAAAGAAGATATTTCAAGGTTAACCGAACGATACAACCTTATGTGAAAAGGCGACTTGAAGTTAATGATGTGGTCCGGGATTAGACCGTGTAAGAATTTTCAGTCATGTTCAGTTGAGGTAGGAGGTGTAGAGAATTTGACGTTTCTAGAAAAAGATTGTAGGAACTACATTGAAAAAGTGAGAAACTTACGACTTGGAGTTGGAGATGCTTCGCGATCTTGAGTATTTTAGGAAAATGCAAAAGGAGAATTCAAATTTCTGGTACATGATTGATGTAGATGAAGAGAGTCGATTACAGAATGTGTTATGGGTTGATGCTAGATGTAGGGGTGCATATAAAGAATTCGGTGATGTTATCACCTTCGACACAACGTATCGACGAACAAGTATGACATGCCATTTCTTTGCTTTTGTGGGGGTTGATCATCATGGACATTCAACGTTGTTAGGTTGTGGGTTAATTTCTCATGAGGACAACCGAGACATTTGTATGGCTATTTCGTTCTTGGCTTGAATGCATGGATGTCGCTCCTAATGGAATAATCACTGATCAAGATAAGGCCATGCAAAATGCAATTGAGATTGTTTTCCTTGGTACAAGACATAGGTGGTGTTTGTGGCATATAATGAAGAAAGCACGAAAAGTTAAGGGGGTATAAGGAATATGAAACTATCAAGTTTAAGTTGCAAAATGTTGTGTATGATTCCTTTACGCGTGAAGAGTTCGAAGAGCGGTGGAACCAATTTGTTGATGTGCACAACCTTCACGATAATGCATGGTTATGTGGATTGTACAAAGAAAGAGTATGATGGGTGCCTGCATTTCTTAAAGATACTTTCTGGGCAGGTATGTCTACTACCCAACGTAGTGAAAGTATGCATGCATTTTTTGATGGGTATGTCAATTCCAAAACCACTTTGAAACAATTTGTGGAACAATATGATAATGCATTGTGAGCTAAAGTGGAAAAAGAAAGGGAGACTGATTTTAGATCTTTTAAATCTTGGATACCATGCATAACTAATTACCCCATTGAGAAACAATTTCAAAGTGCATACACAACTACAAAGTTTAAAGAGCTTCAAGATGAGATTGCCGGGAAGATTTATTGTGAGTTATCTTTTCTGAAAAAATGTGATTCATGCGAGGAGTTTCAAGTTTGGGAAGATGTTTGGTTTGGAGATAATAGTCGCCGTGTTCCTCATGTAGTATACTTTGATGAAAGTTCGTGTGATATTCGTTGTACTTGTCATTTGTTTGAGTTCAGGGGGATTTTATGCAGACATGCCATTATGGTGTTGATTCATAAAAGGGTTTCACACGTTCCGGAAAAGTACATTTTACGGCGTTGGAGGAAGAATGTGCACAGATGTCATACGAAAATTAAGGTCAGTTATAATAGGTGGAGCACCAACATTGAAGGACAACGTTTTGATAAGTTGTCTAATTTAATGCTGACAGTAGCGGATCTGGCATCAAACAATGAGGAAGATTATAATATGATGACGAGTTTATGATTGACATGAGGAAACATTGGAGCAAAAGGAAAGTAAGGGAGGGGTTGGTACAACAGTGAACATCTCTTCTAGAACCGGTTTGACTAGTCAAGATGGGGACAGTCCTCCTAAAGAGGGGAATACCGTAATCATTAGTCCACAGGCAGCTCGTAGCAAAGGTCGTCCTCCATGTAGAAGAAAGCAGTCTAAGATTGAAGAAATTGTACGTAGGGTTAAAAAGAAAAAATTACAAAAACAAAGAATTTGTATGACTTATACATTATTTCATAATTTTTTTGAAACATTATTTACTTATTTGAAGTTTAGAATAATATCGACTTGATAATTAATGTGTTATGATACTTTTTAGGAAAAGGATCATCGGTACAGCGACAAAAGGAACAGTTTCTTTCAAGTACTTCCGTCGCGTGCGAAACTCAAGTGTTGTCAAATGATGTTGTTACTACACAAGTATGTGTTATATATCTTGTATAACTGTAATTGCCTTAAGTTTTCTATACCGTGTGCTAAATTGTGGTTGTTAAACAATGACAGATGTCCACTGGTCCGGTTCCAAATCTCGCAGGACAAAGTAGTTTCTATACTAGACAGGAGTTTGTAAATGATGAACATGTCTCGTTGGGAGATGTTTGATATTTTTGCCAAGTTGAAGCATATAGAATTGTATTTGGTATAAATTTTTCATGCTTTGGTTAATTTCTACCGAATGCAGTTGAGTTGTATGCTTATACAGTTGTTTTATTTTTTGTATTTTCATCATTGATTGTGTAGGATAGTGAATTCATGATAATGACGTTAATGTATATAGCATTTTGGATATGCATTTCTTTTCAGATTTGAATTTTTATGTCTTTGGGTATGTCTAGTATTACATATACATATACATTGAAGAGTTGTAGACATATGTATAAACAAAAGACAAATCTATTTATAAACAAAAGACAGCTTTATTTATAAACAAACTACAATCTTTATTAACAACATCCGCTCAAATCAATCTATTTATAAACAAAAGGGAAAAATTCTTCATCATGGTGCAGGGGGTGGAGGTTGACTAGAGGATGAGGAGGCTGTTGAGAAGTTTTTCATCATGTTGAAAATCTCTGTCATGCAGTCTCCAATTATGTCAACTATTTCTTCAATTCTTGATGCAAACGTGTTGAAATCACCTTGCAGTTCTTGCATTTGCCTCTCAGTTCGTGAAAAACGCTCTTCTTGAAACTTTTCCATCCACTCAAATCTGCTTTCTATTTCCTGTAAAGTATGAGAACCCATATCTTCTACATTCTCAGATGGTCCAGCTTCATACCTATTCTTCTTCTTTTGCGCACATAAACTTGTCCTTCAGTAACCCCTTCTTGAATACTGACACCTTCTTGAACCGTTGCATCTCCCTCGATTTCATCCCTAATAAGATACCATTGTCCTGCCACATTCTTTTTAATCAAACCCATTCTATTCAATGTCACATCCCCCAACACATTACCTGTAGAAAACGTAATCTTATTTTTTGCATCATCAGGGGTGATCTCAATATTCAACTTCTCACATATTAATGTAACTAGCATCCCCCAATATATTTCTCCTTTCTCTGTAGGGATCTCTCCCAACTTCTTAATCAATAACTTTGCTGAATTAACTTGCCTCCCTCAGCATCACCGCTTCCATGAACAATAAATCCTTAACCGTCACATTTCCATTTGTCTCTTTCCTACCATTAAATGTGAAAGTCAAGTATCTGTGAAATACTCTCATAGCAGGACTCTGTAACTTTGTAGATTTACACCTATGTGGATGGTAAGTCCCTATTCCGGAAACATCAATCCAAGCTTGTTTGGAATCCCAGTTTCTAGGTACGTTTTCCAAACCTTCACAATCAAATCCTATCCAGGTTGCTAAATCTTGGGGTGTCACTACAACGTTCTGATTCTTTAATTTAAAGAACATTGTATACGCCTGAAACTCATCACTGTCTGTCTCTAAAACTTCCAAACTACCAAAAAACTCATATATCAAATGCCTATATCCATCATATCTCATACTGACTAAACGGTCCCATTTCAAATGATTAATCCAACCATTGATTTCATCACCTAAACCTAAACTTGTTAGAAGTCCTAAATCCAAACTTCTTCCAAGGCAAATATCTCTTTTCGACACGTCCTCGTATTGTTTTTTATGTCGCAAGTCTCGAAATTGAAGTGCAGATGAGGATGTGCCTTCCTGAGGAACGGTTGTATTTTTTGCCCTCACCATTTTCTGCTTTCTTCTAAAACCTGTATACATTAAAAAATCGTCATCATAATCTGCGAAAGACACATAGCCAAATTAAACCTGTTGTTCAAATAAAATCCACGTGGATGAATGCCAGAAAGCTTACTACTGGAAATGAAAAGTGTCTGCAACATTTATTATTTTCATGTAGATCAATGAGCTGCAACATTTATTATTTTCTAAGTGTCTGTAACATTTATTATTTTAATGTCCTTAACATGTTAAGCTGAACTGGACTGGAGCCTCTGGTTTGCTATATGTTGTAAACAAAAGTAAACTAATCGTTTCTGTCCTACTCATCCCACCTCTAAATTTTGCTGCAAAAAGGTTCCAAACAAGCGGCATTATCATTTGCCACAATCCCAATGAGGTGAGTGGAGACTTTTAACAAAGATTCACTGACAAAAACTAGAAGCTTTTATCCGAACCTAAAAAATGTTCAAGTTATGGAGGAACGACAACAACAAGATCAAAGCTGTTTTCAAATTACAGTTTCAAGCAACTCAGGTATGACTATGAATTTCATAATGCAAAAAGTAAACCATCATGTTCTATGTTGCTGAATTTGTAATGGGTTTCTTCTAATGTTTATGCATAGAAATTGTTAGAAGTCAAAACTTAAATGGGATCAAGTCCAGTTCAGCTTAACATGTTAGGGCTTTGGAAGACTAACATGTTAAGTCATTATAAGGAAGAATATAAGACGTTTAAATGGGATCAAGTCTTGTTTTGCAGTGTGGTGTTCGTGTTATTTTGAAAGCAATTTGTAAAACTTGCTGACCTTGAAGCAGGGAAGAATATATATATATACATTATCTGTAAAACTTAAAACAAATTAAATCATCAGCTTGTTTCCATATCGTTTAATCCATACTCAATTAATCCATCAGCTTCACCTGACAAATTAAACCATTCTCACCAATGTACATTATCTTACTGATTATCAAGCAAACATTCTCTGTTTCCATTTCGTTTCCATATCATGTATATTGTGTATTGTTATCCTTGTTTTCGAATCAAATATGTCTAAATTGTGCCTAAAATCAATTTATACATAGCCTAAAACCAATTTTTCATTCACGGTAGTTTACACAAACCATTTTTTTGAAATAAACTCCATTTATCTTTATCAATGGCAGAACACTTCTATTCATAATCACACAAACCAGTCCCACCAAATTGACTGGATTTCATCTCATCAACTCAACTCCATTCAACGCATTCATCCAACCAAAAACAAAAATTTCAAAAAAAAAAAAAACTTGAAAAACGATACTGTTTAATTACCGCGAAGACGAAGATGGAAGACGAAGAAGAAGCGTAGAGAGTCCAGAAGACAAACACCGCGAAGACGAAGAAGACGGTAATGGCTTCCTGTGAAAAAAAATAAATTTTGAAACTTCCCCCAAATCTTTTAACCTAAAACGAGAAAATTTTTTTTTTTAAAAAATTTTTAATAGCACTATGGACGGCCGTCCATAATGGTTGGACGGGCGTCCATTAAGTATGGACGGCCGTCCATGGTTAAAAATTAATTAAATTAATTTTTAACCACGAATTACTTTTGGACGAGCGTCCATTACTTACGGACGCCCGTCCACAATAAAAGGACGGCCGTCCATAATGGAAATTTTTTTTTTTTCATATTTGGGTGAAGGACGGGCGTCCATTATTTGTGGACGCCCGTCCAACATTAGTGGGACCGTCCATAATGGATGGACGGCCGTCCCTAAGCTTTTACAATTTTTTTTTTATTTTAATATGGACGCCCGTCCTTCTCATATGGACGCCCGTCCATATTTGTGGACGGGCGTCCAAAATTGTTGGACGGCCGTCCATAATGGATGGACGGCTGTCCCTAAACTTTTACAAACTTTTTTATTTTATTTTAATAGGGACGGGCGTCCATATTATATGGACGCCCGTCCCTCGAATATGGACGCCCGTCCATATTTGATGGACGGGCGTCCATATGAGTGAACGGCTGTCCAAATTTGATGGACGGCCGTTCACTAGGAAAAAATTATAAATAAATGGGAGAAGGCATTCTACGTCGGCCGGTACAAAAAAAAACCAGGATTAATATAACATAATAGGACTAAATAGATTTAGAGATAAATATGTAAAGTACAAAGTTTCTTCGTACAGCTCATTGACTAAAAACTTCCATGAATGCAAAGATTAAAATTCAAGAGCTTAATAGTCAAATGTTCAGGCTGGCAAAAAGTTCTCCACATACAAAAGCTTAAAAATAAAACACTTACAATAGGACGAGTAAATTTAGCAGAAAGTGCATTTTGTTGAGTAGAAAAAAATATAAGCTTACCATCAACTCGAAGTACTTTACAACACAAATAATAATAAACAAATTATTCTTTCCAGCAACAATTGAAGCATTTTTCATTTATGATTTTCTGGAAAATGTTGATAACAGAGTGCTGAAATATAATAAATAGACCATGCTGATTCAATCGATTATGCTCTTTGCTCTTGTCAAATACTTAGCTCTGAAAAGAAAGAGATGCTGAAAAATTAATGGTGGAGTTTATATTCAGGTTCTCGCAGAAGCATAAAAATATATACTGTAAAAATTGAACCACTCACCTTGTTAAGAGCAACGCTTGAAATCACTAATTTCTTCTTCTTGGATGGGTTCTCTTCACTCTTGCTATGATTCTGAGCCTCACTCTTTCAACCATTAATACAAACCATAAAGGTTTTCCTGTTATGAATACAATGTATCCCATAGACAAGCCTATTACCAATCCGGATCCGTAACCCATCAAAACGATTTTCCAATCAAACCAGCTCGAATCATCGTCTCCATCATTGTAGATGGACGGTATTGGTGATGATGGTACATCATTACCACACTTCTTTGACAATGGGGATCCACACAACCCCAAGTTTCCAATGTAGGAGTCATTTTGAAATGTATTTAATTGATTTCCTTGAGGTATATATCCCACAAGCCGGTTGTATGAAAGATTTAACACAGAAAGAAATGTCAGACTTGCCAACTGATTAGGAATCTCTCCAACAAGCTTGTTGAAGGAGAGGTCTAATGATTCAAGACTTGTCAAATTTTCCAATAATGGTGGAATATGACCTATAAGGTTATTATGAGAAAAGTTGAGGACTTGGAGGAAATTAAGCTTTCCGATTACTGTTGGTATTTGCCCTTGAAATTGGTTGCTTGACAAATCCATCATTACAAAAATGGTTAGAATCTTGTCTATTTTTCTATCAACGCCTTTTACCGTCAAACTAATGGAATAGTATTGAACATACATTGGCCTTTTCCAATAAAGGGGGTCATATACCCCTGGATCTTCTCTCATATATTCCAATTCACCTTTAGGATTCTTACCACCCATCATATTAAATTTCTCAAAATATCTTGTTGGCAAAATACCTGTGAATTGATTGTGAGAGAGGTCAAGTATTCGCAACTTAGGAAATGCTAATCTTGTCTTGGGTTCGCCAATGAAACCATGAAATCTATTAGATCTCAATATTAGAACTTGCAATTCCGGAAGGTTTGCCAACCAATAAGGAAAAGTATCATTGATCATGTTGTTTCCAACATTTAGAACTTCCAAGCGACTACAGTTAGCCAAAGTATGTGGTAATGACCCTTCCAACTTGTTGCCATTAAGGTCAAGGTATTGAATAAAGTCATTAGCTAATGATTGTGGGATGGTACCATGGAAATTGTTCATTTGTAGATGCAAGATTGAAAGTCTATCAGAGTTTCCTAGACATTGAGGTATGGTTCCACTCAATTCATTGTAAGACATATCAAGATATACAATAGAGTTCGAGTTGCAAATGAACGGAGCAATCTCTCCACTCAACATATTGTTGGAAACTAATAAGGTGACCATATTAGGTGCATCTAGCATCATAAGCGGGCCTTGAAGCAAGTTGGATTGAAGGTCAAGAACAGCTAGGTCCATCAAGGAAACTTTTCCAAAAGGGACAAAACTTGTCAGAAAATTGTGAGAGAGATTCAAATAGTATAAATTATGAAACAATTCCAGCTGTTGTTGAGAAATCTGGCCGAGAATTCCATTGTTTGAAAGGTCTAAATCTGTCAAGTTTTCTGAGGTTCCTAAGAAGAAAGGGAATTCGGTTATGTTGCAAGATGAGAAACTGAACTCCTTAAGCTTAGGCAAGGTAATGTTGGCCTTTTTGGGGGTAACTAAAGATAGTAAGGTGTTATGGGAAAGGTCAATCCTACCTATATTTTTGAGCTTGGACAACATTTCTGATTTCACAATGCCACTCAAATTGTTGAAAGAAAGGTCAAGTTCTGTAAGGTTTAAAAGTTCAAACATGGAATTTGGAATTGAACCTTGAATTTGGTTATTCATTAAAGAAACAAATGTCACAGAACCAGGCTTTTGGAACTCCTCAATCGGACCTGTGAGTTGGTTATTTGTAAGGTCCAATACCGCCAAAGATGGTAGAGTAAACAACCAAGATGAAACTCTTCCATCGAGAAAATTATCACGTAGGTCGAGAGAAAGTAGATTTGAAAGACCACTTACTTGATATGGAATAAGACCTTCAAATTGGTTTCTGGAAAAGTCTAAAGCCGAAAGTTGTGGGAGGTTGAATGCTGAAGATGGCAACTGACCACTGAAATTGTTGAATGAAAGATCTAGATCGGTTAATTTGCTGAGGTTGCCAAAAACATCTGGAATATGTTTTGAAAAATTGTTGTAACTGAGATCTAGACTTCTGAGCTGACTGAGTTTAGATAATGACATTACAACTTCGCCTGTAAAATAATTGCCTGCCAAATCCAAAGAAGTGATATTCGTGCAATTCCAAAGTGATGTTGGAATTGAACCTGTGAATCCAATCGAACGAAGACCCAATACATTCAAGTATCTAAGATTGCCAATTTTGTTAGGCAATTTTCCAGATAAACTTGTGAAAGAGAGATCCAATACATTCAAGTATATAAGATCGCCGATTGCGTCAGGTAATTGTCCTGAGAAATTTGTCATAGAGAGATCAAAAAATCTAAGGGAACTGCTCCAGTTAGAGTTTGGTAAATTACCTCTAAGATCTTCATTTCCAGTGAAACTCAACTTCTGGAGGAATGGAAGGCGGAAAACATCATTTGGCAACCTGCCTTGAAGACCAGTACCGCCAACTAAAAGAGATATCAAAGTAGAAGACAAGTTCAGCAAGGAGCCAGGTGCAACTGAAGACAAATCCACACCATTAAGATGAAGATATCTTAATTTTGTAAGATTCTGTAAGTGCTTATTAAAAACATGTTGGCTCAGTTCAGGTAATCTAAGGGAAAAAGTAGCACCAGAGAGGTCAAGCGAAACAAGTTTAGATAGGTGAAAGATTTCAGTTGGAACTACGCCATGGAATCCGGAGAAAGAATGGTTAAGCTGTGTTAATTTCGTGAATTGACCAAACTTGGATGAGATTGTGGATTGACTGAAATCATTACAAGCAAGCTTGAGCTTCTGGAGATTGTGAAGGAGGAAGAGACTACTATTGTCATTGATAGTGCCATGGATAAAACTTGAAGAAAGGTCAAGGCCAATGACATGACCTGTGTAGCTATCACAAGTGACCCCATCCCATGAGCAGCAATCACTTCCCTCTTTCCAAGAATCTGTCTTAGGATAAGGATAGGAAGAAGAACTATCAATTTTTAAGGTGCTCTTGAAATGGAGTAAGGCAGAGCTTTGTTCAGGGGAGCAAAGTTTGATTGAACGAGAAGAAGAGTTATAAGGAGATGAGGAAATGGCTTGAAAACTCAAGTCCAACAGGAAGAGGCAGGGGAGTAGATAGTGCCATGATAGCCTCCGCATGTTTTTCACAGGAAATGGAAGAAATTGCATAAAATTGTGTTGAGAGATGAGAAGTGAAGATGAAATGTCTATGTAAATATAGATAAATAAAAAGAGAAAAATGTAACCAAGTCTTGGTCATGCACCGATGTCTACTCCATGGACTTATAATTTTATTATGATGAGTATGAATTAGAGGATTCATATATCATGATTGATATAAATTGGGAACAAAATTCAAAGTGGGATTCACTATTGTAAAGAGACAGTTGTCATATCACCAAGTCTTGGTTGGTCATGCATTTATGTCTACTCCATCAAGTCTTTGGTCAAGCACTAACTTATTGTATATGAGAAGACAAACTTATTGTTTACGTATTTGGAGACCTATAGCTTGTTTCTTGGGCCCTTGAAGTGAGGAACGGGCAACAAGACATATCAATTTAATTATAAGTCTTGGTCTATTAACTAGAAAATTATATTGTCTACATTTATTTTCAATCTCACATGATATAGGAAAATAATCTTGAAATGCTTGAAGTCACTTTCTTAAAATTTTCTTCTGCCTATTGTATGGTTAATATTGAGATACTTTAATTTGAGCAATAAGTCACACGCTGAAGCAAAAGCCCAAATGACTAGGGGTGGAAAAAAAAACTCGAAAACTGAATTGAATCGAAAAATCAGACCAAAGTGGTCCAGGCCAAAGTGGAGGGATGGATGGAATTGGGCCAAAGTGGTCCAAGACCATTTGTAAAAATCAGTTTAAAACCAATTAACCAGTTAACTGAACCGATTTTTCGATTAAATGGTTCAAGTGGAAAATTAGTCTAGTTTAGGTTTAGTTTTCCACTTGAACCGGAATCCAGTTCGGTTCAAAGATATGGCAAACCGGTCTAGTTAACCTAATTTTTCCACCCCTACAAATGATCACAGATGTTGCAAAAGGGAATTTAGATGATTAAAATGAAAAGGTTTATATATGTATGGTTATTGTTGTTTCTTGAAATTCAGAGGACATTCCTCATCTTATAGATCTTTTCTATATTTCTCCCGTTTCCATCTATTTTCTGAGTCATAGATCATAATCCTGTGACGGCAAATGCTTCTTAAAAGTTTCAAGCTAATTTGCTTCTATAAACTGTAATTCTAAAAATTTTAGAGTGTTATAAGAATTGTAAATTTGTAACTCATAATTATCTAACCTCAAAATTCAAAACTTTAATTTGAAAATTTTAAATTCAAGTTAAGATACATGTGTTAGGTATATATTCATCTTCCGCATCAATCTTTGTCTTCTTACGCATTTTGAAAATTATAGCTTCTTAATTGGCTGATGCAGTGGGCAAAGGCCTACACAACTTCCCTAATAATTTAACTACCGCGTAGAAAGTCTTCATGATATTTTTTTGCAGAAATTAATGACAAACGTAAGAATAAGGTATCAAAAGAGACTTGAGTATTGACTAATTCCCATCTAAGTTCATTAGACACGGTCTAAGCAGTAAGCACTAGACTGACTTACTATACCACCAGAAATGTCTACATTCAACAAACATGAGCCCTTATAAGGAGAGAAAGTAGTCGTGGAAATTAATAGATGGCTCTGATGTTATGACCATAAGTTTTAAGAACTATATATATCACAAATTGTTTTCACTCTCATTCAGAAAGACTACTCGACCATTAATATAGCACCAAGTCTTGGTCCTTGCTTTGAATATTCCAAGAAATGTTAGAGAATTTTCTATGATCTCACGGATGTCGCCAACCAATGACGTTTTTCTAATACAAAAAAATACCAAAGTCTAGTTTGCTATTCATACATGCGTATAGATACTCAGTTTTAAGAAGATTGTAAACTTTTCCAATTAATATGGCAAAGATGGGAACTTCAAGTGTAGTGAAGAAACATGATATAAATGCTGATGAATGATGGAGTTATATATCTGATAAAGAAATTGTGTTATGTTTTGATGATGGCAAATTAAATTACTCGTGGCATTATTCATGACTTAATATCGTTATAATAAAGCAGTTGATAATCTGGCTATATTATTAAACAAAAGTTAGCTGCACTGAAGAAACAGGGCAGGGCTGAAGTGCCAGAGGCCCCATAAATTACTATTCTGAATAAATATCACAACATTTTGTTAAACTGAAATTCAACAAAATAGGATATTAAAGCCTACATTATAGCTCGTAATTCTAACTCCAATAATATTTAGAAATCCTATGATAAGACTATGTAAACACTCCCAAGATTTTGAATATACCAACTTATTCAGAAGGTTCTACAGATTGATTTCTACTGCACGCTCTTTCCCAAATTCTTCAATACCATGGAATCAAATCCTTTCACGTCTGCAAAATGGAAATAAAAGGAGTGAGTTTCCAATAGAGTAGCCATGATCTCAAATCTAGCTGAGTTAAATAATAAAACTAGCTTGTACAACGCATATATCATCAATACTATAAGAAAAGTTTGCATTTGATAATATCAATTTTGAAACAATACTTACCCCAGAGAACTTGAAAGAACTATTCTTTTTGTCCGCAATGTCTCTTGTTCGGCCTTCCCCCCTTTCGATAGTGTCCTTCAACTGTCCTTACAAGCCACTGAGGCTTTCCTGTTGAAAACACAAGCTATTTTCTTCATGTCTTTTCATTAAATAAAATATTATAAATGAATAAGATAGAAGACTTCTTTTGAAGGACTGTAAATTTTGACAAATTCCACAACTTTTTAATCATAAACAGAGTCTTAGTTCTCATTAAATATAACATCCCCAATTGAATTAGTACGTACAATAAACAATTATTACTCAATATTTTAATTTGGTAAATTTGTAACAACTATAGTTGATTCTTTTGGTACTGATAACAAATTATATATGTAGTATATTTTTAAAATACAAAAATGCATCAAAAACAACTATAAATAGATTGAATAAAATATTATAAATGAATATTGAAGATTTAATAAATGTTATATTTTGTAAAATTTTCTGATTGTTTAAATTGTCCCCTCCTAGATCATATTCCTGGCTACGTCTATGATGGGAAGTAGGCAGATGGAGAAGTAAGAATGTAAAGGTTCTAGAAATGATCCTTGAGAACTTAGACACGCAATGATTCAGAAGCTAAGCTAAGCTATTCCTAGAAAAACCAATATTCAATAACGTAATGTAGAGGTAAAAATAAACTTATAACCACAACTTAATGTGATGGAGCTTCCACAAGAGTAAATGTAGCACAAAAGGATCGAGACCATACCTCGAGTTTGTAAATCAGATGCTTTTCCTTCAATTCTTGGCGGTCAGATCCAGATTCATTATGTTCTTCGTTTTCTGCCTGGTTTTCCTTTTCAAGGACCACTTTCATACACTCACCGGTCCTTGGGATGTATCCAAAGGCCTCACTGATGACCCTATAAAATAATAGGAAAGAAAAGGTAACTAGATATGTGAAATTAAGCAATCATGGACACTTCAAACATATAATCAAGTCTTAACTTCTTCAGTTGAAGCATAAGATAGGAGCCTTAATATGCATGACAAAGACTGTCGCAATACAGCTTTTACCATTGACAGCAATGCATAACTGAGCAGTTAAATAGTCTCAGATCATGCTAAAAAATATCAAGTGTATAACAGTGATTAATCAAATTCTTTTCAGTCAATGAAATATTACTAAACTATCATAATAATGACAATTTAGCCTTTACCAGAACTGGTCCCCTCCAACAGGGATAAAGGGGTGTTCTCAATAAAGTTCTATCCATCAACAGGTTTCTACAGATGAAGGGGAATTGAGGATACTTCACAATTATAAATGTTACAGGGTAATCCTGCCACGGTAAGTACTTCGCATGCTAGCTAGTCAATATGCATTTTAACATAAACATCACAGTGGCATTAACAACGGCATCAGCACAACATTACTAGAAGAAACATCATACCTCTGGCATTTTAATATTTAAGTCTTCAGAGAGCTGATCAATAGATGTATTAGCATCCACATCATATATTCCTTCTGCTCGCATCACAGTGTAGCCAGTTTTCTTTTCTGGATCTCCTCCTGTTATTGAGTGATAAAGGGCAGATAATCCAAATAAATCAATATAATGATGAAAACATACTGACAACCTGTATTATGTCTATCATTTAGCAATGTTATTACAAAGACAAAATTAACAGTGAGATTTACTTTTGAATCATTTTCATCAAAGATTTCACCAACAATTTCCTCAGCCACATCTTCCAGGGTCACTATCTGTTTCATCCAGTAAAAAAAAAATGATTATTAGGCCAACAAAACTGAAGGTCAAAGGTACTTATTGAGTTACCCAAGCAACCCTTCTAAGATCAAAATGTTTAATGAAAAACTAGTTCTAACTTAGTTTGGTTCAGACATGAGTGTGTATATACCCCCATAGTTCCACCATACACATTTAGAACAACAGCCATGTTAACCTTCGTAGTGTGGAAATCTCTGAGAAGATTCCAAACTGACATTGAATCTGCAAAACCAATAACAAAACCCTATTTAATTCAGGCAGATAATATAAATAACAGATTCACAGAAAAATAAATAATACAACAAATTTCATTAATAAAATGCAGCATCAACATGACATTGGCTATAAGGATTACCAGGGACGAAGTATGCAGGTTTGTGGGCCATGTCGCCCACTGTAGTTCTTTCTAGGAGATCCCCCTTCAAATAGAAAGAGCATAATCCTGCACACTATGAGATTGTCGCATAAAATCAATAAAAAACTTGGTATTAACCTGAGAGAGGAAGGAAGAGGAATAGAAATCCCCTGACCTTCTCAACATAATCCAACAGATCCATTGCATAAGCAATGCCCACTATATTGTCAACACGTTGCTCAAACACAGGCACCCTAAACACACATTTTCAAACTTCTTAGCTTTTTGAATATGCACTCGCTGAAGCAAAAGTACCAAGAATTAATTTGACCTGAATATTGATGAATTACACACAAACTGTGGAAATCAACAAGAGATGGTACTAGTTTGTACATCGTAAGCCTGTTTTAATAAAATTCCCCTTTTGTTATTTATCAAGAAAATGTGAAATAATCAAAAGGGCCATATCGTTTCAACAATCACATTTAACCAGTCAGCAATCTATTCTGCCAAGAAATTGGCAATGTGGCAATAGGATGAAGAATAAAATTCATTGTGAAGCTTCCGGCTATGTGTAAATGGCTTTACAGTTTTCTTGGACTACTAGCATTCAGAAACTAAGAACATGACTAATATTGAGATACAGATAACGAATATGTCTTCATTAATGAGAATATTTGCCTCATATACAGGACATTGTGGCATAGCCTGTCAATACTTAAGTGGCAACATTCAAACAAAATCCTAAATCCGTTAAAATAACATAATACAGTCAAATGAAATTCCTCTTGCAATTATTAGATGATTGAATAAAACATCAAGGATTAGACTCTTATTTTTACTGCACATATAACAACCACTTGAACCTCTGCTCAGTTACTAGTAACCTACTGCCCCATTCTAACCCTAACTTCCTTCTCTACATAGCCTTAAACATGATATGAATAGCTTCATACAAATATAACTTCATAAATAGCAAATTTATTATCATAACCTTGTGCTGTGTTCTTTTGCTATCCAAGAAATACTTTCTTGAATACAACTGAAAACCATTTGGTGGAAATAGCCAACAAATGAAGTATGATGTGGAAGATAAAAACAGCAATGATCATCTTTTTACCAAAAAAATAAAAAATCATGATCAAACATACCTTCTTCCTTTCAAACCAAGAGCCTTTAGCATTCCCATTGATAGATATTTAACAAATCTTCCCACAGGGTTAAGTATCATGGAAAACCATGCCACTGGCCTGACCTAGAAACATTGCAGAGTCAAATAGAGCTCAGACAGTAACATCAGCAGAGCACGGAAAACCTACAGAACTACATTAAGCATGAGGTTGGGGAAAAAACAAGGGAAAGCCAATCTATTAAGCATTAATAGAGACTCCCTTATTTAAATTGACAAAAATGAAATATATAATTTTTAAACTTACCACAAACCTAGCAACCTCTGTCGCATAATGAACTGCAATACTTTTTGGAGTAATTTCATTGAGAAGTAATACAGCCACCTAATATCATTTAGGAAATGGAAAACCGGATAAAGCAATTGAAATAGGGTATAGACATCTTAGTGTATATCCACATGAGTTTTTAATCCATAGACAACATGAACTTTGTTTCAATGAGGACAAATACTCAGTTTGATGGCAACCTATATCCTGTGCAACCTACAGTCATTATTCCTGTTGCTGCACTCACAACAGCCTCACAAAATAAAGCTGTTGCTGCCTCTGTGACTAACGCAGTGGCTCCAATATTTGCCACGCTGAATATGTAAATAGAATGTATAAAAGAAATAATTTTCAAACTCAATATGAAAAGAAAAGCATTAGTTACACTAACATTAAGGGAGAGGGTAGTACATCGTGCCAGTGAGAATAGTCGTCAAAAACCGAGTAACATCACTGTGAAACATTTTAAAGACACCATTATCAGGCTCTTTATCTGCCAATTCCCACACCTGATTCAGAATAATATCAAATGGCCAATTAGAACAAATAAAACTATTTGAAGAGATGGCAATCATCTACTTACACCAAAAAGAGCCATATGATGTTTCAGTTAACATCTTTTATGCTGAAACAGGTAATGTGGTTTAGAATTCAAAGAGCTTGTGGTTATTTTATTAGTCCATATATTCTCATTCGGCTATCCCTCAACTTCAGCAACCTAAAACCCAAAAAAAGAAAAAACATTCACAACACCACAACTAAACACAGTCTAATATCATGCCCAACATAATAATCGGACTTTATAAGTGCACAATGTGCAATAAAAGGTTACAGATTCCATAAACCACTAAGATCAAAATGACACCAAACTAAGCTAATACACTTCCAAGACCAGAATAATAACAAACGCTTAAATGCATAGTTTGTGACAATACAATTACATAAACACTAAACAAAAACAGACTAGCTCAAGAATTTTATACCTTCCAAGGTCAAAGCGTTGTGATAGACGTCTCAGCCATTGACGAGAACGCAGACAAACCCAAAAGCGCAGCCAAAACCAAACCTTGCTCTTTGAATACTCTCAAAACCTGAGAAACTTTAATCCAAGCATTCTTCAACAACAATATGCTCTGCCCAATATCTCCATATCCTGCATTTACTGCACTCTCCACGGCAAAAACTCTCTTGCAACCAAACACCAAAACCCCACAAACAAGCGCCCCTAAAACATGACACTTTGGATAGCGATGAATTCTGGGTGAAATCTTGACAGAAAATTTCGAACATCGATTTTGGTGGGGGAAAAACGAGTTTTTTTATTGTTGAAACGAACGTGGGTCGATTGAAAACCGCAGATTCAAGAGCAAAATCCATGAAATGTGAACAAAAATGAATAAAAATTTGAGACTTTGGCAAATCCCAGCAAAAATAATTGGAGGGAAAAAAAAAACCCACAATGAACAGGAAATTCGGTCAAAATTTGAGAAATGAAGAAGATTGAGAAAGTACAAGAATTTATGGGTTTTGGGATTTAGTTTATTAGTGAAAGCGAAAAATGGAGAAGGGTTATAAAGGGAATATAGGGTTTTTCAGAGGGTAAAAGATGGAGAAGATTTTGGGATATAGTTGAAATGGAAGATTTTGAGAAGTGAAAGTGGAGTCTTCAGTATTTGGTGTGAGAGAAGATTGCAATGGCAAGTGGGACTGTGGGAGTCGTAAATTACTAGGATTGCCCTGACTGTAAGTTCTAAAATTACAACTATATCCTTACATATTTTGAATACAGTAACAAAAAACTTCCATGAATAACAAGATTAATATAACACAATAAGGGAAAATATTTTGTGGATTGGAGGCTCCTAGATTAATTTAATGATTTGTGCATTTTTTTAACAAAATATAACACAATAAGGCTAAATAGATTTAGAGATAAATATGTAAAGAGCAAAGTTTCTTCAATATAACCCATTGACTAAAAACTCCCATAAATACCATGATTATAATAAAACAATAATGAGTAAACAGACTTGGAGATAAATATGTAAAGCACAAAGTTTCTTCAATATAATCCGTTGATGAATACAAGGATTAAAATTCAAGAGCCTTATAGTCAAATGTTCAGGCTGTCATAAGTTCTCATGCAAAAGCTTAGAAATAAAATACTTACAATAGGACTAGTAAATGTAGCAGAAAGTGCATTTTGTTGATCAGAAAAAATACAAGCTTACCATCAACTTGAAGTACTTCACAACACAAATAATAATAAACAAATTATTCTTTCCGCAAGACTTGAAGCACTTTTCATTTTTGTTTTTTTGGAAAATGTGGCTTTACCATGAAAACTTGCAAATAACAGAGTGCTGAAAGATAATATATAGACCATGTTGATTCCATCATTATACTTTTTTTGCTGTTGTCAAGTACAAACTCTGAAAAGAAAGACAAGATCGAAAAATTAATGGTGGAGTTTATATTCAGATTCTCATAAAAGAATACAAATATATGTTGTAAAAATCGAACCACTCACCTTGTTAAAAGCAACGCTTGAAGTCATTAATTTCTTCTTCTTGGATGGGTTCTCTTCACTCTTGCTATGATTTTGAGCCTCACTCTTTCAACCATTAATACAAACCATAAAGGTTTTTCTATTGCGAATACAATGTATCCCATAGACAAGCCTATTACCAATCCGGATCCGTAACCCATCAAAACGATTTTCCAATCAAACCAGCTCGAATCATCGTCTCCTTCATTGTAGATGGACGGTATTGGTGATGATGGTACATCATTACCACACTTCTTTGACAATGGGGATCCACACAACCCCAAGTTTCCAATGTAGGAGTCATTTTGAAATGTATTAAATTGATTTCCTTGAGGTATATATCCCATAAGACGGTTGTTTGAAAGATTCAACACAGAAAGAAATGTCAGACTTGCCAACTGATTAGGAATCTCTCCAACAAGCTTGTTGAAGGAGAGGTCTAATGATTCAAGACTTGTCAAATTTCCCAATACTGATGGAATATGACCTAGAAGGTTATTATGAGAAAAGTTGAGGATTTGGAGAAAATTAAGCTTTCCAATTACTGTTGGTATTTGCCCTTGAAATTGGTTGCTTGACAAATCCATCATTACGAAAATGGTTAGAATCTTGTCTATTTTTCTATCAACGCCTTTTACCGTCAAACTAATGGAATAGTATTGAACATACATCGGCCTAGTCCAATGGCGTGAAAAATATGTATCTGGATGTTCTCTCATATATTCCAATTCACCTTCATGATTCTTACCATACATCATACTAAATTTCTCAAAATATCTTGTTGGCAAAATACCTGTGAATTGATTGTGAGAGAGGTCAAGTATTCGCAACTTAGGAAATGCTAATCTTGTCTTGGGTTCGCCAACGAAACCATGAAATCTATTAGATCTCAATATCAGAACTTGCAATTCTGGAAGGTTTGCTAACCAATAAGGAAAAGTATCATTGATCATGTTGTTTCCAACATTTAGAACTTCCAAGTAACTACAATTAACCAAAGTATGTGGTAATGACCCTTCCAACTTATTGCCATTAAGGTCAAGGTATTGAATGAAGTCATTAGCTAATGATTGTGGGATGGTACCATGGAAATTGTTCATTTGTAGAAGCAAGATTGAAAGCATAGGAGAGTTTATTCCTAGACATTGAGGAATGGTTCCATTCAAGCCATTGTAAGACAGATCAAGATATTGAATAAAGCTCAAGTTGCAAATGAACGTAGGGATCTCTCCAATCAACATATTGTCGGAAACTAACAAGGTGTCCATATTAGGTGCATCTAGCGTCACAAGTGGGCCTTGGAGCAAGTTGGATTGAAGGTTAAGAACAGCTAGATTCTTCATGGAAACTTTTCCAAAAGGGACAAAACTTGTCAGAAAATTGTGAGAGAGATTCAAATAGTATAAATTGTTAAACAACTCTAATTGTTGTTGAGAAATTTGACCGAGAATTCTATTGTTTGAAAGGTCTACATTTTTCAAGTTTTCTGAGGTTCCCAAGAAGAAAGGGAATTCGGTTATGTTGCAAGAAGAGAAACTGAACATCTCAAGCTTAGGCAAGGTAATGTTGGCCTTTTTGGGGGTAACTAAAGATAGTAAGGTGTTATGGGAAAGGTCAATTGTAATTATATTTTTGAGCTTGGACAAAATTTCTGGTTTCACAATGCCACTCAAATTGTTGAAAGAAAGGTCAAGCAGTGTAAGGTTTAAAATTTCAAACATGGAATTTGGAATTGAACCTTGAATTTGGTTATTCATTAAAGAAACAATTGCCACAGAACTAGGCTGATGGAACTCCTCAAATGGACCTGTGAGTTTGTTATTTGTAAGGTCCACTGTCTTCAAAGATGGTAGAGTAAACAACCAAGACGGAACTCTTCCATCTAGAAAATTATTAGATAGGCCGAGAGAAAAAAGATTTGAAAGACCACTTACTTGATATGGAATATGACCTTCAAATTGGTTTCTAGAAAAGTCTAAAACCAAAAGTTGTGGGAGGTTGAATGCTGAAGATGGCAACTGATCACTGAAATTGTTGAATGAAAGATCTACATAGGTTAATTTGCTGAGGTTGCCAAAAACATCTGGAATCTGTCTTGAAAAACTATTGAAAGTCAGATCTAAACTTCTGAGTTGACTAAGTTTAGATAATGACATTGCAACTTCGCCTGTAAACTTATTGTATGACAAATCCAAATAAGTGATATTCGTACAATTCCAAAGTGATGTTGGAATTGAACCTGTGAAATTCAAACCATGAAGATCCAACACATTCAAGTATCTAAGATTGCCAATTTTGTCAGGCAATTTTCCAGAGAAACTTGTAGTAGAGAGATCCAATACATTCAAGTATATAAGATCACTGATTGTGTCAGGTAATTGTCCTGAGAAATTTGTCGAAGAGAGATCCAAGAATCTAAGGGAATTGCTCCAGTTAGAGTTTGGTAGATTACCTCTAAGATTCCCATTTTCGGTTAAACTCAACTTTTGGAGGAACGGAAGGCGGAAAACATCATTTGGAAACATGCCTTGCAGACCAGTATTGCCAACTAAAAGAGATATCAGAGTGGAAGACAAATTCAGCAAGGAGCCAGGTGCAACTGAAGACAAATCCACACCATCGAGATGAAGATATCTTAATTTTGTAAGATTCTGTAAGTGCTTATTCAAAACATGTTGGCTCAGTTCAGGTAATCTAAGGGAAATACCACCAGAGAGGTCAAGCGAAACAAGTTTAGATAGGTGATAGATTTCAGTTGGAACTATGCCATAGAATCTGGAGAAAGAAAGGTTAAGATGTGTTAATTTCGTGAATTGACCAAACTTGGATGAGATTGCGGATTGACTGAAATCATTACAAGCACGCTTGAGCTTTTGGAGATTGTGAAGGAGGAAGAGACTGCTATTGTCATTGACAGTGCCATGGATCAAACTAGAAGAAAGGTCAAGGCCAATGACATGACCTGTGTAGCTATCACAAGTGACCCCATCCCATGAGCAGCAATCACTTCCCTCTTTCCAAGAATCTGTCTTAGGATAATTATATTCTTCGCAAGGATAGGAAGAATAACTATCAATTTTTAAGGTGCTCTTGAAATGGAGTAAGGCAGAGCTTTGTTTAGGGGGACAAAGTTTGATTGAACGAGAAGAGTTATAAGGAGATGAGGAAATGGCTTGAAAACTCAAGTACAACAGGAAGAGGCAGGGGCGTAGATAGTGCCTTGATAGCCTCCACATGTTTCTCACAAGAAACAGAAGAAATTGCATAAAATTGTTGAGAGAGATGAGAAGTGAAGATGAAATGTCTGTCTATATATATATATAGAAAGAGAAAAATGTAACCAGATTGCTCAAACAAATTTGTACGCGGACTTAGAATTTTATTATGATGACTTTGAATTAGATGGTTCATGCATCATGATTGGTATAAATTGGGAACAAAATTCAAAGTGGGATTCACTATTGTAAAGAGACAGCTGTCATATCACCAAGTCTTGGTCATGCGAGGTCTACTCCATCAAGTCTTTGGTCAAGCACTAACGAGGTACTATTGGATTTAGTCTTGATCATCGAGGGTCTCTTTTTCTACTTTCTAATAACAAAATAACACAAATGACTAACGGGCCAATATTCTTGCACAAAGAAACAGGGCAAGGCATATGCAACGGTTAACTATTTCGCCTTATTATACAATTCAAGAAACTGAAATACTTCACAAATCAAACATACATACATCAGACCAATTTCTGCTCTCAAATTATTTTGTATAATTTAGTTATACAACTTAGTTGTGAGCAGAATATTATGGTTTGGTCTCTAAGATAAAAAATAAAGTGGCTAATAGAAAAAGAACGATAACACACAATAATATATGTAATTCGGCTTTTAGCATACATCCACGAGTAAAGATAAAAGAATAATTGTGAAACCCCGTTTTTAATCCTAATACATATTGCGTATTCTGTGTGATTTTATTTTTATGGAAGGGGATTTTTGTTAGTTTTTAAAAGTTTTATTGGGAATGAAATTGCAAGAAAAGGAAGCTGCTGGGTTTGCATGTAACAAGGGGCAAAATCAGCTGATGTGGTAGGGGTTCAGCGGGATTACCTGTAATCTAGGGGCAGAAGCATAAATTTAGAAAGACTAAAAATATAAAAAAATGAAGAAGAAGAAGACGTGAGTAGAGGAAGAAAACGATGGCAGAGCAGAAGAAAAAAAAAAAAAAACGAGAGGAGAAGAGAAGAAAGGAGAGAAGGAAAAGAAAGGAGAGTAAGGAAGAAGAAGAGCTGCCGAGAGGGGAGGAGTGAGAGTGAAGTACAGCAAAAATAGGGAGGGAATTTGAAGCAGATCACTCCAAAATCTGGGTTCGGGAAGTGCATGCATGGGGTACGGAAGAAGAGAGTGTTTGACAGTCCATTGGAGTTTCGGCTGAGCTGAATTTGTGAGTGGATCTAAACTGTTTTCCTAAAAAAAAAAAAAAAAAAGATTTAAGCTTATGCCCTTGCATGTTGATTTCCTTCTACTACCGTTCATTTGTTTTTGTAAAAGTCCTTATGAGCATGATGTTTGTGAGTGGAATAGTAGAATTTTGCATAAAATCACGTTTTTAGCGAAATGATTTCTATGTTTGTGCATAAATGCCTTAACTTCGAATTTATTTCAGTTTTGATATGGTTATATTCATCTTCTGTAAATTATCTTTGGCATGCATGTGAATGATGTTACATATCATGAAATTTGTAAGTAAGTGTGGACATGCATGTATAAATAATAATGCCTATACCAATGTTGTTGAATGGAAAGCAGAATTTTGTGTTTCCGCCTGTTTGATTTGGTTGATGATTGATAATTCCAGCTAATTTTGGGTAGGGCTGGTTTGTTTGGAAATTAATTGGTGGCAGTAATGGTTGGAATGAAGGGTATGGAAATTATGGATTTTATATAATTGATTAATTTTGACAAGCATATGTGCATTTTTATGCATATTCACAATGTTTGTGATAGAAAAGAAATTATAGGAAGTAGTATGTTGGATAGGGCAGCCGAATTTTGTTGTTGACTGAAATTGGAGATTCAATGCAATAGTTTTATATGGGTAGAGCATATATGTTGATCCTAAAGAACCAAGAGTTATTAAAGTATGTTTTTGGTTATAAAAAGTTATGCTGTGAAATTCTGACAGTTCGAACTTCTGAAAATTTTATATATGTTTCGGGTTTGCAAATGAAGCTAAATTTCAGGTATTTTGTTTTAGACTTATTAGAGATTGGTTGAAAATTGATTTCACCCCAAAATTCGAAGTATTGGATTTTTTAATGAATTTTGAATTCTGCTATGAAATTCTGGAATTTCATGTTTTCTGTAGAGCATGCATCTTTCAGAACTGAAATAATGCACTTATACTTATCCAAATTGAGTGATTTTAAATTCTGGTGAATCCTATATGTGTCTAGTTTAATTCTGGAGAGTTTCATGAGGTTTAGATTAAGGGCTGAATTGTTATGAATTTTACAAGTCAGTAACCTCAATTCTGGAAACAGTTGGCAGATTTAAATGAGTTTGAAAGAAAATTGTGTTTTAAATAGTTATTGATTCTGAAGTGACTTGAAAATATTACTGGATCAACATATATTTGTCTTGAATGCCCCATTGAAGTTATAGCTTGATTTGGTGAGTGGATTAAACCAAATCTTCTTCCAAAAGCTTAAATCCATGATTGCATGTTAACTTGTGATTTTATTTTAAATGTTTTGATGAAGTTTGGTATATATCTTACGATTAGTGCCGGACATATGCTATGGTAATGCGATGTTGAAATTAATTTTCAATCTGGGTTAAACCATCAGTTTCTGAAATATGTTTAGAAAATTGCAGTTTCACCCCTATATGCGATTTCTAAATATTATGTCATATATGTATGATTTATAAGCACTTACGAAATATGCTCTTGACTTACATGTTACTTAAGATTATGCATGAGATTGTTATGGTGCTAAAACCACCCTACGAAGTACCCATCCCCGCCAGTTTTCAGGCTCTGCCCACGCGATGCAGGATTCCGCTGGGTATTGAGATATTTGGTCTTCAGGCTATGAGCATGCGTATTGAGATGTTTAGTGCTCTGCCTGGGCGTTGAGCTTATCCGCCAGGTATTGAGATGGTTTTCTTCAGGCTCTGCCCGCGCGATGATAGATCTTGCCGGGTATTGAGATGTTTTTCCCAGCTCTGCCTGTGTGTGGGATGCCCACTGTATCGAGATTTTTCCCCGTGGTACTAGTTGCGGTGAGGGTTTTCTATTATTAATATCATAATCAGTTTTAGAATGTTCAAAATCACATTCAGTTTGAGTATCAGTTATGAGCGATAGTCTCAATATGAGTTTTCAAAATATTAAGAGAGCCTTCAGTATTAGCCCCGGTTTTTGAAATAAGATATTAGCTTATAGTTTTCAATAACAGTAAAAGCTACAGTATCCAATTTAAAGTTCAGTCATCAGCATAAAGTTTACAGTATTCCAAAATCAGTTATCAGTGCATAGTTTCAGAAAAAAATCAGTTTTCAATTTTATATCATCACAATAGTTATAAATTTAGTTACCAGATTTTGTCTTGTGAATCATGAGTGTTCATTGAATGATGGTTTGGATGTTTACAGCATGACTAGTAGAGTTGTTATTTTCGAATCACATGCATGAGAACCTTTAGTATCAGTTTACTATTTTGAAACAGATATCGGCTTTAAAGTTTTCGATACCACCTAGCTTTAGCAAGACGCTTAATAGTTTCAGTTTTCAGTATATGATGGATAGTTTGCATTAGTTATATGAAACATTTGATGTTTGTAGCATGATTTATAGAAAACATTGTCTTTAGAAGCATGAGCATTTACAGCTATTCTTTAAGTTCTCATAAAAGAGTTTTCAATATTTAGTGATGAGGTAGGATTCAGAAATTGTTGTCAGTTTCATTGATCATATTATAATACTTAGAACGATTAGAAATGAGTTATGGATGCATACAGGATGATTAGCTACCACCATATCATGTTCATAGAATCATGTTGTTTTCAGGATTTCATAAGAACTATTGCATGCCATGACTATTGTTGAAGAATGTTTTGCAAACTCTCCCCAATCCCCCACTCACTGAGTATTTCAGCTCACCCCTTTTTAGACCCTTTTTCCCAGGTTCACAGGAAGAGTCGTGCTGAGGAGTGATTCCTCTCGAGGTTGGGCCCTTACGTCATCGACTCATCATGTGTGTAAAAATGTCATGCTTGTTACCGCTACCGAATTATGTTTTATCCTTATGTTTATCTCCTGTGTTGATTATAAAAGATATGAATATCTAATACCATCCGTTTTTGGATTTTATGAACGTACAAGTTAGCTTTCAGATTTTCAAATGTATATATATATATATATATATATATATATATATATATATATATATATATATATATATATATATATATATATATATATATATATATATATATATATATATATATATATATATATATATATATATATATATATATATATCTTATGTGTTTATGCTTTCAAAACGAGTCCAAGCGAATGTTTTTATGAAAAACGTATTTAGAATACAGGTTTTTAGATTCCCACACGGCACGTCTCGGCCGCCCGAGTCTCATAGGTGTGCCCGGAGCTTATGGGGTAGGGAGGGTCGAGGCGGGTCGTGTCAATAATTTTACTAAAAATGGAATGTCCAAATTTGGTGGTAATTCACAAACCAGAAATCCCAATACAGCCAATGTTCTCTCACACTTTAAAGTACTCTCTCTAAAATTATTATTCTCGAATTTGATAGATAGGTGAGTCACTTGTGTTTCTTTTGAAAGTGGCGCTCATATTCATAGTGTTTTGGAGGCCATTGCATGTCATAAAATGAGGGACGAAATTAAATCTGGGATTAAGACCTTGCAGCCAACAGTTTTGCTTGAGAATGTTGATATTATTTGGGAAACATGAAGAACAAATTGTGCTTCAAATTCGGTGGCATTAAATGTCATCAAAGAAGTTCAACTTTAAATACCATAAATATATCCCACAGAGAAGACAAACCAAGAAATTTTAAGACTTACTTCAATAGGTCACTTTCACAATTTCTTGACTATAATCTCCTCTTGTAAGTCATATGCTTTATGCATGCCGCTTTCTCCAAGTTGGAGATGTTTATGAATATAATTTGTGAGAGGTGAAATTAATCATATTATTGTAACCATCCTGGGCAAATTATTGATAATTGAATAAATAAGAAATAATTTTTTACTTGAAAGAAAAAGTTAACTGTGTTGGTAGATGTTAAGCAACGTGTTAGAAACAGGACAGGGCTCAGGCAATGGCTACTAAAAATTTTCAAAATAAAATATAGTTTTGCACAAAATTTTTCCAAATTTTAACAACTGTATGAATGAAAATTTTCAGTTTTCTACTAAAATTGTGTCAAATTCACAGTAAAAGTCTTGATTCTTTATTTTAGCTTTCTACATGCCTCTAAATCAAAACAAAATCATAAATATATTCTATGCACTGTGTAGAATAAATTGATTTGAAATAGAAAAACACCAAATTACCATAGAAAAGAGAAAATGTGTAATGCACTGTAAGCCATATTCGAGATGAATTTGAATTATCTTGTGATATGAATTTACATGTATAAGGATTTTATTACCTGTGGAATTTAACTGTGGAATCTTATCATTGACTAGATTGAATTGAGGGAATTTAATTGTGCAAGCTGTTAATGAAATTAATGTTCTTTGTTTTAATTTTATTCCTCAAACGCATAAATTTATATTAAAGGTTAAATTGTTTTGATGACAAATTCCATGATATTAAAGGTTAAATTCTTCGACTTACACAATCAAAAATTAAGCGTTGGCCTCGTCAAAAAGTATCATTTCCACTTCCACATTGATAGTTTTTTTAATTAATATTGCCTGGAAAAACCTGTGCAAAAGCAAATACACATTTAATTAGCTACACATTATTCATGAGTTTAAAATTGACCAAGTGCAATGCAATATTGAATTCTAATGGTCTTCGTCATCTTAAGCATACAACAACTTAATCAAATGCTCTAGGATTCATCAAATAATTTAATTAGTGTGTAAAAGTCTTGGTCTATTAACCAAAAAATAGTGGTGCATGCACTAAACATGAAGTCACTTTCTTGGTTGCAATTTAAACAGAAAATCACATTTTGTAGAAGAAGTACACATGCGATCACAGACGGTGCTACAAAAGGTCAATGATGTTCACTTTTGTGGATTGATAATTATGCTAGACATTGTATTATTCACTTAGAGATTACGTGAAGTGCTAATTAATGATCTTTTGATAGACTTAAAGCAGAGTAGTATTTCCAGTTTTGTGATTAGAGAAGTTTGTAAATATAAATAGTATCACAGACGGTGCTAAGATGAATATTGCCTAAATTTATCATACAAAAAAAAAAAAAAAAAAAAAAAAATCAAATCATGCAGAATTAAGCTTCCTTGAAAAAGAAATTGAAAGTTCACCCTAGTGATAGTGTGATGGATGTGCTGCTGCCCCTTGCATAGTAAGAAACAGGGCATTCTGTTACGCATTAATGAAAGTCTTGATTCTTTGTTTTAATTTTCCACATGCCTCTAAATTAAAGTAAAAAGCAAAGGTATATTTTATGTACTGTGTAGAATAAGTTGGTTTGAAATAGGAAAACACCAAATTACCAGAGAAAATGTGTAACACATTGTAAGCTATATGCGAGAGGAATTTGAATCATCTTGTGATATGAATTTACATGCATAAGCTTCAAAGGATCTTATTACCTGTGTAATTTAACCCGATGTCTGGTTAAGATCTACTCTTCTATTACATTTTCATTTATTGTCAATCAATCACAAAATGTATTAATTTATTAATTATGGTAAACGCTCAGATAAGAAGACTGTTTTGTTCCATTTGAAATATGCAATATTCTGGTCCATTTTTGCATATCTAATTATATATACTGATGTTTTGATATGTTACATAACTTTTGACCATTGCACCGAGATGTAGCTCATGCCTTGAGGAATTGCGTAGAGGACTAATTACTTCAATAATTTTTCAGCATTAATGTTGTGGTCTAATATATCGATATTATATTGAATACAATATTCTAAATTTTAATGTGTCTACTTTCCATCACTCACATTAATTATTATCTTTTGTTAAAATTATGTGAGTTCCACTCAATCTTGTCTCATTTCACTTTTTGGTACTAAAAGTTGCATCATTCAAATATGATGAGTTTGAAAATTTAACACTTGGACTGTGGAAGTTAAAATTGTCATTTTTGGTGCTAAAATGGTTTCCAATTCACACAGAAGTCTTGATTCAGTGTTTTAGTTTTCCACATGCCTTCAATTAAAAATAAAAAAGCATAGATATATTCTATGCACCGTGTATAATAAGCAGGTTTGAAAGAGAAAATCACCAAATTATCATGGAAAAGAGAAAATGTGTAATGCACCATCTAAGTCATGTGATATGAATTTACATGCAAAATAAGTTGGTTTGAATAAAAATAAAGAGATATATTTTATGCACCGTGTAAAATAAGCTGGTTTTAAGATAAACGTTCCAAATTACCATAGAAAACAGAAAATGTGTAAAGAGTACACTTTAAGTCATAATCGAGATGAATTTGAATCATCTTGTGATATGAATTTACATGCATAAGCTTCAAAGGATCTTATTACCTATGTAATTTAACTCAATGTATGGTTAATATCTACTCTTCTATTACATTTTTATTTATTATCAATCAATCACAAATTTATATTAATTTATTAATTATGGAAAACATTCAGGAAGAAGATTGTTCTGTCCCATTTGAGATATGTACTATTCTGATCTATTTTTTCATATCTAATTATATACACTGATCTTTTGATGTGTTATATAACTTTTGACAATTGTACCATCTCTTCAGCTCATGCCGTGAGGAATGGGGTAGAGGAGAGGACTTATTACTTCAATAATATATTCAACACTAATGTCCTAGTCTATTATATTGACTACAATAATATAATGTGTCTACTTTCCAACACTCCTATTAATTATTACATTCTTTTAAAAATATGTGAATTCCACTCAATCTTGTCTCATTTCACTTTTTGGTACTAAACGTTGCATCAGTAGAATATGGACAGTTTGAAAATTTAGCATCACTTTCACTGTAGAAGTTAAAATTGTCAATTTTGTTGCTAAAATGGTCTCCAATTCACACAAAAGTCTTGATTCTATGTTTTCGTTTTCCACATGCCTTCGATTAAAAGTAAAAAATGAAGATATATTTTATGCACCGTGTAGAATGAGCAGGTTTGAAATAGAAAATCACCAAATCACTATATAAAAGAGAAAACGTGTAACACATCATCTAAGTCATATTTGAGATAATTTGAATTTTTTTTCCGATATGAATTTACATGTCTAAGCTTCAAAGTATCTTATTAAATGTGTATTTTAACTCATGCACAGTCAAGACCTACTCTTCTATTACATTTTTATTTATTGACAATCAGTCACAAATTTTGCACATGTAATAATATGTGTTGATCTTTTGATGTGTTAACTTTTGACAATTATGCTATCTTTTTAGCTCATGTAGTGAGGAAGGGGGTAGAGGACTGATTACTTCAATAATTTATTCAGCACCAATGTCTTGGTCTATTGACATCAATAATTTAATGTGTCTACTTTCCAAGACTCACATTATTTATTATGTATTCATATGAAGTTTATTTCACATGAACAAAAAAAAAAAAAAAAATGATCACCTTAAAATGCATTATTCTATTTCTTTCTCTTGGATTTGGATAAGTCCATAGAGGAAAAGATAAAAATGGATCTTATATATATATATATAATGAGTTTCATATTTGATACAATTTCTGTGTGACAACTAAGATCAATTTTTAGTATAGAATTATTCTTCTTGCTAATCTCCTCGCTAATCTCTCTTGTTAGTTTTGTCGATTCAGAAGTTCTGTATTACTTCAATTGGTCACTTTCTCAGTTTCTTGACTGTAATCTGTTGTTGCAAGTCATATGCTTTATGCATTCCACTTTCTCTGGATTGGAGATGTTTATGAATATAATTTGTGAGAGGTGAAATTAATCTTATCATTGTAACCATCCTGGACAAATTATTGATAATTGAATGAATGAGAAATAATTTTTTACTTGAAAGAAGAAAGTTAACTGTGTTGTGTAGATGTTAAGCAATTTGTTAGAAACAAGACAGGGCTCAGGCAATGGCTGACTAAATTTTTTCAAAATAAAATATTCTAATAAAATATAGTTTTGCACAAAAGTTTTCCAAATTTTTAACAATTGGATGAATGCAAATTTTCATTTTTCTACCAAAATTGTGTTAGATTCACAGAAAAAGTCTTGATTCTTTGTTTTAGCTTTTCACATGCCTTTGAATTAAAGCAAAAGCATAAATATATTTTATGCACCGTGTAGAGAAAATGTGCAACACACTGTAAGCCATATTCGAGATGAATTTCAAATATCTTCTGGTATGAATTTACATGCGTAATTAGCTTCAAAGGATTTTATTAGCTGTGTAATTTAACTATGGAATCTTATCATTGATTGAATTGAATTGAGGGTTGTTAAAAATGGAAGCCTAAAACAGCATCGTTTTGGGTAAAGAAGTACAACGTCATTTTAGACAAAGCAACCAGAATGAATCTAGACCGCAGGATGCACTCCAAATCTAAAGGCCAGAATCAGTCTCTTAGTCAACCATATATAAACTCTTCTTTTGCGCAGAATCGAAAAAAACACACAGTTAGGGTTTTCTCTTTGTGCGATTTCTGAGTTAGGGTTGTGAGTTCTTTGCAGATTGTTTGTGTAATCAGTTTGAGTGGTTAGGGAGAGTAATCATTCGGGCGAGAGTGTTGTTCTCTCGGGTTAGGGATACTTAGTGGGTATCTTGTTAGACTGATTGCAGTTTACATTTGTATAGGTCTGGTGATAGTCGAATCTCTGTAATCTTGATTGTTCTTGATAATAGAAAGTGCAACGAGCTCATACCGTTCCTGAGCTCAACATGGATGTAGCTTATCCACAAAAGAATAAGTGAACCACGGTAATTTTTGTGTTGTGTTATGGTTGTGTTTTAGGATCTGAGTTTGTGTGATTGCGTAACAGTGGTATCACAGCCATTTCTTGGAGACTAGATTGGGTGTTTAACGAGTCGTTGTCCCTGATAAGAAGAAGATTTTACGAAATTTGGGTTTTGCGAATTTGGGTTTTTTTTTTTTGCAAAATTAGGGTTTCGTGAGATTAGGGTTTTGGGAAATTGGGGGTTTTCGAATAAGTGATTCCTTTGAGTCTCCAATTGGATTTAGAGGGTCAAATGTTGAGAAAAAATAATAGGATTACAGAAATCACACAAAGTCAGGGGAAGAGAAACTAGGGTTTCAGTTTGGGGCTTTTACAAAATCAATCGAAAATGACCACAAACACCACCACACGACTAGAAATAAACCAATACGACGGGAAGATCGATTTCGGGAGTTGGAAGAAGAAGATAAAAGCTCTTCTCTCACACAACAAGGTTGTAATTGCACTAGAAAAGGATCCCAAGAAATGGTCAGAGGAAAGACTGAAGAAGAAGGAAGAGATTGATGAAGAAGCATATAACTTGATCGTGATGAATCTCTCGGATAGTGTTTTTTAGAACGTAGATGGATTCAAAACTCCTCTTAGTTTATGGGGTAAATTAGAATCTTTATATGCCTTACAGTCTGCACCGAATTTGGCTTTCTTAAAGGGAGCCTTATTCTCTTATAAAATGGATAATTCGAGGTCTATTGAGGAAAATTTAGATGAATTTCTTAAGATGAATCTAATTTTGGAAGGCACAGACCAAGAACTAGGATAGACAAGTCTTGCCATGATATTGCTAAACTCTTTAACTGAGGACTACCAAGTAGTCAAGAATGCTCTTCAATACTCTAGTATTGTACCCAGTGTTGACTTGATAGTAGCTGGGCTTAAGGCTAGGGAATTAGAGCTTAAAACCCTTAAGAGGAACAATAGCACTCTATTTGTGAAGGATAGATTAGAACCTGGTCAATCTAGTATAGGATTTCAGCCTAGTCAAGGGGGTAAGAATAAGAAGAAATGGAAGGGAAACAATAAAACCAAAACAGAAACTAGGAAGTGTTACTACTGTAACAAGACAGACCATCTAAAGAAAAACTATTTTGACTGGAAGAAGAAACAGAAACTAGGAAATACAGAGAACAACCTAGCCACCACTAGTAACCAAATGGATGAACTAGAAGTCCTAACAATGTCAATATTTGACACTACAAAGGAATGAGTTTTAGATTATGGCTGTACTTTCCATATGAGCCCTAATAGGAGTTGGTTCCAAGATTTTGAGGATTCTAATCATGAGACTATATACATGAGGAACAACAAAGCATATAGAGTTAAGGGAGTTGGCTGCATAACCCTTAGATTAAGTGGGGGAAAACTGATCAGGTTAACCAAAGTCAGGTATATCCCTGACTTAAAAAGAAACCTCATATCTCTAGGCACCCTGGATGAAGCAGGCTACTGCTATAAGGCAAACAGAGGGTGGTTGAATGTCTATAAGAATGAAAACCTCGTGTTGACATTAGAAAAGAAAAATGGACTCTATATACTTTGTGGTAGTTTCTATTTTGATTGTAACAACACAACTCTTAGGTCTCTAAATTTATCAGTAACTGAAAAGTGGCATTTGAGGTTAGGCCATATAAGTCAGAAGGGAATGGATGTTCTATATAGGCTAGGACAGCTTGGGAAAGATATTGTCACTAGTTTAAAAATCTATGAAAATTGTATACTTGGCAAACAGCACAGGAACAGTTTTCCTAAGGGAGTTCATCTAGCAAACAACTATTTGGATTATCTACATTTTGATTTATGGGGGCTAGAAAAGGTTAAATCTCGTGGTGGAAACAGTTATTTTCTCTCAATCGTAGATGACTACAATAGGAAGGTCTGGGTATTCTTACTTAGGTCAAAAGATCAAGCCCTAGCAAAGTTTAGAGACTATAAAACTTTAGTTGAAAACCAGTCTGGTAGAAAGGTCAAAGCCCTTAGGACTAACAATGGGCTTGAGTTCTGTAATCTGGAATTTGACAAGTTCTATAGTGAACAGGGGATCTTGAGGCATAGGATAGTCAGAAATACCCCTCAGCAAAATAGGGTTACTGAGAGAATGAATAGGACACTCCTAGACAAAGTTAGGTGTCTATTGATCACTTCAAACCTTCCAAAAACATTATGGGGAGAGGCATTCTCCATAGCTGCCTATTGTTATTTAGTGAACAGGAGTCCCTCCACAGAAATAGGCCTAATCAGTCTAGAAGAGAGATGGTCTGGAAGAAGACCAGAACTAGGGCATCTAAGAGTGTTTGGCTGTGCAGCATATGCACACACAGTGGGGGGAAATCTGGAACCAAAATCAACTAGGTGTGTGTTCCTTAGATATCCTGAGGGCACAAAAGGGTACAGGCTGTGGGATAAAGAGTCACCAGGGGTCAGGATCATAGTGAGCAGGGATGTTGTGTTTAATGAGGGAGTATTCCCATACAAAGGAACTAACCTTAATGTAGGTACCACCAAAAGCACAGAAACAGTCACTAGTCAGACCAGTACCACTCAGATTGAGGTGGAGCCTACAACCCATCAATTAAATCCACCTCAAGCACAAGCACAAGCACAAGCACCCCAACAGCTTGAAATTGAAACTGCACCTGAGGAACCTGATCAAGCTGAAGATGAAGAAGCAGAAGAGTTCTTGGAACCAAAACAATATGAACTGACAAATTATCAGCTGGCCAGAGACAGAACAAGGAGAGAGGTAAGACTACCCTCAAGGTATTCATACGCAGAACTAATTTACACTGCTTTTCTTGTAAGTATTGAGGTGCTGAGGTCTGAACCTGATACATATCAAGAGGCCATGGAATCCAGGGATTGGGACAAATGGAGAACAACTATGGAGGAGGAAATGCAGTCTTTAAAGGTAAATGAAACTTGGACATTGGTTCCAAAACCAAGTAATCAGAAGCTGACCCAATGTAAGTGGCTATTCAAACTTAAAGAGGGCATTTCCATGGCTGACCCACCTAGGTATATGAACAGAGGAAAAACAAAACAGAGCAGAAAAAGAAACGAAAAACAGAGCAGAAAGTAAAAGAATGCTGGAAAAAGAAGAAGTTTATCTTATTCCATCTTTTTCAATTTAATAAAACTAAGGTACACTTGTGTCTTATATACACGCGAGAGTATGTAACAAACTCTAGTCCACTTTAAATCTACACCATTCGATTATAACAGATAAAACACTTCTTCTTCTGCCGTGTGCAAGTTTATTATCAACTTGCATTAACTGCATGCAAGTTGCTCTGCAAGTTGCTTTAACAGACTACAACTTGCTTTAACTGACTGAGCAACTTGCTTTAACCAAAAGCAAGTTTGTTATTAATTGATGCACGTGAACCAGGAAGATTGTGCATGCATGCAGTTCATACTTTGCTGAGTTTGAAGCTTGAACAACTTCTTCTGTCAACATCGTCCCTCAAGCTAAAAACTCAACAAAGGAAAAACTGAACAGCAAACAAAAAAAACTTCGTCATCACCTTCATCGTCTTTAAGATTTTGCTCTCACAGCTGAGTTAACAACCTTCATTCTTCATCGTCTTTCAAGCGTAACTTTGAACCCAGTTTGACTTTATTTACTCAACCTTCATTGTCTTTAAAGTTTGCTCTCACAGCTGAGTTAACACTAATCTGTCGTTGAATTTGCAGCTTGTTCAGGATGGTCAGTTCGTCCCTCAAGTCGAAATTCGGGAGCAGACAATTGGCTGATCCCAAGAGAGCAAAGGCAGAGAGGAGGAGAGGGGTTTGGTAAGAATATCGGCAACTTGGAAGGTGGAGGCAACATATTGGACTACGAGGCGTTTAGCTTGAACCATTTCCGTACAAAGTGCACATCAATTTCGATGTGTTTGGTGCGCATGGAAGACGGGGGTTGGAAGCAAGAGCTCCAAGACTTGTATTATCACACCGGAGAGAACGGAAGGCCAGGGAATGGAGATATGAAGTTCTTGAAACAGATTTTGGATCCAAGCAATTTCAATGGCAAGATAGGCTAAGGCACGATATTCGCGCGGTGGAGGATAAGGCAACAACATGCTGTTTTTGGAGCACCACCGAATCAAATTTGAGCCAAGGAAAATGCAATATCCACCTCCCGGTTGATTTTCGGTCGATTGATTACTTGCCCAGGTCGGACGATCGGCATATCCTTCAAGCTGTAGACTGGAGCCTTTAGAAAATGTTAGACCATGGTGTAAAGTTCCTTTAATATAGCGAAGAACATGCTTGCAAGCCTGCCAGTGATTAATAGTTGGAGCCTTGAGAAACTGACTGAGTTTGTTTACCGTAAAGGAGAGATCAGGTCTGGTCATAGTGAGGTACCGCAAAGCTCCATAAGGCTCGTAAATGAGAGGGTTGTTCAAAGCGGAGGGCTATCCTCAAGACAAAGTTTGGAGCCAAGAACCATCGGGTAGAGCAGGGATTGCACTCAGTCATGCCATACTTGAGAAGAATATCTTGTGCATATTTGCTCTGATTAAGTAATAATCCAGAACTGGTATGAACAACAGATATGCCGAGAAAATAGTTAATGGAGCCAAGAATTTTGAGACCAAACAAGCTGTCCAAATTGGAAATTACTAGCTGAATGGTTGAGGTGTCATTTCCCGTAAGTAAGATGTCATCAACGTAAACAAGGATATACACAACTTTGTTGCTATTATGATAATAGAATAGACTGGAATCAGAAGTTGAATTTTGGAAGTTCTGTTGCAATAATGCAGTCTTTAGCTTGTCATACCATGCACGCGGAGCCTGTTTTAACCCATATAATGCCTTGTGTAATTTACAAACATATTGAGGCTTATCTGGATCAACAAATCCTTCTGGTTGAGGCATGTATACTGATTCAGTTAAATCACCATTAAGAAATGCGTTATTAACGTCAACTTGTTGGACCTCCCAGCCATGACTAACCGCAAGTGAGAGAATGACTCGGATGGTGGGTGCTTTGATGGCTGGAGAAAAAGTTTCAAAATAATCTACTCCGGGAATTTGATGAAATCCTTTGGCAACAAGTCTTGCCTTGTAACGTTGAACACTCCCATCTGAATTAAGTTTTACCTTAAAGACCCATTTATTGCCAACAAGAGTCATATCATTTGTATATGGAACCAGAGACCAAGTGTGATTTTGTTGGAGAGCTTCATGTTCGGTAGTCATAGCCTGCACCCATAGAGGATTGGTTAAGGCGGATGCTGTACTGGTTGGTTCTTTATGAGATTCAGAGGTGAGATTGCTAACAAGGGCTGCTGCTTTTCTTCGGGTAATCATAGGGTGTGTGTTATGGACAGTGGTGGTGGTATGTGGAACTTGAGAAGAAGGGGCTTGAGTTGTATACGAGCTGAGATCAACTTCAAGAGTTAATGGTGGATCCGAGGACTGATTTTGTGTAGACAGATTTTGTGTTAGAGAAGGTCTTGTAGGAGAGGCGGGCCCGATTAGGAATGGTAGCGAAGCTTCCAAGGATTTGATGGAAATGACATGGGTGTCTTGGTTGTTGAAGTATGAGAAATAGAGAAACCTTTTGCAAAGGGAAAAAATCATTCATTGAATTTGATACTCTGTCACGGTGTAGACTCGTCCCAAGAGTGTTGACACATAGATATCCCTTGTGAATAGAGCTATACCCAAGGAGAACACATTCCTCAGAATGAAAGGCATATTTTTGCTTTTGATAGGGTCTAATAAAAGGAAAGCATTGACACCCGAAGATGCGGATGGCCTTGTAGTCCGGGTGCTTTATGAAACGAGAAGATAAAAGGAGTTTGATTTCCCACAACCCGAAGATGGTAGTCGTTGTCAGTACACAGTATGAAAGGCAAACCACCAAAAATGTAGTGGCATGGAAGCTTGTGCTAGTAATGTGAGTCCCATTTCAGTAACATGACGATGTTTGCGTTCAATCCTCCCATTCGTTGATGCGTATGAGGGACGGGGGTGCGAAAATGGATCCCCTGCCCGAGCAAAGAAAACCGCAAGTGGTCTGAACTCTCCTCCCAATCATGAAAAATCTTGATTTTGGCATCAAATTGTTGATCTACTAGTTGTATGAATTGTTTAACAACTGAAGTTACTTCTGATTTCAGTTTGAGGGGGTAAATCCAAGAGTACCTAGTATGATCATCAACAAGTAATAGATAATATCTGAATCCAAGAGGCTGAAACTACGGGGCGGGAGGGTCCCCAAACATCCGCATATATCAACTCAAAAGGGTTACTTGCCCGAGATTGTGATGAGGGAAAAGAGTTTTGATGGAGTTTGCCATATTGACATGCTTCACAAAATTGAATTTTATTGATGCTATCCTTTACATGCAACGTTGATACAAGGGAGTTAAGGACTGAAATATGAGCATGGCCTAATCTTCTATGCCATAAGTCTCCTTCACTAATTGATGTTGGACCTTGTGTTAGACCGGTCGTCACGATCACAAAATTAAACCTAAGTACCATAGTTAGCGGTAAGCAGGATCGAATCCACAGGGAGCAAGACAAATGACCTAATGTATTTTTGAGTTAACAAAAGAGAAATTGGCGGAATGATTGATTAAAACTAAGGAAACTAATTACTTGCAGGAAATTAAAAAGCATTAAATAAATTGCTAACTAAAACTCAATATTAAAAGCGTTGTCGCTACGGGTTCGGTTTGACTCAAGACCAACTCTCACACTTCCTCTCCTCGCTCTTCAATTTCCTAATCCTACAAGGCTAGGCAAATCCATAGAAATATCTCCCGGCAATCTAGGCATAATCTATCCCTGTCTCCTGTCGTCCTTAGTTACTGATCGATTGGTTAAAGACTATCATTGACTAACCGAAAATGTTAAACCCTTAAATACCACTAGTTGGTACAACGTTAACAAGTACAACCTACTAACTTGTATCACCCAATCAACTAATTACACAATAAATGCATTCCTAGTAGAAATGATATTAAACGCTACTACAACTTGATTGCAATCAGTACCGAAGCAATTTAAAGTCATAATCGACATTCAATAATCTCAAACCGACATTCAATTATGCGAAAAGTTATATATCAATAAACGTTTTCAATGGACATTATCAATTCAACACGTCGAGTATCAGAATAATATTAAAGTATCGCAAACAAACTGAAACGAAAACAAATATAATCTGAATACAAGAAACTTAACCAAATATCCAACATTCGGGCTCATCCAACTAGTCGAGCTGATGAGGAGATCGTGGAGTCAATCTCGATCTCGCCTACACCGTAACGGACAACCGAAACTTCAACCTGAGCATGGTGGTGATGACGGAGGCGAAACGGTGGAAACGGAGGGCTGATCATGGCGAAGAGGAGGTAACCGACAGCGATATGGTGCGAAGAAGGGCGAAAACGACCAACCGGACAGCCCGGAATACGAACACCGCTGTTCGCGGAACGCTTAATTTTCCTACTGGGTCTCCTGAAAACTGGTGGAAAGGGTGGGATCCGAAGGTACCAATGGAAAGCTCGGTGATGGGGAGTTCAGATCAGGTCCTGGGGAGGTGAGAAGTCGCGGAAATGAGCAAGATCTGGCCCTGGAAGATGAAGAGGCGCGACGGCAAAACCGCGGATTCCGCGGTTTCGCGCTACAAGCTTGGAAATCTTGGATCCGGCTATGGGGAATGAAGATCTACCGCTGGGGAGCTGGGAACGCGCGGAAAATGGCCAAACTGGCCGGGAAGACGAAACGACGCGGTGGTGGGAAGTCGAATCGTCGCGGTGTGTGTGGCGCCCACGATGGCGGCACTGCGGTCGATGGTGGATCGGTGTTGGGAAGGACGAAACGCGCGGAGAAGACGAAGGGTCGCCGGAGAAGACGAAGCGTCGCCGGAAAACTGGGTGAACAGCCTCCCCTGTTCACGCGATCTGAACTTTTCTTTTATACAAGAATGTGTAAAATATCAGTTTAGTCCCTGCACAATTGAAAAGTGACAAAATCAGCCCCTTAAAACATGACATTTTACCCCCTAAACAGCATAAATGAGACAAAATCACCCTTAATCCATAAACCACAACCCAATATCAACTCATATATTTTCCAAAATCATTCCAAACACTTTAAATTCATAAGAAAAATATTAGGAAGCGATTTTCGTGAATAAATTCATAAATTCTTTAATTGTCTCAATATACTTCACTTTAATCACAAATGGGGTATTTTTATCACCAAAATAGAGTCACTTTCATGACTCTAACACACTCCCCAACTTACTCTTTGCTCGTCCTCGAGTAAAGTTAAAGGAACTCTTTCAACATTCTCATACAACCATACACAACCATATTCATCAACAACTAATTACACAATAAATGCATTCCTAGTAGAGATGACATTAAACGCTACTACAACTTGATTGCAGTCAGTATCGAAGCAATTTAAAGTCATAATCAACACTCAATAATCTCAAACCGACATTCAATTATGCGAAAAGTTATATATCAATAAACGTTCTCAATGGACATTATCAATTCAACACGTCGAGTATCGAATAATATTAAAGTATCGCAAACAAACTGAAACGAAAAACAAATATAATCTGAATACAAGAAACTTAACCAAATATCCAACATTCGGGCTCATCCAACTAGTCGAGAGCGATGAGGAGATCGTGGAGTCAATCTCGATCTCGCCTACACCGTAACGGACAATCGGGAACTCGGCCGCCATGGTGGTGATGACGGAGGCGAAACAGAAACGGAGCGATCATGGCGAAGAGGAGGTAACCGACAGCGATATGATGCGAAGAAGGGCGAAAACGACCAACGGACAGCCCGAATACGAGCATCGCGGTTCACCCGGAAAACGTTAATTTTTCGGCGGGTCTCGAAAACGGTGGCGGAAATGGGATCCGAAGGTACCGATGGAAAGCTCGGTGATGGGGAGTTCAGGGATCAGGTCCCTGGGGAGGTGAGAAGTCGCCGGAAATGAGCAAGATCTGGCCTGGAAGATGAAGAGGCGCGGCGGCAAAAGCAAAGCGGATTTCGACGGTTTTCGCGGCGTGAAGCTTGGAAATCTTGGATCCGGCTATGGGGAATGAAGATCTACCGTTGGGGAGCTGGGCGTCGCGGGAAAAATGGCCAAAATCGGCCGGGAAGAAGGCGAAGCGCGGTGGTGGGAAGTCGAATCGTCGCGGTCTTGTGTGGCGTTTCCACGGTGGCGGCTGCGGTGGGCGATGGTGGATTGGTGCTTGGGAAGCAACGTCGCGGAGAAGACGAAGGGTCGCCGGAGAAGACGAAGCGTCGCCGGAAAATCGGGTGAACAGCCTCCCTCGAAACGCGATTGCACTTTTCTTTTATAGAATATATTGTAAAATTTCAGTTTAGTCCCCTGCACAATTGAAAAGTGACAAAATCAACCCCTTAAAACATGACATTTTACCCCCTAAACAGCATAAATGAGACAAAATCACCCTTAATCCATAAACCACAACCCAATATCAACTCATATATTTTCCAAAATCATTCCAAACACATTAAATTCATAAGAAAAATATTAGGAAGCGATTTTCATGAATAAATTCATAAATTCTTTAATTGTCTCAATATACTTCAATTCAATCACAAATGGGGTATTTTTATCACCAAAATAGAGTCACTTTCATGACTCTAACACACTCCCCAACTTACTCTTTGCTCGTCCTCGAGTAAAGTTAAAGGAACTCTTTCAACATTCTCACAAAACCATACACAACCATATTCATCAACAACCAAGACATTCATCAAAAGGTAAAGTGAAGAATTTGAACATAACAAGTAAATAACACAATCCTAAATAAAGAACTAAAGTTTCTGTCAAGATTTGCCTATCTCCATTCAAGCTTCTCAAACACACATTTCATATTCATATCACAACGTTAAAATGTCATGCAAAACTCCCCAACTTATGTACACGCAACATAATGCTCATTTTCCACACAAGATTTTGACATATAATCTCTTTTTCATTCATCACTTTTTTTTTTTTTTCTTGTCTTAACTTCTTAAGCTTTCTAGAAGGTCCGTGTAACGGGCTTTAGGTCAATGACTCCCAAACCACACGGTTATAGGGCACTAAATGTAAAACACTCCTCGGACTTACTCACCCGAACCAACTAGGCTACAAGCCAAGACTTTATTTTTTTTCTTTTCTTTTTTTATAAAGCTCATGATCTATGTAATGATTTCTTAAGCTTTCTAGAGGACCCATGTAACGAGCTTTAGGCCAACCGCTCCCAAGCTGGATAGCTTTAGGGGATTAGGTGTAGAACACCCCTTGGGCGTACTCACTCGAGTCAACTAGGCTACAAATCAAAACCAAATCATCAAGCAACATTTAAGCACTTTTAACACACGTAAGATAATAAATGAAAATTTGCTCCATGGGCATGTAAAGTATGTGGGAGACTTGCATAAACACTAAAACACATGACATTTACACAAAACAGTTGTCTAACCACAATTATGGACAAACCTAGCACAAAAACAGAACCAATAGTTCAATGTTTAAAACTATGTTGCACAAAAAAATTTTCAAAAACCTCACAAAACCTTTCAACTAGCACTTTAATTGCTTCTAAAATGGTAATTATGCATGAATTCATGAAAATTTTTTAAAAAATAACTCACTTTAGTTCACTTTAACCACTTTTGGACTTACAAGAATAAGAGTCAACATATTTCCAAAAAAAAAATATCATCATGCCACAAAAATTTAAGCACAATCCATTCAACACACAATCTCCACAAAAGCATCATCAACAATACTTCACAAAAAATATCACAATCTCCACAAAAGCATCATCAACAACACTTCCCAAAAATATGATCAACAACATACTCCACAAAATAAAAATCAATCAACACTCCCCAACTTAAAATGTCATTGTCCTCAATGACCCACAACTACAAACATCCTCCCCAACTTAGCATCAAAAGATCTCAAATGGCAATATGATTAATAACATAAAAATTGTCCAACATATTTGAGAAACAAGAAATCTAACAATAATAGCATATAAGGTGGAGAGATACAACCTGAGGAACAATGGTGGAGTTGTCACCAACGGAGTTTGTGGATTATATGTAAGCGTAGCCTTGGACTAGTTAATGAGTTTCCAAACATGGCAATTCCTATAAAGACAAAAACAACAAAAACATAAAAGCAATAAAAACAAATTTAAAAAGGTGGGTTGCCTCCCACAAGCGCTAAATTTAAAGTCTTCAGCCAGACTAAATGCGAACATCAAGTTCAAGGTGGTTGAAAGCGTTGGAGGTGCCTTACATGACCCTCGCCATTCAGCAACAAGTAGGGTATCACGAGGTCCCAAGAAGGCATATTTGAATTTAATACGCCATTTCCATGTGCACAAGTCTTTTAAGAACTTGGCATAGGCAGGTATGAGCTTAATGGCATCAAGAAGTGGAATACCAATCAGCCCTTGTCTAAACAACTCAACCATTTCCTCCATCCTAGTAGTTTTCTTAAAGTTGGATGCATGATTCGACTCTAGATATTGAGGACAAGGTTTCTATCGGTGTGTCAAATACAGGGGATAGTTCTTTCTCCCCAACTTCCTCGTTTTCATGTCTTGGCACACCTAACTCTATGGTTGGTTCTCTTTCACTCCTCTTGGCTTGGTTTCCCTCTAAGCTCTCTTTCTCTCCAAACTCAGCATATAATTCCCTCTCAAGCCTAGCTTGTTCATGACACCTCATCTGGTGAGTTGCACCATTGGGATTATCAACAACTTGACTCGGCAAATGGCATTCCTCTCTCTTATAAACCGCTTCAGCTATTTGACCTATTTGGGTCTCTAGCTTACTAATAGATTGGGAATGAGAATGTAATATTTGATAATGCTGCTCTAAGTCATTGAACCTATCATTCATGTCATCTTTGTTCTTGCATGGTTTGGAGCATTTGAGCCATCATTGATTCCAGTGGGAGGGCTCGAGAGTGGGGCATTGGACGGGAGGTGGGATCCTAGGTTGGGCGGTTGGTTGGGACCGAATACATATCCCAATAATTGCCTGTTGATTGGAAGAACTATATGGCATATTATGGGAGACATTCGAGATTGTTCGCCTTCCATGCAAAATTAGGATGGTTATGCCACTCACTATCAAATGTGTTTGAATACGGATCATTCCGTCTCGGAAACCTTGTGCATCTTGCACTTGCTCCTCAAAAGTGAAGGGAGCTGGTTCCTCAAATGCGTACTCAACGGCCTAAAAGGTCTGAAGGCATAGAAAAGACATCCTGACTTGTCCTACCGGGAGGTGGTTGCCTAGAAGCTTGCCCATGTATAGATATAAACGTGTCAAATTGATAGGCTAAAGACTCCAACTTGGAGTCTATATCGTCCCAAAGGAGAAACCTCATAAATGCCACCATTCCTAGGCGGGCGCCTATGATAGGAATCCTAGAAGCAAGATGGTTGTGCATGGAATACAGATTATCATCCATCCTACGTGCTTTCTATTTTCAAATCCAAGGGTACTAAAATTGGTTGATATGACTATCTACCAAGCATTCATCACAAGTGTACCAAAGGTTCCACCAACAACCACAACATCAAAATTAAACGAAAGAGAAAAAGAAAAAAGAACAAAAAAAAACAAATTCAAAAACCACACATAAAGAAAAATAAAGCTAAATATGACAACACCCAAAAAAAAAAATAAATAATCCACACAATCAACAATTAAAATAAACAGTCAAACAAAAAGAAATTATTACCAAATCAAAAACTAAATCCTATGAATAAAAACAAAATATGCAAAACTAATACAAACATGCAAACTAAATGAACACGAAACATGCAAACATCACACAAACGATTAACAAGAACTAAAAAGAACTAAAGTTAAAAAGATTAGAAAATATCACAATCGGGTCACGCTTAAACTTTGAGGCATATGACACACTGCAACGTTTCCCCAATTGCGATCTTCCTGCAAAATAAAAACAAACACGAATGAAACTGTCCTAATGAAAATTAAATAACACAGAAAAATTAAACTTAAAGTATTTACAAACCCAAATACACACAAAGTCAAAAGCACGTTGCTCCCCGGCAACGGCGCCAAAATTTTGTTAGACCGGTCGTCACGGTCACAAAATTAAACCTAAGTACCGTAGTTAGCGGTAAGCAGGGTCGAATCCACAGAGAGCAGGACTAACGACCTAATGTATATTTGAGTTACCGAAAGAGAAATTGGTAAAATGATTGATTAAAACAAAGGAAACTAATTACTTGCAGGAAATAAAAAGCATTAAATAAATTGCTAACTAAAACACAATATTAAAAGCGTTGTCGCTACGGGTTCGGTTTGACTCAAGACCAACTCTCACAATTCCTCTCCTCGCTCTTCAATTTCCTAATCCTACAAGGCTAGGCAAATCTATAGAAATATCTCTCGGCAATCTAGGCATAATCTATCCTGTCTCCCCGTCGTCTTAGTTACAGATCGATTGGTTAAAGACTATCATTGACTAACCGAAAAATGCTAAACCCTTAAACACCACTAGTTGGTACAACGTTAACAAGTACAACCTATCAACCTGTATCATCCAATCAACTAATTACACAATAAATGCATTCCTAGTAGAGATGACATTAAACGCTACTACAACTTGATTGCAATCCGATGTCGAAGCAATTTAAAGTCATAATCAACACTCAATAATCTCAAACCGACATTCAATTATGCGAAAAGTTATATATCAATAAACGTTCTCAATGGACATTATCAATTCAACACGTCGAGTATCAGAATAATATTAAAGTATCGCAAACAAACTGAAACGAAAACAAATATAATCTGAATACAAGAAACTTAACCAAATATCCAACATTCGGGCTCATCCAACTAGTCGAGAGCTGATGAGGAGATCAGTGGAGTCAATCTCGATCTCGCCACACCGTGAATCTGGACAACCGGGAACTCAACCACTATGGTGGTGATGACGGAGGTGAAACAAGGGAAACTGAGCGATCATGGCGAAGAGGAGGTAACCGACAAGCGATATGATGCGAAGAAGGGCCGAAACGACCAGCGGACAGCCCGGAATACGAACAGCCGCGCGGTTCACGGAAACGTTAATTTTTCGGGCGGGTCTCCGAAAACGGTGGCGGAAATGGGATCCGAAGGTACCGATGGAAAGCTCGGTGATGGGGAGTTCAGATCAGGTCCTCCCCGGGGAGGTGAGAAGTCGCCGGAAATGAGCAAGATCTGGCCTGGAAGATGAAGAGGCGCGACGGCAAAACCGCGGATTTCAGGTTTCGGCGGTTTTCGGCTGGCGAAGCTTGGAAATCTTGGATCCGGCTATGGGGAATGAAGATCTACCGGGGAGCTGGGAAGCCGTCGCCAGGGAAAATGGCCAAAACGCCTGGCCAAGAAGGCAACGCGGTGGTGGGAAGTCGAATCGTCGCGGTCTTGTGTGGCGTTTCCACGGTGGCGGCTTGCACGGATGGGCGATGGTGGATTGGTGCTTAAGGGAACTGAAACGTCAGCCAGGAAGAAGCGGAAGGGTCGCGGAGAAGACGAAGCGTCGCAGGCCCCTGGGAGGGTGAACGCCTCCCTCAGGGCGCGATACGCACTTTTCTTTTATAGAATATATTGTAAAATTTCGCTTTAGTCCCTGCACAATTGAAAAGTGACAAAATCAACCCTCTCTCTTATAAACCGCTTCAGCTATTTGACCAATTTGGGTCTCTAGCTTACTAATAGATTGGGAATGGGAATGTAATATCTGATAATGTTGCTCTAAGTCATTGAACCTAGCATTCATGTCATCTTTCTGTTCTTGCATGGTTTGGAGCATTTGAGCCATCATTGATTCCAGTGGACTGGGCTCGTGAGTGGGCTGTTGGACGGGAGGTGGGATCCTAGGTTGGGCGGTTGGTTGGACCGAATACATGTCCCAATAATTGCCCTGTTGATTGGAAGAACTATATGGCATATTATGGGAGACATTCGAGATTGTTCTGCTTCCATGCAAAATTAGGATGGTTATGCCACTCTATCAAATGTGTTTGAATACGGATCATTCCGTCTCTGGAAACCTTGTGCATCTTGCACTTGCTCCTCAAAAGTGAAGGGAGCTGGTTCCTCAAATGCGTACTCAACAGCTAAAAGGTCTGAAGGCATAGAAAAGACATCCTGACTTGTCCTACCGGGAGGTGGTTGCCTAGAAGCTTGCCCATGTATAGATATGAACGTGTCAAATTGATAGGCTAAAGACTCCAACTTGGAGTCTATATCGTCCAAAGGAGAAACCTCATAAATGCCACCATTCCTAGGCGCGCCCTATGATAGGAATCCTAGAAGCAAGATGGTTGTGCATAGGATACAGATTATCATCCATCCTACGTGCTTTCTATTTTCAAATCCAATGGTACTAAAATTGGTTGATATGACTATCTACCAAGCATTCATCACAAGTGTACCAAAGGTTCCACCAACAACCACAACATCAAAATTAAACGAAAAAGAAAAAAGAAAAAGAACAAAAAACAAATTCAAAAAACCACACATAAAGAAAAATAAAGCTAAATATAAAAACACCCTAAAAAAAAAAAAAAAAAAAAAAATCCACACAATCAACAATTAAAATAAACAGTCAAACAAAAAGAAATTATTACTAAATCAAAAACTAAATCCTATGAATAAAAACAAAATATGCAAAACTAATACAAACATGCAAACTAAATGAACACGAAACATGTAAACATCACACAAATGATTAACAAGAACTAAAAAGAACTAAAGCTAAAAAGATTAGAAAATATCACAATCGGGTCACGCTTAAACTTTGAGGAATATGACACACTGCAACGTTTCCCCAATTGCGATCTTCCTGCAAAATAAAAACAAACACGAATGAAACTGTCCTAATGAAAATTAAATAACATAGAAAAATTAAACTTAAAGTATTTACAAACCCAAATACACACAAAGTCAAAAGCACGTTGCTCCCAAGACTAGCGCTGAAAATTTTGTTAGACCGGTCGTCACGATCACAAAATTAAACCTAAGTACCATAGTTAGCGGTAAGCAGGATCGAATCCACAGGGAGCAAGACAAATGACCTAATGTATTTTTGAGTTAACAAAAGAGAAATTGGCGGAATGATTGATTAAAACTAAGGAAACTAATTACTTGCGGAAATTAAAAAGCATTAAATAAATTGCTAACTAAAACTCAATATTAAAAGCGTTGTCGCTACGGGTTCGGTTTGACTCAAGACCAACTCTCACACTTCCTCTCCTCGCTCTTCAATTTCCTAATCCTACAAGGCTAGGCAAATCCATAGAAATATCTCCCGGCAATCTAGGCATAATCTATCCCTGTCTCCCCTGTCGTCCTTAGTTCTGGTCGATTGGTTAAAGACTATCATTGACTAACCGAAAATGTTAAACCCTTAAATACCACTAGTTGGTACAACGTTAACAAGTACAACCTACTAACTTGTATCACCCAATCAACTAATTACACAATAAATGCATTCCTAGTAGAAATGATATTAAACGCTACTACAACTTGATTGCAATCGCATCAAGCAATTTAAAGTCATAATCGACATTCAATAATCTCAAACCGACATTCAATTATGCGAAAAGTTATATATCAATAAACGTTTTCAATGGACATTATCAATTCAACACGCGAGTATCGAATAATATTAAAGTATCGCAAACAAACGAAACGAAAACAAATATAATCAATACAAGAAACTTAACCAAATATCCAACATTCGGGCTCATCCAACTAGTCGAGAGATGAGGAGATCGTGGAGTCAATCTCGATCTCGCCTACACCGTATCAGACAACCTTAAACTCACCGAGCATGGTGGTGATGACGGAGGCGAAAGCGGGTGGAAACGGAGCTGATCATGGCGAAGAGGAGGTAACCGACAGCGATATGGTGCGAAGAAGGGCGAAAACGACCAAGCGGACGCCCGGAATACGAACAGCCGCGGTTCACGGAAGCGTTAATTTTCCGGCGGGTCTCCGAAAACGGTGGCGGAAATGGGATCCGAAGGTACCAATGGAAAGCTCGGTGATGGGGAGTTCAGATCAGGTCCCCGGGAGGTGAGAAGTCGTCGGAAATGAGCAAGATCGCCTGGAAGATGAAGAGGCGCACGGCAAAACCGCTGGATTCCAGGCGGTTTTCGCGGCGAAGCTTGGAAATGCTTGGATCCGGCTATGGGAATGAAGATCTACCGTTGGGGAGCGAACGTCGCTTTAAAATGGCCAAAATCGGCCGGGGAAGACGAAACGACGCGGTGGTGGGAAGTCAATCGTCAGCGGTGTGTGGCGTTTCCACGATGGCGCTTGCGGTGGGCGATGGTGGATCGGTTGGGAAGACGAACGTCGCCGGAGAAGACGAGGGTCGCCGGAGAAGACGAAGCGCCGAAAAGCGGGTGAACGGCCTCCCTGTTCACGCGATCGAACTTTTCTTTTATACAAGAATGTGTAAAATATCAGTTTAGTCCCTGCACAATTGAAAAGTGACAAAATCAGCCCCTTAAAACATGACATTTTACCCCCTAAACAGCATAAATGAGACAAAATCACCCTTAATCCATAAACCACAACCCAATATCAACTCATATATTTTCCAAAATCATTCCAAACACTTTAAATTCATAAGAAAAATATTAGGAAGCGATTTTCGTGAATAAATTCATAAATTCTTTAATTGTCTCAATATACTTCACTTTAATCACAAATGGGGTATTTTTATCACCAAAATAGAGTCACTTTCATGACTCTAACACCTTGGCTATTATTTCTTTCTTTGGTAAATGTATCACGAGAACCTTCATCTCGAGAATTTTGTGAACAGGAAAAACCAGAAAAGAAATTTGCAGCTTGTGATTGTTGCAGAAGAGAGTGCTGTAATGGGATTGAATTCTGTTGTCGGCAGGCTTCATTTCCACTTGGAATGTTCAGTTGATACAAGCCATTGTGTAAAGTTCCCTTAAGAAGAACAACCTGAGAAGTCTTGTCCTTTATAACACAATCATCAGGAGAAAACTCAACCAAGACATTATTATCTCTTGTAATTTTTTGAAATACTCAAAGAAATTCTTAGTCACGTGAGGAACACATAATATGTTTTTAAGTTGAATGGATTTGTTCATACAAGAGGAGGGTAAAATAGTCAAACCTGTATGTGAGATGTCAAGACACTGTCCATTCCCAACTTGGAGAGATTCGGTTCCAATATATTGATTTTTGACTGAGAGATTTTGAAGGTTAGGTGTTATATGATGAGTTGCACCTGAGTCAATAAACCAACTTGGGATCAAATCTGTAGAGGAGATGCTATTTGATTTGGTGAATTGTTGCGGTTTGCTTGTTCGTTCATTTTCTCCCCGAATATTCATAATGTCATTGTGATGCATTTCGATCGTGAGGAGTTTCTTTGGAGTGTTATTCTGAAACGATTGTGGATGATGTGTCACTGGTGAGGAAATTTGGTAAGGCTGTCTTGGATAGTAACTTGAGTGAGTAGGCTGAGTTGTTACAAAGAACACTTGTGCAGGAGTTGTGAATTGAGTATGCTGCTGTGAGGCATTGTATTCTGTCCCAAAGTGTGGTCTGTGATTTTGGTTTCCTTGAAAGGAAGTATCAAACCGATGGTAGCATTGCAAGGCCATGTGTCCATTCTTTCCACATAATTGACAAAACAGTCTAGGCTTATAAAAGTTTCGACCTCTTCCTCTACCTTTGCCGAAACTTTGATTATAGGGTTGGAAATTTTGAGGAGGTAGATAGGAGTGTTTTGGTTCATGTTGATTTTGGGAGTGAGAGAAATGATGTATAGGGTGATTTGTTTGTGGTCCCGAGGTGTTTGGCATTGGCGTGGTCGCTGAGTGTTGGAGGGTCAGTTTGTTTGCCAGAAAGCGGCGACTTCATGAAAACCAATATAGGCAGAATGTTGTTTCTCCAGTCTCATTTCGTGTTTATGTAACAAGAATTGTGCTTCTTGTAATGATACTTCACTACTCCTAGCAGTTAAAGTAGCCACCATTGCATCATACTCTTCCCAAGTCCATCAAGAATGTATAAGAGTAATTCTTCATCTGCTACAACCACACCACCGGGTGGTCAAAGAGTCTGCAATTTCCTTCATCCCGAGTACATAATCATTTATGCTAGAGTTGTCTTTTCTAGTCGTTGTAGTTGATTTCTTAGATGAAGGATCCTAGCCTTAGAGTCTGTTAGAAAATGCATCTCTAGTGTGTGCCATATATCAAATGTACCACGCTTAGCAACGTGCCTGAACATAGTTTCTGAGATGGTGGATATCAACCAGCTAAATAACAACTAATCAATTCTTTTCCATGCTAACTGTTCTTGATTGACCGTTTGTTTTGATTCATCCGTTTCAGAAATAGCAAAGGGAGAAGGACAAGGTTTGTCACCTGTAACAAAACCTTCTAGCTCGTAAGCTTTTAGTGCGGGGGAGGACTTGGGATTTCCAAAGAGGGCATAATTTCGTTCTCCAAGTTTTACGGTGATGGTAGGTAGCGCTATTCGTGGTTGAGACTGAAGTTGAATTCATGGCTTTTCCTTCTGTGTTGAGAACTGATGTGAGGGGTGTCTTAGGATCTGCCATTGACGTATGTCAATAGCTCTGATACCATGAACAGAGGAAAAACAAAACAGAGCAGAAAAAGAAACGAAAACAGAGCAGAAAGTAAAAGAATTCTGGAAAAAGAAGAAGTTTATCTTATTCCATCTTTTTCAATTTAATAAAACTAAGGTACACTTGTGTCTTATATACACGCGAGAGTATGTAACAAACTCTAGTCCACTTTAAATCTACACCATTCGATTATAACAGATAAAACACTTCTTCTTCTGCCGTGTGCAAGTTTATTATCAACTTGCATTAATCGCATCAAGTTGCTCGCAAGTTGCTTTAATGACATTGCAACTTGCTTTTACAGACCGAAAGCAACTTGCTTTAACCAAAAGCAAGTTTGTTATTAATTGATGCACGTGAACCGGGGGAAGATTGTGCATGCATGCCTCATACTTTCTTTGAGTTTGAAGCTTGAACAACTAACTTCTTCTCACAATGATAAAGCCGAGACTTGTGGCTAAGGGTACACTAGTGAGGGGGATAGACTTCAATGAAGTCTTCTCCTCATGGTAAAATACAAAACAATTAGGATGATATTGTCTGTAGGTGCATATCAAGACTTGGAATTAGAGCAGTTGGATGTCACCACTGCATTCCTTCATGGAAAACTAGAGGAAAAAATCTATATGACCCAGCCTATGGGGTTTACTAACCCTGAGTTCCCAGACCATGCATGCCTTCTAAAAAAGTCTTTATATGGGTTAAAACATGTTTATCCACTGCTGTGTATATAATGAGGGTTGTAATACTCATTTGAATAATATATACAAAAATCATTTTTCTCATCATGGTATCAGAGCTTTAGGCTCTTCTTTCTTTTTCTGGGATCTGAATCTTTGGCCTTCATCGCCAAGTTTCTGTTCAGCCTTCATTGCTGAAGTGACTCATCGACATGTCAGAGACAACCGAGACTATTGTTTCATCTGAAGATGTGCCGTTCTCCAAGGTTACCGGGGAGTTGAAGAACATTCAGGCAGCATACCGACTGACTGGAAAAAATTATTTGAAGTGGTCTCAAGTGGTTCGAACCTTTCTAAAAGGAAAAGGCATGTTGCGCCATCTCCTTGGTACCGGGCCGAAATCAGATGATCCGAGTTTCGATGCTTGGGACCAAGAAGATTCCATGGTCATGTCATGGCTCTGGAATTCAATGTCACCAGAGATCAGTGACAGGTTTGACACCTTTATAATAGGTATAGGGTTCACTAGAAGTCAATATGACAGTTGCTTTTATTTTAAAATGGACAATGATCTGCCTATCTACTTGCTATTATACGTTGAAGATATGCTGTTGATTATTAAGTCAAAAACCCAGATTAGTGAATTGAAGAAGATGTTAAATACTGAATTCAGCATGAAAAACCTAGGGAATGCCAAGAAAATTCTGGGCATGGAAATAAATAAGGATAGAAAGAGATGTGAACTTAGACTGTAGCAACAATCTTATTTACTGAAGCTAGTCACAAAGTTTGGCATGGTTGGTGCCAAACTTGTTTTAATGCCCTTAACCAGTCAGTTTATACTTAGTAAGTCCCAATGTCCCAAAACTAAGTCAGAACTGTTGAAAATGGAGTCTGTTCCTTATGCTAATGTTGTGGGATCACTGATGTATGCCATGATTAGTACTAGGCTAGACTTAGCCTTTGCCATTTCCATGTTAAGTAGGTATATGTCCAACCCTGGTATGGAACATTGGACAGCTTTAAAATGGGTGCTGAAATATATAAACAGTATTGTTTGTGTTGGGCTTGAATACTATAAAAGAAATACTGCATTTGATCTAGTTGGGTTTGTGGATGCTGATTTTGTAGGAGATAACGATACCAGGAAATCAACTACAACATATTTCTTTACACTGGGTGGAAATTGTATAAGCTGGAAATTGCAACTGTAGCCTATAGTAGCACTGTCTTCAACAAAATCAGAGTACATTGCAGTAACTGATGCAATCAAAGAAGCCTTATGGCTAAAAGGAATTCTGACAGAGGCAAATCTCATTGGTGGAAAGGTGACAGTGTATTCCAATAGTCAGAGTACGATCCATCTAAGCAGAAGTCCAGAGTATCACGAAAGAACTAAACACGTGGATGTCCGCTATCACTTCGTAAGGGATCAAGTTGCAAGTGGAATCATTGAACTTAAGAAGGTACCCACAGAAGAAAATCCAGCAGACATGGGCACCAAGATAATCACTCCAGCCAAGTTCAAGCACTACTTGAACTTGCTGTATGTCAATAGCCTGGAGTGATAAAGAGCTATGACGGAATGGAACTGAGCAAGCTGCACAGAGAGGCTGTTTCCAATGCTTCCAAGGTGGAGATTGTTAAAAATGGAAGCCTAAAACAATGTCGTTTTGGGTAAAGAAGTACGACGTCATTTTAGACAAAGCAACCAGAATGACAGACCGCAGGATGCACTCCAGATCTAACGGCCAGAATCAATCTCTTAGTCAACTATATATAAACTCTTCTTTTGCGTAGAATCGAAAAAAACACACTGTTTGGGTTTTCTCTTTGTGCGATTTCTAAGTTAGGGTTGTGAGTTCTTTGCAGATTGTTTGTGTAATCAGTTTGAGTGGTTAGGAAGATTAATCATTTGGGTGAGAGTGTTGTTCTCTCGGGTTAGGGATACTTAGTGGGTATCTTGTTAGGCTGATTATAGTTTACATTTGTATAGGTCTGGTGATAGTCGAATCTGTGTAATCTTAATTGTTCTTGATAATAGAAAGTGCAATGAGCTCATACCGTTCCTAAGCTCAACGTGGATGTAGCTTATCCACAAAAGGATAAGTGAGCCATGGTAATTTCTGTGTTGTGTTGTGATTGTGTTTTAGGATTTGAGTTTGTGTGATTGCGTAACAAGGGTAATTGAGATATCTTTTGCAGGCTATTAATGAAATTTAATGTTTTTCGTTTTAATTTCATTCCTCAAACGCATAAATTTATATTAAAGGTTAAATTATTTTGATGACAAATTGGATGATATTAAAGGTTAAATTATTTTGATGACAAATTGGATGATATTAAAGGTTAAATTCTTCGACTTACACAATCAAGAATTAAACCCTGGCCTTGCCAAAAAGTATCATTTCCACTTCCACTTTGATAGTTTTTTAATTAATATTCACTACAAAAAACCTGTGCAAAAGCAAATACACATTTAATTAGCTACACATTATTCATGAGTTTAAATTTGACCAAGTGCAATGCAATATTGAATTCTAATGGTCTTCGTCATCTTAAGCATACAACAACTTAATCAAATGCTCTAGGATGCATCAAATAATTTAATTAGTGTGTAAAAGTCTCGGTCTATTAAGCAGAAAGCAGTGGCGCATGCACAAAACACAAAGTCACTTTCTTGGTTGAAATTTAAACAAAAAATCACATTTTGTAGAAGAATACATGCGATCACAAATGGTGCTACAAAAGGTCGATGATGTTCACTTCTGTGGATTGATAATCACGCTAGACTTTGTATTATTCACTTAGTGATTATGTAAAGTGCTAATTAATCATCTTTTGATAAACTTAAAGCAGAGCAGTATTTCCAGTTTTGTGATTAGTGATGTTTGTAAATATAAATAGTAAAGGTGATAAGATGAATATTGCCTAAATTTATCATACAAAATAATAATAATAATAATAATAATAATAATTATTATTATTATTATTATTATTATTATTATCAAATTATGTAGAATTAAGCTTTCTTGAAAAATAACATGAAAGTTCATCCGAGTGACAGTGTGATGGATGCTGTTGCCCCCTACATAGCAAGAAACAGGGCATTCTGTTACAAGAGAAAAGCATTGTGCTTTTATTTGCTTATGCATTAATGAAAGTCTTGATTCTCTATTTTAATTTTCCACATGCTTCCAAATGAAAGTGAAAAGCAAAGATATATTTTATGCACTATGTAGAATGAGCTAGCTTGAGATAGAAAAAACACTAGATTACCATAGAAAAGAGAAAATGTGCAACATACTGTAAGCCATATGCGAGATGAATTTGAATCATCTTGTGATCTAAATTTGCATGCATAAGCTTCAAAGGATCTTATTCCCTGTGTAATTTAACCCAATGTATGGTTAAGATCTACTCTTCTATTACATTATTTATTGTCAATCAATCACAAAATGTATTAATTTATTAATTATGGTAAACATTCAGATAAGAAGATTGTTTTGCTCCATTTGAAATATGCAATATTCTGGTTCATTTTGGCATATCTAATTATATATACTATAACTTTTGACAATTGTACCATCTCTTTAGCTCATGCTATCAGGAATTGGGTAGAGGACTAATCACTTCAATGATTTTTTCAACATTAATGTCCTGGTCTATTATATCGATATTATATTGAATACAATATTTTAAATTTTAATGTGTCTACCTTCCAACACTCACATTAATTATTATCTTTTGTTAAAATTACGTGAGCTCTGCTCAATCTTGTCTCATTTCACATTTTGGTACTAAAAGTTGCATCATTAAAAAATGATGAGTATGAAAATTTAACATCACTTGGATTGTGGAAGTTAAATTGCCATTTTTGGTGCTAAAATGGTTTCCAATTCACAAAAAAGTCTTGATTCTATGTTTTGGTTTTCCACATGCCTTCAATTAGAAGTAGAAAAGCATAGATATATTCTATGCACCATGGAGAATAAGCAGGTTTGGAATAGAAATCACCAAATTACCATGGAAAATAGAAAATGTGTTACTCATCGTTTGAGTCATGTGATATGAATTAACATGCAAAATAAGTTAGTTTGAACAGAAAAGAAGAGATATATTTTATGCACTGTGTAAAATAAGCTGGTTTTAATAGAAACACACAAAATTACCATAGAAAAGAGAAAATGTGTAACACACTTTAGGCCATATTTGAGATAAATTTGAATCATCCTGTGATATGAATTTACATGCATAAGCTTCAAAGGATCTTGTTACCTATGTAATTTAACTCAATGTATGGTTAAGATCTACTCTTCTATTACATTTTTATTTATTGTCAATCAATCACAAATTTATATAAATTTAGTAACTATGGTAAACGTTCAAATAAGAAGATTGTTCTGTCCCATTTGAGATATGCAATATTATGATCTATTTTTGCATATCTAATTATATATACTGATCTTTTGACATGTTATATAACTTTTGACAACTGTACCATCACTTTAGCTTCATGCCGTGAGGAATGGGGAAGAGGAGAGGACTAATTACTTCAATAATTTATTCAGCACTAATGTCCTAGTCTATTATATTGACTACAATAAATTAATGTGTCTACTTTCCAACACTCCTTTTAATTATTACAGTCTGTGAACATTATATGAATTCCACTCAATCTTGTCTCATTTCACTTTTTGATACTAAACGTTGCATCATTAGAACATGGGCAGTTTGAAAATTTAGCATCACTTGCATTGTAGAAGTTACAATTGCCAATTTTGTTGCTAAAGTGGTCTCCAATGCACACCAAATTCTTGATTCTATGTTTTCGTTTTCCACGTGCCTTCGATTAAAAGTAAAAAATGAAGATATATTTTATGCACCGTGTAGAATAAGCAGGTTTGAAATAGAAAACCAACAAATCACTATATAAAAGAGAAAACGGGTAACACATCGTTTAAGTCATATTTGAGATAATTTGAATTTTTTTCCGATATGAATTTACATGCATAAGCTTCAAAGTATCTTATTACATGTGTATTTTAATTCATGCATAGTCAAGACTGAGAAACTAAAGAACTGAAAAAGAAAATTGAGAATTCGTGAACTCTATTATTAATTTCAGAGAGATACTCTTTTACAATAATTCGTTTGTTTATATACAAAGAAATAGAGAGAAGACAAAATGCTGGGAGTAAACCCAGCTTCAACGATAAACAGAAGAGTAAAGTTATTCTTCTAAAAAACGATGTCGTTGCTTCTTTTGCGGAGTTGCAGTTTTACAAAACTGCCCTTTGTTCAATCTGGCTAACATTTCCCCTCAGACTGGATTACGGTTCCTGAATACTTCACATTTTTACTGAATTGCCTTCTAGACTTCAGTTTGTTGTCTTCAGACATTTTCTATACTTCTTTTTTTTTCTCAAAAAATAACATCACACTACTAGATTCTACTAACATCCAGCATTAGCATTTCCTACTAATATCCAGCAGATCTTACTAAAATCATCACATTCAACACTTCTCATTCAACACTTCAACTTCTTCACATTCTGTACTTTTTTAAATTCACCATCACACTACTAAATTCTTCACATTCTGCACTTTTTAAATTCATTTCAACACTTCAACTTCTTCACATTCTACACTTTTTAAATTCACCATCACACTACTAAATTCTACTAACATCCAATATTAGCATTTCCTACTAACATCCAACAGGTCTTACTAAATTCATCACATTCAACTCTTCAACTTCTTCACACTTACACTCTGCAATCATCACCCCACAGTTATCACTACAGAGCACCAACATGCACATTATTATATTGCAACTAGCGCTTCAATTCAATACTTATTTCCAGTATTATCACATCCTCATACCACAAACATCAATTCAATACTGCAAACAACATTCCGAACAACAAGAAAACAATAGTCATATCAACATACCACAAACACCAACTCAAAAGCAGCGAACCATCAATGGCTCAAACACAACACTTCTTCTAATGCTTCTGCATACAGTTAGTAGCATTCATATCAACATACCACAAACACCATCACAAAACAGCAACACAATGGAAGTTTAACACACAACAGATTTTCTGATGCTTCTGCATACAATGTTAGCAGAATGTTACACTGCATTAGAGATTTAAGATGATCCCTGAATTACTGTCAACTATAACCTCTGAATGTGGGATCTCAACAACATAGAGTTTGTGTTTGAAATCTTGGAACTGACTAATGGAAAATGCTTTTGTCAGAATATCAGCAATTTGAAGCTTGGTGGGACATATTGCACAATAACCTTTTTTTGCAAGAACTTAGTCACGTATATAGTGAGTATCAATCTCAATATGTTTTGTTCTTGCGTGAAAAACTGGATTTGATGCCAAAGCTCCAGCACTCACATTGTCACACCAAATGACAGGACAAGTGTTTAAAGACACCCCTATTTCAGTAAATAAACTATCCAACCAAGCCAATTTAGTTGTTGTTTGGGCTAGTGCTCTGCATTCAACCTCTATAGATGATAATGCCACCACTTTTTGCTTACAAGAACTCCATTGAACCAAATTAGGACCTAGGTACACACAATATCCACTAGTAGACCGTCGATCATCTAAATTACCTCCCCAATCTGCATAAGTATAGCACTCAACACTAAGGGAGGCTGTTGGTCTAAACAGTAGACCATGGAATTGAGTACCTTTAAGATACCTTAGGACTCTCTTACACGCCTGCCATTGGAGCTCAATAGGAGCCTGAAGATACTAACTAAGTTTGTTTACTGTAAAACTGATATCAGGCCTAGTTAAGGTGACATATTGTAGAGCTCCAATAGTGCTTCTATAGAGGCTGGGGTCTTTAAATAACTCACTATCTGCTGCAAATAATTTGGTTCCTGCTGCCATAGGAGTAGGACAGGCATGTACCTCTTGCATTTTAGTTTTGACAAGCAAATCATGGACATATTTAGTTTTTTTTAAGTGCAAACCCACAGATGACTTGGTTGCTTCTAAGCCCAAAAAATATGTGACAGCCCCAAGAGTTTTCAAGGCAAATTGGCTGTTTAAATCATGAACCAGCTGCTGAATTCTAGATGAACTTGAACCAGTTATTAATATGTCATCCACATATATGAGAACATATAAAACTTGAGAGTTGTCCTTGAGAATGAACAAGTCGGAATTAGATATTGAATTCTGAAATTCCTTTTGAACCAAAGCTTGTTTCAATTTGTCAAACCAGGCCCGTGGGGCTTGTTTAAGACCATAGAGAGCCTTGTTAAGTTTACAAACATGGGAAGATAAGTGAGGAACCTCAAACCCTTCTGGTTGTCTCATATAGACTGTTTCATTCAAATGATCATTAAGGAAGACATTGTTCACATCCACTTGTTGAATATCCCAACCATAAGTGACAGCCAATGTGAAAATGATTTGAATGGTTGCTTGTTTAACAACGGGACTAAAAGTTTCAAAATAATCTAGGCCAAGAGTTTGTTGAAATCCTTTAGCAACTTATCTAGCCTTATACTTCTGGAAAGATCCATCAGCATGAAACTTAATTCGAAACACCCACTTATTACCAACTATGTTTATATCAGAAGTGCGAGGGACTAGACTCCAAGTTTCATTCCTAATAAGAGCATCAAACTCATCTTGCATGGCCCTTTTCCACTCATCACAAGCAAGAGCTTCAGTTACAGTACCAGGTTCAGGTTTAACAGGTGAGGACTTAACTAGGGTAAGGGCAGTTGAGATTGAGTTACTGGTCTGGTTTGTGGGTTCAAATTCAAAGGCTTTAGTCATTGTAACATGTTGGTTTGTGGGTTGATTATGGTTGACTGAAGGAACAAGGGTAGGTATTTCATTCACTGGAACAGGTTTTGATGGGATGGGTAAAGGTTTGGTTTTGGTAATAGGTTGGTTTGTGGGTTGATTATGGTTGACAGAAGCAACAAGGGCAGGTATTTCATTCACTAGAACAGGTTCTGATGGAATGGGTAAAGGTCTGGTTTTGGATCTCGTGAACATAGGATGTGTATTAGTGGTTAGAGATTGGTTAGTAAACTGATTATAAGGGGCTGATGAAAAGGATTCAAGTGCATAGGTAGGAATTTCATATTAAAGACACTGCGATGGAGTTAAGTCAACAACAAGAGAGTGATCAGTGTGTTTCTGGGCTGATTGTGTATAATCTGAAGGTACAGAAGGCTTTTGAATCATGGAATTGGGAAGATGATAGCAAGATAGATCTATTTCTAATGGAAACGTATGTGGAATAAAAGATGGAATGGGAGTAGGTAATGAGGAAGTATAAGTATCAGGGTTGTTAGATGGAATATTTGAAATTGAGATGATTTTAGAAGATGGTTTAGGAATAGATGGACTGGGTATAGATTTATCAATGTCCTAAAATGAGGAACTAGGAGCTAACTTGTTAGTAGTGAGGGAAGGATTAGGAACAGAATAGTTTACCGCAGAGGAGACTTTGCTGGTTGTACCATTAGAAAAGGGAATAGAAACAAAAGGAAAACAAGTAGAGGAACTATGAGGGACTGCTGCTTTGAGTAAAGAGGAACAAGAACTAGACGAATGTTGACTAAAACCAGTAGCAAAAGGGAACTCCAATTGATTGAATTGAACATTAGGAGTAATGACAATTTTTCCCTCTAAACTAAGACATTTGTAACCTTTATGACGTAAACTATAACAAAAAAAAACACATTTAGAAGAATGGAAATTCAACTTGTGTTTATGGAAATCTCTCAAGAATGGAAAACAAGCACAACCAAAATTTTTTAACTCAGAATATACAGGAAGTCTACTGTACAGAACCTGATACGGGGATAAAAAATTCAAAATTGAGGTAGGCATTCTATTAATAAGGAACACAGCAGTATCAAATGCACACTACCAAAAATGTAAAGGCATGGATGCATGGGCTAGTAAGGTCAAGCCTGTTTCGGCTATATGTCTATGCTTCCTTTCACTTCTCCCATTTTGCTGGTGGACATAGGCACAAGAATGCCTAAGCTGGATTCCAGCAGTGGTAAGATAAGGTATCAGACCCCTATACTCTCCTCATTGGTCAGACTGTAAGATTTTGAGTATATAGCCAAGTTGTCTCTCAACTAAATGGTGAAATTTGATGAAAGTGGACTGAACTTCAGCTTTGGTTCTTAAGGGAAACAGCCAGGTGAACCTACTATAGTAATCAATGAAATGAATGTAGTATTTGAAGCTTTCTAAGGAAGCTATTGGTGCTGGTCCCCAAATGTCACTATGAACTGTGTAGCTCTAGAGGTTGAACTAGGAAAGTGATTTCTATGTAGTTTTCCTAGTTTACATGCATCACAAAAACCTAGTGATGAAACAGGTTCTAAAGGTCGAGGATGAATGTTAGGTAAGATTTTACTTAATACATCAACATGAGGGTGGCCTAAACGATTATGCCAGAGGGGCAGGGCATTGTTCCTAGTATTACTAGCCTAAAAAACTGTAGGATGATGATGATATGTGTCAGATCTTCTAATGGCAACATTATGAGCAAGAAGAGATTTAGAGATAGCAGAATTTTCATCAACATGAACCACAGAAGCAGGATTTGCATCAGCAGCAACCATAAAAGTAGAATTTGCATTATCATTCAACACAGAATCAGAATTTACATTAACATCAACCATAAAATTTTCATCAACATTAAACATAGAAGCAGGATTTGCAACAGAAGCAATATGCAGAACAGAATCAGAATCGATTTGTTCAGACTAGGATAATCATCAAAAGCAGGAGTATTATCAGAAATTCTGCCATAACTATCAACCAAATCAGAGATATTATTATTTGCAGGAATATCAGAAATAATAGCAATAAAAATAAACATTCCAGACACATAATCAACATAGTTTAAACCAAAGTGTTCCAAACATTGTGTCTTATTAATGAAATCAAGAGTACAATCATTTGCATATGAGATAGGACTTTGAGTACTACAAAATAATTATGGATCTTGCAACCTATGATTGTGATTAACAACAACATTCATTGGACTGCTAGTCAGTATATTATAGTTGGCATTAGCATCTTGAAAATCATTCAGGGAACTAACAGACTGGGGCAATCTACAACTATACTGACTATCAGTACCTACTGACTTATTTGAAAACAAAGTGTTACAAAACCTAAAACTCAAAGCAGCGGACTTTTCTAGAGCACTAGAAGTGTAACCAGAGGAGAAGCAAAAAGGTATGTGCAATTGGTACAGACCAACCTTAAGTCCTCCCCGAAGTAACACTGCCTTGGTAGCCTTGTCCTTAACAATACAACAATCAGAGTCAAATTCCACAGTTACTTGATTATCTTTAGTGAATCTAGAAATACTAAGGAGATTTTTAGTTATTCTAGGAACACACAACACATTGCACAAATGTAAACACTTAGAATGAAATGAATTGGGAAATAAAGTGGAGCCTATATGAGATATATGGAGAGACTCGCCGTTACCAACTTGTAGTTGCTTAACTCCATCATAGGTTCTGCTAGAAATTAGTTGAGTAGGATCAGAAGTAACATGGTTATTAGCTCCTGAATCCATGTACCAGGCCGGATCAACAAGAGCAGTAATTGGGACAATCATGTGTGTTTGAGGAAAATGACTGGTTAGACACAAGAAAAGCTTGGTTGGGAATTGCATTTTGGTAGGAACTTTGCTGACTAGGGACATGAAACCCTTGCTGTTGATGAGTAAAAGATGGTTTACCCTACAGATTGGTATGCTATTGTTGACTGTACAAATTGGAGTTTATAGTTGGCTGGGATGATGAATCATAGGATCCATTAGTGGGAACAATAACATACTGACTTCCAGAATAAGAACTATACGGACTGCCAGTATTATAAAGCTTGGTTGGGAATTGCATTTTGGTAGGAACTTTGCTGACTAGGGACATGAAACCCTTGCTGTTGATGAGTAAAAGATGGTTTGCCCTGCAGATTGGTGTGCTGTTGTTGAATGTGCAAATTCGAGTTTATAGTTGACTGGGATGATGAATCATAGGATCCATTAGTGGGAACAATAACATGCTGCCTTCTAGAATAAGAACTATACGGACTGCCAGTATTATAATGCTACTGATTTCCAAACTAAGGTCCATAAAATCCATTGTAAAAAGTCATACCAGAACCACTTTGTCCTGGCATGTTACTTTGAGGAGGTACACCAGTGTAAGTGGAGTTATAGCGGTGATAACAGTGAGCCACTGTATGGCCAATTTTGCTGCAAACTTGACAAATAGGCTTGCCTCTGCCATTACTTCTTCCTCTGCCTCTCCCAAATACAGGTCTGTATGAAGAGTAAAAATGGCTTGAATTTCCACCAAAATGTCCAAAGTTTGATCCAGGATCATTCGAGCTGAACTGAGGATAATTCTGAGATCCTATGAGAGGATTTGGTAAGCCTTGTGGTTAAGACTGACTATGTGTAACCAAACCAGAAGTACCAGTAGGTGCAAAGGAAACCTTAGAAGTGATAGGCAACGAATTTTGACCAGTTAAACCACTTGAATTCTCAAGAGAAGCTACATTAACTGAACCTCCATGAAACTCTATAGAGTTAAACCTATCAAGCCGCAACTCATATTTTTGCAACAAAAACTGAGCCTCTTGCAAAGTAATTGGATCAACCTTAGACTCTACACTAGAGGTCAGATTAACAACAACAGCGACAAATTCTGGACCTAAACCGTCTAAAATATGTTGAAGAAGATCTTCATCTGAGATCAGTTGACCATTCGTAGACAGACTTTTAGCAATGCCTTTCATTTTCTTAACATACTCATGAATATTCAAATTGCCTTTTTGAGTTATCTGAAGCAAATTCTTCAAATGTAAGGCTCTGGCCTTTGACTCAGTGACAAACTCATCTTCTAGTTTAAACCACACTTCAGATGCAAACTGACATTTTGCAACAAGAGTGAACATGCACTTAGAAATTGAAGCGAGAAGCCAAGTAACAAGGAACTTGTCAGTTCGTTTCCAAGTTACATAAGCTAGATTCAGCTTTTCTTTAGCTAGGGTTTAGGATGATTTACTATCACTCAACTCAATTGAACAAGAAACAAAGCTAATAAAGGGAGCTGGACAGGGAACTAAACCTGTCAAATGTTCTTCGAGTTCATGAGCTCCTACAGAGAAGAGGACTTGCGATTGACAGAATCGGTAATTATTAGTATAGCTGTCTCTTGTCAGATTGGGAGTGACGACCTGAAGACTTGATGAAAAGACTGAGAGCTGAGGATTCATTGAAACACTTTGCATTTTCTCCATTGGCGCCGGAAAAAGAAAATCACTTGTTCAGATCATTGCCGTTGACGCTTGTCTCAGGCTCTGATACCATGAGAAACTAAAGAACTGAAAAAGAAAATTGAGAATTCGTGAACTCTATTATTAATTTCAGAGAGATACTCTTTCACAATAATTCGTTTATTTATATACAAAGAAATAGAGAAGACAAAATGCTCGGAGTAAACCCAGCTTCAATGATAAACAGAAGAGTAAAGTTATTCTTCTAAAAAATGACGCCGTTGCTTCTTTTGTGGAGTTGCAGTTTTACAAAACTGCCCTCTGTTCAATCTAGCTAACAAAGACCTAGTCTTCTATTACATTTTTATTTATTGACAATCAATCACAAATTTTGCACATGTAATAATATGTATTGATATTTTGATGTGTTATATCTTTTGACAATTATGCTATCTTTTTAGCTCATGTAGTGAGGAAGGGGGGTAGAGGACTGATTACTTCAATAATTTATTGCACCAATGTCTTGGTTTATTGACATCAATAATTCAATGTGTATGCTTTCCAAGACTCACATTAGTTATTATATAAAGTTTGTTTCACATGAAGAAAAAAAAGATCACTTTAAAATGCATTATTCTATTTCTTTCTCTTGGATTTTGGTGAGTCATCAGAGGAAAAGAAAAAACGGATCTTTATAACTGGAATTGGTTGATAATTTGTTTAGAAAACTAGAATTTATATAGGGTTCATATTTGATACAATTTTTGTGTGAAAACTTATCACATATAACTTAAACTCTTAAATCATAATTCAAGACTTAGTTACCAATCCCAATTAAGGTTAACGACAGGTTATAGGGACCTTGAAGCTTGTAATAATTACGGTTACCAAAGGCAAGTAATAGGAATTAGTATATTTGAAATAAAATTACTAAGATCACTTTAACATATGATAAGAAGAATACTATTTGGGGCTCTAATTGGGTATAATTGATATATGGGACATACTTATCATAATCTCGACCCAAGTAAGCTTCTATCCATTAATTAAAGGTATGATTATCAAGAAAGAAATAATCCTTTTTACCTTTTTTAATAACCTTTTATCTCAAAATTGAAGGAAGAAAAAATTTAATAATCTTTTGATAAACTTAAAGTAGAGTAGTATTGTCTGTTTTGACATTTGTGATTAGTGAAGTTTGTAAATATAAATAGTGAAGGTGATGTGATGAACATAGCCTAAATTTATCAAATTATGCAAAATTAAGCTTCCTTGAAAAAGAAAAAGAAAGTTCACCCTAGTGATAGTTTGATGGATGTTGCTACCCCTGCATAGCAAGAAACAAGGCATTTTGTTACAAGAGAAGAGCATTGTGCTTTTATTTGCTTAACTAAGCATCAATGATAGGGGGATTTTGTTATAAAAGATCAAGTTGGTTTTATCTATTAATACTCTTTTTCTTTTTGGCAAAAATTACAAAAGCAATTGCCTTTTAAATGATATTATCAAGTGATCTTTACATGACCTTTTGAAAAAAAAAAAAAAAAAAGACCAAGGAAGCACAGTGACACAACTACCCCACAAGCCTTAGAACATTGAAAGCTAACTTAGCAACGTAACTATTGGTGATTTGAGTTCAGACTTCTTTGCCAACATGAGAAACAAAATTGGAGGTTTGCGGAGACATGGAAATTTCCAAGGCATTGTGTTCCAAATGTTTTACAATGGAAGCCAAAAATTGAAACTGAGGGGATATGATTATCATTTATTATATGCTTATCTCCATTTCCACTGTATGCCTTGCCATACCCAAGTGTTAAAATCTCACATGCATGTTTTATATGTTACACAAATATCACATAGGGGTGATGAGGTTCCATGAAACCATTGTTAGACTTTTAGGGTTTGTATGCCTGTTGCAAATTTGATGTTAAATTGTCCAACCATGGACCTCCATTGTCTCATCTCAAACCCAACTTTCTCATGAGGCAGGCACATGAAAATGACTTCACGTGCATTCATTAGAGTAGCTTACCCCCAGAAACAGAAAAACAAAATTGAAGCTCACAATATTTATAATCTGATGGATGTTAATTAATTACTTCCCCGTGGATCAATGGAATATTCACGGTAAACAATCGGAATAGCCTGTTAAACCAATGTTTTTGCTGTCAAGGTAGAATAAGTTTGAAGCTTTGAAAAGTGAAGTTTTATAAAATTAACAATAAGTGAAATAAATTATATAAATAATAATAATAATAAAAAAACATAATTATCACCATGAATACTGCAACTCTATTTCTTCTCAAACTCAATCACCTTATCTCATCTCAAAAATGGAGTAACAGACCAATTTAAAAGAAAAAGCACACTTGGAAGTCATATGTGGGAACATCTTGCGAGGCTAGGGTTGGTGGATATAGAGAATTAAAAGGAGTTTCATCCTTGAGAGAAGGAGGCTAGGCTTCATGACAGAGATAATCACAAGTTGCATTTTATAACAGTGATCCACTGTGCCAAGGACCACTCTTGTTGGGTGAGTTCAAAAATAAGAACTAAAACAGTAATAACTACTCTTGTATCCTCAGACATTGCTCCACCGCATATCCCCACTTGCACTCCAACAAAGTATTTCTCTCCTCATCCTTTAAATGCGGTTTATAAGCGGAGGGTGCATGTGTGGTAAACCCAACATGAAACTCAATTAAGATCGTATAATATCACCAACACTATAACACGGTTTGCATTTGATTATAACAAACATTCCCTTACAATTTTGAAACAATGCTTACCCTGGAGAACTTAGTAATTATGTGAAGTGCTAGTTAATGATCTTTTGACAAACTTAAAGCAAAGTAGTATTGCCAGTTTTATCATTAGTGAAGTTTGTAAATATAAATTTAAATAGTGAAGGTGATGAGATGAATATAACCTAAATTTATCATACAAAAAAAAAAAAAAAAAAAAAATTAATTATCATATTATGAAGAATTAAGCTTCTTTCAAAAAGAAAATGAAAGTTCACCCTGGTGACAGTCTAATGGATTTTGTTGCCCCTTGCATAGCAAGAAACAAGGCATTCTGTTACAAGAGAAGAGCATTGTGATTTCTAATAAAACTGAGAAAGAAAAGAAATTATAAACCTGAAGTTCTTTCAGATGGACTACTCTTAACCATTGTTTTAAAAACCGAACAATTCCTTGACCTGATTGAGAGGTTGGTTCCTAGTTTGACCAATCCAACCGGTTGAACCAGTCAGTTTAACCGATGTACAACACACATTCTTAAACAATTACTCAGTTACTATAGTTATTATTTATTTCTCTCTCTCCATCACTTTAACTTTCTTCTCTTTTCTATCACTTTCCACTCTCTCCACTGTAACTTTTTTCTTTCCTCTTCTCTTTCTTCTTTCTTTCTCCTTCTCTTCGTCTCCTTTTTTCTTTCTTCCTCCTTCCTCTTTTTCTTTCTTCTTCCTCTTTTTGAAATAGAGAATTGGTTTTCCAAGCAATCCAATTGGACTAGACGATTTTCACCTTTTATGCAGTTTTATAGTGGGTCAAAGTGGTTTTTTTGTATATCATCGGGTTTTATATTAGCTCAGACCGAACACCTGTCCATGTCCCGATTGGACCGCCCATTCCAGTTCGGGTTTTAAAACAGCGCTCTTAACAATATTATAGCAATCTTAATTCATAAGTTATTAAAATTCCCAAAATTACAAAGATTTGAGTGCTTCTCCATCACAAAAATTTAAACAGAGGAATGCGATATAAATGCTGATGAATGATGGAGTTATACATCTGATAAAGAAATGGTGTTATGTTTTGAAGATGGTAAATTAAATTACTCATGGCATGGTTCATGACTTAATATTCTTATAATAAAGCAATTAATTATCTGGCTATATTATTAAACACAAGTTACCTGCACTGAAGAAACACTGCAAGGTTGAAAAGCCGGAGGCCCCATAAATTACTATTCTGGATAAATATCACAACTTACAACATTTGTGAAACTGAAATTCAACAAAAAGGATATTAAAGCCTACATTATAGCTGGTAATTCTAACTCCAATAATATTCAAAAATCCTATGATAGCACTATGTAAACACTCCAAGATTTTGAATATCCCAACTTATTCAAAAGATTCTACAGAGTGATTTCTACTGCACGCTCTTTTCCAAATTCTTCAATACATGGAATCAATCCTTGCAAGTCTGCAAAATGGAAATAAAAGGAGTGAGTTTCCAGTAGAGTAGCCATGATCTCAAATCTAGCTGAGTTAAATTACAAAACTAGCTTGTACAAAGCATATATCATCAATACTATACAAATGTTTGCATTCGGTAATAACAATTTTGAAACAATACTTACCCTAGAGAAGTTGAAAGAACTATTCTTATCGTCCTCAAAGTCTCTTGTTTGGCCTTCTTCCATTTCAACGGTGTCCTCCTACAACTATCCTTACAACCCACTAAGGCTTTCCTATTGAAAACACAAGATATCCCATGATTAATCCGAAAAACCATTCCACATCCATAGCTTATCAACAGTACTTTCCAACTGAATCCAATTATAGACTCTGCATCATTTTCTAATTTTGAGGGTGGTTGTAGTGTCTCATCACTTCCGTTTCTTTTGACAATGGAAATCCACACAATCCCTAGTTTCCCACATATCAAATATTTCCAAAGGTATCAAAGTGGGGTGCTAGTGGAATGGGCCCCGCGAGTTGGTTTTGAGACAAGTCTAGCACAACCAAGAAAATCTAAAATTTTCAACTGCCATGGAATTTTTCTAGCAAGCTTGTTTGAAGAAAGGTCAAAGGATTCAAGAGCATTCAAATTTCCAAGAGATGATGGGATACAACCTGTTAATTTGTTTAAAGAATGATTGAGGTATATAAGTGAATGAAGCTCTCCAATTACTTTTGGAATCTCTCCATAAAAGTTATTATTTGAAAAATTAATGTCAGTGAAAGCAGTGATAGTTTTCACTAGCTCAAACTCATACCCTTTCATTGTTACTGTAATGGAATCATGTTAATACTCTACATGAGTGTGTATATACCCCCACAGTTCCACCACACTCATTTAGAACAACAGCCATGTGAACCTTCCTAATGCAGAACTCTTTGAGAATATTCCAAAACTGACATTGAATCTGCAAAACCAATAACAGAACCCTATTTAATTCAGACAGATAATATAAACAACAGATTCTTAGAAAAATAAATAATACAATAAATTTCATTAAAAAACACAGCATCGACTTGAAATAGACTCTAAGGATTACCAGGGATGCAGTATGCAGGTTTGTGGGCCATGTCTCCCACTGTAGTACTTTCTAGGAGATCCCCTTTCAAAATAGAAAGATCATAATTCTACACACTATGAGATTGTCGAATAAAATCAATAAAAAACATGGTATTAACTCAGAGAGGGAGGAAGAGGAATAGAAATCCTCTGACCTTCTGAACATAATCCAGCAGATCCATTGCATAAGCAATGCCCACTATATTGTCAACACGTTGCTCAAACACAGGCACCCTAAACACACATCCTCAAACATCTTAGCTTTTTGAATATGCAGTCGCTGAAGTGAAAGTACCAAGAATTAATTTACCTGAATATTGATCAGTCACCCACAAGCTGTGGAAATTAACAAGAGTGGCACTTGCATCAATTGCAACTACATCAACAAGAGGTGTCATCACGATTCTTAACATGTGTATCCTTTATCTCTAACACATTTTCAATCATATCCTGCAAAAAAATTCTTAAGAAAAGAGAATTTGAACCATAAAACAAACAAAAACAAATTCTTGGAAAGTTTTACATGATTTTTTTCAGGTATCACTAGTTCAAATATTCACAAAGAGATGGTGCTAGTTTGTACGTTGTAAGTTTGTTTTAATAAAATTCCGCTTTTCTTAGTTATCAAGAAAATGTGAACTAATCAAAATTAGCCATATCATGCGATCATCACAGTTAACTAGTCAGCAATCTATTTTGCCAAGAAATTGGCAATATGGCAATAGGATGAAGAATAAAATTTATTGTGAAACTTCTGGTTATGTGTATATGGCTTTACAGATTTCTTTGACTACTAGCGTTCAGAAACTAAACAAAATGACTTATATTTAACATCAAAACATGAAAATATACGAAAATTGTAATTCATTAATTTCATTACCTGTTCTTCCTCCTCTATTGCCCCACTCAACTCTTGCTCCACACAACATCAGCTTCAATTCATCTTCAAAAACGTATGACTCACTGATCAAGAAAAAATTTTAGATACAGAAAATGAATGAGGAAAAATGTAGTTTATAAAACATTATTTACGACAAACTATGTAATGACTATTTCAATCAATACGCCCTCACTAATAAGAATATTTGCCTCATATACAGGACATTGGGGCATAGCCTGATCGATACTTAAGTGGCAACATTCAAACAAAATCCTAAATTCGTTTTAATAACATAATACAGTCAAATGAAATTCCTATTGTAATTATTAGATAATTGAATAAAACATAAAAAAAAATTAGACTCTTAATTTTATTACATATATAACTACCACTTAAACCTCTGCTTTGTTGCTAGTAACCTACTGCCCCATTCCAACCCTAACTTTCTTCTCTACATAGCCTTAAACATGATATTAATAACTGCATGCAAATATAACTTAATAAATAGCAAATTTATTATCATAACCTTTTGCTACCCAAGAAATACTTTCTTGAATACAACTGAAACCATTTGGTTCATTCAAATGAGTTGTCTAAAATCACAACATGATCAAGAGACATGACAATTTGATGGAAATAGCTAACAAATGAAGTATGATGTGGAAGATAAAAAAAGAATAGCAATGATTATCTTTTCACAAAAAAAATAAAAGATCATGATCAAATACCTTCTTCCTTTCAAACCAAGAGCTTTTAGCATTCCCATTTATAGATATGTAACAAATCTTCCCACAGGGTAAAGTACCAAGGAAAGCCATGCCACTAGCCTGACCTAGAAACATTGCAAAGTCAAATAGAGCTCAGACAGTAACATCAGCAAAGCATGGAAAACCTGCAGAACTACATTAAGCATGAGGTTGGGGAAAAAAACAAGGGAAAGCTAAATCTATTAAGAATGAATAGAGACGCCCTATTTGAGATTGAAGAAAATGAAATATATAATTTTTAAACTTACCACAAACCTAGCAACCTCTGTGGCATTATGAACAGCAATACTTTTTGGAGTAATTTCAGTGAGAAGTAATACGGTCACCTAATATCATTCAGGAAATGGAAAACTAGTTAAAGCAATTGAAATAAGGTATAGACATCTTAGTGTGTATCTGCACGAGTTTTAATTCCATAGGAAACATGAACATTGTTTCAATCAGGACAAATACTCAGTTTGATGGCGGCCTATATCCTGTGCACCCCTAACTTAGATGTCGAATATAACCACTGCCTGGCATTTCAATATGTGTTTATAATATTGCTGTCCTCAAAAGAGAGAGAAAGTAATATACTTACAGTCATTACTCCTGTTGCTGCACTGACACCAGCCTCACCAAATAAAGCTGTTGCTGCCTCTATGACCAACGCAGTGGCCCCAATATTTGCCACACTGAATATGTAAATAGAATAAAACCGAGTAACATCACTGCAAAGCATTTTAAAGACACCATTATCAGGCTCTTTTTCTGCCAATTCCTGCACCTGATTCAGAATAATATCAAATGGCCAATTAGAGCAAATTAAACTATTTGAAGAGATGGCAATCATCTACTTACACGAAAAAAAGGACCATATGATGTTTCAGTTAACATCTTTTATGCTGAAACAGGTAATGTGGTCTAGAGTTCAAAGAGCTTGTGCTTATTTTATTAGTCCATATATTCTTATTCGACTATCCCTCAACTTCAGCCAACTAAAACCTAGAAAAAGAAAAGCATTCACAACACCTCAACGGAACACAGTCCAATATTATACCCAACATAATATAATTGGACTTTATAATTACATATGGTAAAGTAGCACTAGAATAAAAAAAAAAAAAATTAATAATTTGCTTTTCAAAATAATAACACAATGTGCAATGAATTGTTCTAGACTCCATAAACTACCAAGATCAAAATGACACCAAACTAAGCTAATACACTTCCAAGACCAGAATAATAACAAACACTTAAATGCATAATTTAAATTACACAAACATTAAACTTTATACCTTCCAAGGCTAAAGCGTGGTGATTGATGTCTCAGCCATTGAAAAGAACACAGACAACCCGAAAAGCGCAGCCAAAACCAAACCTTGCTCTTTAAACACTCTCAAAACCTGAAAAACTTTAGGCCAAGCATTCTTCAACAACAATATGCTCTGTCCCATAACTCCATACCCTGCATTTACTGCACTCTCCACAGCAAAAACTCTACTGAAACCCCACATACGAGCACCCCTAAAACAACTCCCCCTTTCATCAAAATCTTAACTTTCTCTAAATTTGAATCCAAAACTTCATTTTTTTCCCAGTTCAGCAGTGACTTTGTGTATTGGTTTCACGTGGGTTCTAGTATCAAAATTTTGTTTTTCGGCAATCTAGAAATGTGGAACTTTCGTTAGTGATGAATTTTGGGTGAAATCTTGACAGGAATTTTAGAACATCGATTTTGGTGGAGGGAAAACGAGTTTATTATTGTTGAAACGAACGGGGGTCGATTGAAAACCGAATATTGAAGAGCAAAATCAATGAAATATGAACAAAGATGAATTAAAAATTGGAACTTTGACAAAATCACAGCAAAAATAATTAGAGAGAAAAAAAAAAAGTCAAGAATTAATGGGAAATTCGGTCAAAATTTGAGAAATGAAGAAGATTGAGAATATTTGAGATATGTACAAGAATTTCTGGGATTTTGGGATTGAGTTTATTAGTGAAGGCGAAAAATGGAGAAGGGATATAAAGGGAATATAGGGTTTTGCAGAGGGTAAAAGAGGGTGAAGACTTTGAAATGGAATATTTTGAGAAGTGGAGTCTCCTCTGTTCTCAATATTTGGTATCAAGAGAAGGGCTTTGGTGTGAAAGAGATTTGCAAACTGCAATGGCAAGTGGCAGTGGTAAATTACTAGGATTGCCCTGATAAGTTTAAAATTACAACTATATCCTTACTTTTTTTAAAATAATTAAAAAACTCCCGTAAATACCAAGATTAATATAACATAATAGGACTAAATAGATTTAGAGATAAATGTGCAAAGCACAAACTTCAATATAACTCACTACTAAAAACTCTCATGAATACAAGGATTAAAATTAAAAGGCCTAATAGTAAAGTGTTCAGGCTGCCAAAAGTTCTCCTCATACAAAAGCTTACAATATGATTGGTAAATTTAAGAAATAAAACACATACAATAAGCTTACCATCAACTTGAAGTACTTTACAACACAAATACTTACAAACAAATTATTTTTTTCTAGCAACACTTGAAGCACTTTTCATTTTTGCTTTTTTTTTTTTTTTTAAATGTGGCTTTAGGATGAAAACTTGCGAATAACAGAGTGCTAAAAGATAATATATAGACCTTCTTGATTCAATCGGTTATTCTCCTTGCTCTTGTCAAGTATCTAGCTCTGAAAAGAAAGAGAAGACTAAAAAATTAATTGTGGAGTTTATATTCAAGTTCTTGTAGAAGCATAAAAATAGATGCTGTAAAAATTGAACCACTCACCTTGTTAAGAGCAGCGCTTGAAGTCACTAATTTCTTCTTATCGGATGGGTTCTCTTCACTCTTGCTATGATTCTGAGCCTCACTCTTTCAACCATTAATACAAACCGTAAAGGTTTTCCTGTTGTGAATACAATGTATCCCATAGACAAGCCTATTACCAATCCAGATCCGTAACCCATTAAACGATTTTCCAATCAAACCAACTCAAATCATCATCTCCTTCATGGTAGATGGACGGTGTTGGTGATGATGGTACATCATTACCGCATTCCTTTGACAATGGGGATCCACACAACCCCAAGTTTCCATTGTAGGAGTCATTTTGAAATGTATTGAATTGATTTCCTTCAGGTATAGATCCCACAAGTTGGTTGTATGAAAGATTCAACACAGAAAGAAATGTCAAACTTGCCAACTGATTAGGAATCTCTCCAACAAGCTTGTTGAAGGAGAGGTCTAATGATTCAAGACTTGTCAAATTTTCCAATAATGGTGGAATATGACCTATAAGGTTATTATGAGAAAAGTTGAGGATTTGGAGGAAATTAAGCTTTCCAATTACAGTTGGTATTTGCCCTTGAAATTGATTGCTTGACAAATCCATCATTACGAAAACGGTTAAAATCTTGTCAATTTTTCTATCCATGCCTTTTACCGTCAAACTAATGGAATAGTATTGAAGATTTATCAGCCTAGGCCACTTGTCTATCTTAGTTACTTTTGGACTTTCTCTCATATATTCCAATTCACCTTTATGATTCTTACCACACATCATATCAAATTTCTCAAAATATCTTGTTGGCAAAATACCTGTGAATTGATTGTGAGAGAGGTCAAGTATTCGCAACTGAGGAAATGCTAATCTTGTCTTGGGTTCGCCAATGAAACCATGAAATCTATTAGATCTCAATATCAGAACTTGCAATTCCGGAAGGTTTGCTAACCAATAAGGAAAAGTATCATTGATCATGTTGTTTCCAACATTTAGAACTTCCAAGAGACTACAATTGACCAAAGTATGTGGTAATGACCCTTCCAACTTATTGCCATTAAGGTCAAGGTATTGAATGAAGTTATTAGCTAATGATTGTGGAATGGTTCCACTCAAGCCATTGTAAGACAGATCAAGATATCTCAAGTTGCTAATGAACGGAGGGATCTCTCCAATCAACATATTGTCGGAAACTAACAAAGTGTCCAAAATAGGTGCATCCAGCATCACAAGTGGGCCTTGGAGCAAGTTGGATTGAAGGTCAAGAACAGCTAGATTCATCATGGAAACGTTTCCAAAAGGGACAAAACTTGTCAAAAAATTGTGAGAGAGATTCAAATAGTATAAATTGTGAAACAATTCCAATTGTTGTTGAGAAATCTGGCCGAGAATTCTATTGTCTGAAAGGTCTAAATAGGCCAAGTTTTTTGAGGTTCTTAAGAAGAAAGGGAATTCGGTTATGTTACAAGAAGAGAAACTGAACAACAAAAGCTTAGGCAAGGTAATGTGGGCCTTTTTGGGGGTAACTAAAGATAGTAAGGTGTTATGGGAAAGGTCAATCCTAATTATATTTTTGAGCTTGGACAACATTTCTGGTTTCACAATGCCACTAAAATTGTTGAAAGAAAGGTCAAGTTCTGTAAGGTTTGAAATTTCAAACATGGAATTTGGAATTGAACCTTGAATGTGGTTATTCATTAAATAAACAAGTTTCACAGAACCAGGCTGATGGAACTCCTCAATGGGACCTGTGAGTTTGTTATAACTAAGGTCCAATGTCTCTAAAGATGGTAGAGTAAACAACCAAGATGGAACTCTTCCACTTAGAAAATTATCAAATATGCTAAGAGAAGTTAGATTTGAAAGACCACTTACTTGATATGGAATATGACCTTCAAATTGGTTTCCGGCGAATAACAAAACCGAAAGTTGTGGGTGGTTGAATGTTGAAGATGGCAACTGACCACTGAAATTGTTGGATGAAAGATCTAGATTAGTTAATTTGCTGAGGTTGCCAAAAACATCTGGAATCTGTCTTGAAAAACTGTTGAAACTGAGATCTAAACTTCTGAGTTGACTAAGTTTAGATAATGACATTGCAACTTCGCCTGTGAACTTATTGGATGACAAATCCAAAGAAGTGATATTCGTGCAATTCCAAAGTGATGTTGGAATTGAACCTGTGAATTCATTCGAATGAAGACCCAATACATTCAAGTATCTAAGATTGCCAATTTTGTCAGGCAATTTTCCAGAGAAACTTGAGAAAGAGAGATCCAATACATTCAAGTGTACAAGATCACCGATTGTGTCAGGTAATTGTCCTGAGAAATTTGTATGAGAGAGATCCAAGAATCTAAGGGAACTGCTCCAGTTAGAGTTTGGTAAATTACCGCTAATATTTCTATTTGTGGTCAAACTCAACTTCTGGAGGAACGGAAGGCGGAAAACATCATTTGGAAACCTGCCTTCCAGATAAGTACCGCCAACTGAAAGAGATATCAGAGTAGAAGACAAGTTCAGCAAGGAGCCAGGTGCAACTGAAGACAAATCCACACCATCGAGATGAAGATATCTTAATTTTGTAAGATTCTGTAAGTGCTTATTAAAAACATGTTGGCTCAGTATAGATAATCTCCCTGAAAATTGGAAAAAACCACCAGAGAGGTCAAGCGAAACAAGTTTAGATAGGTGAAAGATTTCAGTTGGAACTACGCCATAGAATCTGGAGAAAGAAAGGTTAAGATGTGTTAATTTCATAAATTGACCAAACTTGGATGAGATTGTGGATTCACTGAAATCATTACAGGCGAGATTGAGCTTCTGGAGATGGTGAAGGAGGAAGAGACTACTATTGTCATTGACAGTGCCATGGATCCAACTAGACGAAAGGTCAAGGCCAATGACATGACCTGTGTAGCTATCACAAGTGACCCCATCCCATGAGCAGCAATCACTTCCCTCTTTCCAAGAATCTATCTTGGGATAATTATATTCTTCACAAGGATAGGAAGAATAACTATCAATTTTTAAGGTGCTCTTGAAATGGAGTAAGGCAGAGCTTTGTTCAGGGGAGCAAAGTTTGATTGAACTAGAAGAGGCGTTATAAGGAGATGAGGAAATGGCTTGAAAACTCAAGTCCAACAGGAAGAGGCAGGGGAATAGATAGTGCCACGATAGCCTCCACATGTTTTTCACAAGAAACAGAAGAAATTGCATAAATTTGTTGAGAGAGATGAGAAGTGAAGATGAAATGTCTATGTATATATAGATAAATAAAAGGAGAAAAATGTAACCAGATTGCTCAAACAAATTAGTACATGGACTTAGAATTTTATTTTGATGACTTTGAATTAGATGATTCATATATCATGATTGGTATGAATTGGGAACAAAATTCAAAGTGTGATTCACTTTTGTAAAGAGACAGTTGTCATATATCACCAAGTCTTGGTCAAGCACTAACGAGGTACTCCTGGATTTAGTCTTGATCAGCCAGGGGCTCTTTTTCTACTTTCTAATAACAAAACAACACAAATGTCTACCGGGCCAATATTCTTGCACAAAGAAACAGGGCAAGGCTTATGCAACGGTCAACTGTTTCGCCTTATTATTTTTTCTCCAATTGGTAACTAACACCGCGAGTTGAGATTTAAATCTGAGTAATTTTTTAAATCATAACAATTCAAGAAACTGAAATACGTCACAAATCAAACATACATACATCAGACCAATTTCTGCTCTCAAATTATTCTGAATCCCAACTGTTTGTCAATTGAGCAATACTCTATTTACAACTGAGTTGTACAATTAAGTCATACAAATAGACAAAAAACAAATGACAGAATATTCATTTTACATAAATTTTGTTTGTTTGTATGACTTAGTTGTACAATTTAATTGTAAACAAAATATTATTGTTGCCAACTTCCAATTTTCTGATAGGTCTGATCTCCAAGATAAAAAATAGAGTGGCTAACATAAAAAGAACGATAACACACAATAATATATGTGGTTCGGCTTTTAGCCTACATCCACGGGTAAAGATAAAATAATAATTTTACTAAAAATGGAATGTCCAAATTTGGTGGTAATTCACAAACCCGAAATCCCAATACACCCAATGTTCTCTCACACTTTAAAATACTCTCTCTAAAATTAGTATTCTCGAATTTGAAAGATAGGTGAGTCGCTTGTGTTTCTCTTGTAAATGGCGCTCATATTCATAGTGTTTTGGAGGCCATTGCATGTCATAAAATGAGGGACGAAATTAAATCTGGGATTAAGACCTTGCAGCCAACAGTTTTGCTTGAGAATGTTGATATTGTTTGAGAAACATGAAGAACAAATTGTGCTTCCAATTCGGAGCCATTAAATGTCATCAAAGAAGTTCAACTTTAAATACAATAAATATATCCCATAGAGAAGACAAACCAAGAAATTTTAAGACTTACTTCAATTGGTCACTTTCTCAGTTTCTTGACTATACTCTCCTGTTGTGAGTCATATGCTTTATGCATTCCACTTTCTCCAAATTGGAGATGTTCATGAATATAATTTGTGAGAGGTGAAATTAATCATATTATTGTAACCATCCTTGACAAATTATTGATAACTGAATAAATAAGAAATAATTTTTTGTTTGAAAGAAGAAAGTTAACAGTGTTGGTAGATGTTAAGCAACGTGTTAGAAAAAGGACAGGGCTCAGGCAATGGCTAACTAAAATTTTTCAAAATAAAATATAGTTTTGCACAAAAGTTTTCCAAATTTTAACAACTGGATGAATGAAAATTTCATTTTTCTACTAAAATTGTGTCAAATTCACAGAAAAAGTCTTGATTCTCTGTTTTAGCTTTCCACATGCCTCTGAATTAAAGTAAAATCATAAATATATTTTATGCATCGTGTAAAATAAGTTGGTTTGAAATAGAAAAGCACCAAATTACCATAGAAAAGAGAAAATGTGTAAAACACTGTAAGCCATATTTGAGATGAAGTTGAATTATCTTGTGGTATGAATTTACTGTATAAGTTTCAAAGGATTTTATTACCTGTGTAATTTAACTGTGAAATCTTATCATTGACTAGACTGAATTGAGGGTAATTGAGATATCTTTTGTAGGCTATTAATGAAATTTAATGTTCTTTGTTTTAATTTTATTCCTCAAACGCATAAATTTACATTAAAGGTTAAATTGTTTTGATGACAAATTCCATGATATTAAAGGTTAAATTCTTTGACTTACACAATCAAGAATTAAGCATTGGCCTCGTCACAAAGTATCATTTCCACTTCCACATTGATAGTTTTTTTAAATTATATTCCCCAAAAAAACCAGTGCAAAAACAAATACACGTTTAATTAGCTACAGAGTTTAAATTTGACCAAGTGCAATGCAATATTAAATTCTAATGGTCTTCATCATCTTAAGCATACAACAACTTAATCAAATGCTCTAGGATTCATCAAATAATTTAATTAGCATGTAAAAGTCTTGGTCTATTAATCAGAAAGCAGTGGTGCATGCACTAAACATGAAGACACTTTTATGGTTGCAATTTAAACAGTAAATCAAATTTTGTAGAAGTACACATGCAATAACAGACGGTGCTACAAAAGGTCGATGATGTTCACTTTTGTGGATTGATAATCACGCTAGACTTTGTATTATTCAATTCACTTAGTGATTACGTGTAGTGCTAACTAATGATCTTTTGATAGACTTAAAGCAGAGTAGTATTTCCAATTTTGTGATTGGTGAAGTTTGTAAATATAAATAGTGAAGGTGATAAGATGAAAACTGCCTAAATTTATCATAAAAAAAAAAAAAAAAAAAAATAATTATCAAATTATGCAGAATTAAGCTTCCTTGAAAAAGAAAATGAAAGTTCACCCTACTGATAGTGTGATGGATGTTGCCTCCCCTTGCATAGCAAGAAACAGTGCATTATGTTACAAGAGAAGAGCATTGTGCTTTTATTTGCTTATGCATTAATAAAAGTCTTGATTCTCTGTTTTAATTTTCCTCATGCCTCCGAATTAAAGTAAAAGCAAAGATATATTTTATGCATTGTGTAGAATAAGTTGGTTTGAACTAGAAAAAATATCAAATTACCATATGCATGCGAGATGAATTTGAATCATCTTGTGATATGAATTTACATGCATAAGCTTCAAAAGATCTTATTACCTGTGTAATTTAACCCAATGTATGGTTAAGATCTACTCTTCTATTACATTTTTATTTATTGTCAATCAATCACAAATTTGTATTAATTTATTAATTATGGTAAATGTTCAGATAAGAAGATTGTTTTATTCCATTTGAAATATGCAATATTCTAGTCCATTTTTACATATCTAATTATATATACTGATGTTTTGATATGTTATATAACTTTTGACCATTGTACCATCTCTTAAGCTCATGCCGTGAGGAATTGGGTAGAGGACTAATTACTTCAATAATTTTTTCAGCATTAATGTCCTAGTCTATTATATCGATATTATATTGGATACAATATTTTAAATTTTAATGTGTCTACTTCCCAACACTCATTAATTATTATCTTTTGTTAAAATTACGTGAGTTCCGCTCAATCTTGTCTCATTTCACTTTTTGGTACTAAAAGTTGCATCATTCAAACATGATGAGTTTTAAAATTTAACATCACTTGGACTGTGGAAGTTAAAATTGTCATTTTTAGTGCTAAAATGGTTCCCAATTCACACAAAAGTCTTGATTCTATGTTCTAGTTTTCCACATGCCTTTAATTAAAAGTAAAAAGACAGAGATATATTCTATGCACCGTGTAGAATAAGCAGGTTTCAAATAGAAAATCATCAAATTACCATGGAAAAGGGAAAACGTGTAACACACCGTCTAAATAATGTGATATGAATTTACATGCGAAATAAGGTGGGTTGAATAGAAAAGAAGAGATATATTTTATGCACTGTGTAAAATAAGTCGGTTTTAATAGAAACGCACCGAATTACCATAGAAAAGAGAAAATGTGTAACACACTCTAAGTCATATGCGAGATGAATTTGAATCATCTTGTGATATGAATTTACATGCATAAGCTTCAAAGGATCTTATAACCTATGTGATTTAACTCAATGTATGGTTAAGATCTACTCTTCTATTACATTTTTATTTATTGTCAATCAATCACAAATTTATATTAATTTATTAATTATGGTAAACATTCATATAATAAGATTGTTCTGTCCCATTTGAGATATGCAATATTCTGATCTATATTTGCATATCTAATTATATAAACTGATCTTTTGTTGTGTTATATAACTTCTGACAATTGTACCATCTCTTTAGCTCATGCCGTGAGGAATGGGGTATGGGAGAGGACTAATTACTACAATAATTTATTCAGCACTATTGTCCTAGTCTATGATATTGACTACAATAACTTAATGTGTCTACTTTCCAACACTCCCATTAATTATTACATTTTGTTAAAATTACGTGAATTCCACTCAATCTTGTCTCATTTCACTTTTTGGTACTAAACGTTGCATCATTCAAACATGGACAGTTTGAAAATTTAACATTACTTGCACTATAGAAGTTAAAATTGTCAATTTTGTTGCTAAAATGGTCTCCAATTCCCACGAAAGTCTTGAGTCTATGTTTTTTTTTTCCACACGCCTTTGATTAAAAGTAAAAAATGAGAGTTCTATTTTATGCATAGTATAGAATAAGCATATTTGAAATAGAACATCACCAAATCACTATATAAAACAGAAAACGTGTAACACACCATCTAAGTCATATTCGAGATAATTTAAATCCTATTTTGATATGAATTTACATACTCAAAATGTCTTATTACATGTGTATTTTAACTCACGCATGGTCAAGACCTATTCTTCTATTACATTTTTATTTATCAACAATCAATCACCAATTTTGTACATATATATATATATATATATATATGTACTATTTGGGGCACTAATTAGGTATAATATTTGCTAAAACTATACCAAATTGCTAAAAATAAAAACAAAATATTTGAAATAAAATTACAGAGATCACTTTAACATACCATAAGAAGAATGCTATTTGGGGCTCTAATTGGGTATAATTGATCATTTTAATAAAACAATAATTCTTATATTATTTAACAATACTTATATCCTATTAGAAATTGAAGGAATCCAATGTAAACTATGTAAGGAGACTTGAACCATGGTTAATATGCGTCAAAAGATAAATACTTTTCCCAATCTCATATAATGAAGACTACTTTATGAATTATTTATCAATCTCGGTCTTCACTATATATGATTTAAAGAATTATCATTCAGAACTAAGAACAATCCTATACAAACTTACCAAGGCGTTCTTTCTATTTCTTGATGTGGATACTAATACTACTTGTTCTCTGGCATTGACTGATACATGTATGCTAAGACTTGTTAGACTTGAAATAAGTAAAACGTCTCTGTCTTGTATTCATTCCAAAGGACATAAGTGGACCTCTTCACCTTAACTACCACATCTAATTAATTTCTTCTTTAACATAATCACATCATTTTTTCTTAGTGGCAGAATAGGATGTCCACATTATGGGGTACAATATTGCAGAAAATCTGTGTAGAATTTCTCAACAAAACGACAAACTTGGAAAACACCACCGACGAGAAATTCTACCCCATGTTGTGGACACCATATATTCTTTCACTAGGAAAAAGTATTTTTAAGTAAAAGCTGAGGACTTGGTTTACACTCCAGTTAAGGTCTTTGTCTCAATTTTATTTTTTCTATATCTAACAAGAAATAAGTTAGTATTGAATTCAGATGTAAGTTTGAGGTTTAAAATTAGTATTCTATGAAATTATTTTACCAAATTATAAATAGAGAGCATCGATGGCCACCCAGCTTTGCCAACCCAGTTAACATTTTTTTTTTTAAGTTCCTGGAAATACAGTAGCAAAGACAAAAAGAAAAAAAAAAGATATAGTTTGTGTTTGAAAATAATATTGAAATGTGACCAATTTGTAAGAATACAATGTGATATTGAAATCAAGTAGCTAGTATTTCAATCTATATGTACGTATATACGGAACTACCATAGAATTTATATGAATGAATTGATGAGTTCTACATGATATGGATAAATATGATTAAATTTAAGCATTGATTTGATCTTAATATATATTTTTACCAAAAACATCCTGAACTAGTTAAATCAATTAAATTGATTTCTAAAAAATTTAATTTAATCCAATCTGTCATACTTGTTTTTTAAATATTTGATCTAATCTCATCTTCTGAACTTAGTGAACTCAAAAATAAATAAATAAATAAAGTTAGATTTAATATATTAGCTTTAATAAATTAATTTAAATGTTTGGAACACTACCCTTATATCAAATTCGCCATCAAAAAAATTAGATACAGTAAAATATAAAATCCATTTGATTGGTTTAGGCTGGAACTTGCAAGGAACAAAAGTTTTATTTCTTCTAAAAATAAGATGCAATAATAAAATTATATCACATTCTGGACCAAGCCTAATATTTTGTACAAGTCTCAAGTTCCTAAGTAGTCTTACCTAAAATCATTTAATATTGATATTTGCTTTAAATCATTAATAAATCCAAAGAAAGTTACTATATGAATATTTAGACAAATTAAGGAAATCTTCATCATCTTCTAATTCTGATGGTGGTTGTACTGTCTCATCACTTACTCTATCCTTTTGACAATTAAAATCCACACAATCCTAAGTTTCCTGCATATGAAGTATTTCCAAAGGTATCAAAGTGAGGTGCTCGTGGAATGGGTCCTGTGAGTTGGTTTTTGAGACAAGTCTAGCACTCCCAAGAAAATCTAAATTTTTCAACCACCATGGAATTTTTCTGACAAGCTTGTTTGAAGAAAGGTCTAAGGATTCAAGAGCATTCAAATTTCCAAGTGATGATGGGATCCAATTTCTTTTGGAATATCTCCATGAAAGTTATTATTTGAAAAATCAATGGCAGTGAAAGCAGTGATAATTTTCACTAGGTCAAATCATACCCTTTCCTTGTCACTGTAATGGAATCATGATAATACTCTACACGAGTGTGTGTGTATACCGCCACAGTTCCACCATACTCATTTAGAACAACAACAATGTGAACCTTCCTAATGTGGAACTCTCTGAGACGATTCCAAACTGACATTGAATCTGCAAAATCAATAACAAAACCCTATTTAATTGAGACAGATAATATAAACAACAGATTCACAGAAAAATAAATAATACAATAAATTTCATTAAAAAAAAAAACACAGCAACAACTTAAAATTGGCTCTAAGGATTACCAGGGACGAAGTATGCAGGTTTGTGGGCCATGTCTCCCACTGTAGTACTTTCTTTGAGATCCCCCTTCAAAATAGAAAGATCATAATTCTGCACACTATGAGATTGTTGCATAAAATCAATAAAAAAGGTGGTATTAGCCTTAGAGAGGGAGGAACAGGAATAGAAATCCCCTGACCTTCTGAACATAATCCAGCAGATCCATTGCATAAGCAATGCCCACTATATTGTCAACACGTTGCTCAATCACAGGCACCCTAAACACACATCCTCAAACTTCTTAACTTTTTGAATATGCACTCGCTGAAACAAAAGTACCAATAATTAATTTACCTTGAATATTGATGAGTCACCCGCAAGGTGCGGAAGGCAACAAGAGTGGCACTTGCATCAGTTGCAACTACATCAACAAGAGGTGTCATCACCTCTCTAACATGTGTATCCTTTATCTCTAACACATTTTCAATCATATCCTGCAAAAAAAATTCTTAATAAAACAATATTTGAACCATAAAACAAACAAAAACAAATTCTTGAAAGTTTTACATGATTTCTTGAGGTAATAAGTAGTTAAAAAACTTCACAACGCAATGGTACTAGTTTGTATGTTGTAAATTCATTTTAATAAAACTCCCCTTTTGTTAGTTATCAAGAAAACGTGAAAATATAAGACACATCATTAGTTTCATTACCTGTTCTTCCTCCTCTATTGCCCCACTCAACTCTGCTCCACGCTACATTAACTTCAACTCATCTGCAGTAACGTATGGCTCATTGATAAAGAAAACATCTAAGATACAGATAACGAATGGGGAAAACAATAGTTAATAGAAAATTATTTATGACAAACTAAGTAATGACTCTTTCAATTAATATGTCCTCACTAATAAGAATATTTGCCTCATATACTGGGGCATAGCCTGATCAATATTTATGTGGCAGCATTCAAACAAAATCCTAAATCCATTTTAACAACATGATACAGTCAAATGAAATTCCTCTTGCGATTATTAGATGATTAAATAAAACATCAAGGATTGGACTACTATTTTTATTACATATATAGCTACCAGTTAAACCTCTGCTTCGTTGCTAGTAATCTACTGCCCCATTCTAACCCTGACTGCCTTCTCTACATAGCCTTAAACATAATATAACTTGATAAATAGAAAATTTATTATTAGAACCTTGTGTCCTCTTCTTTTGCTAGCCAAGAAATACTTTCTTGAATACAAATGAAAACCATTTGGCTCATTCAAATGATTTGTCTAAATTCACAACGTGATACAGAGACATGACAAGTTGATGGAAATCGCTAACAAATGAAGTATGATGTGGAAGATAGAAAAAAAGATAAAAAAATAAAATAAAAGAAAGCAATGATTATCTTTTCACCAAAAAAATCAAAGATCATGATCAAACATACCTTCTTCCTTTCAAACCAAGAGCTTTTATCATTCCCATTGATTAATGTAACAACTCTTCCCACAGGGTAAATTACCAAGGAAAGCCATGCCACTGGCCTGACCTAGAAACATTGCAAAGTCAAATACAGCACAGACAGTAACATCAGCGAAGCACGGAAAACCTACAGAACTAAATTAAGCATGAGGTTGGGGAAGAAACAAGGGAAAGCCAAATCTATTAAGCATTAATAGAGACGCCCTTATTTAGATTGAAGAAAATGAAATATATAACTTTTAGACTTACCACAAACCTAGAAACCCCTGTGGCATTACGAACAGCAACACTTTTTGGATTAATTTCAGCAAGAAGTAATACGGCCACCTAATATCATTCAGGAAATGGAAAACTGGTTAAAGCAATTGAAATAGGGTATAAACATCTTAGTGTGTATCTGCATGAGTTTTTAATCCATAGACAACATGAACTTTGTTTCAATGAGGACAAATACTCAGTTTGATGGCAACCTATATCCTGTGCACCCATAACTTAGATGTCGACTATAAGCACTGCCGGTCATTTCAATATGAGTTCATAATATATATGCATGTCCTTAAAAGAGGGAGAAAGTTATACTTACAGTCGTTACTCCTGTTGCTGCATGGACCCCAGCCTCACCAAATAAAGCTACTGCTGCCTCTGTGACTAACGTAGTGGCTCCAATATTTGTCACACTGAATATGTAACTAGAATCTATAAAAGAACTAATTTTCAAACTCAATATGAAAAGAAAAGAATTAGGTACACTTACATTAAGGGGGAGAGTAGAACGTTGTGCCAATGAGAATAGTCATAAAAAATCGAGCAACATCACTGCAAAGCATTTTAAAGACACCATTATCAGGCTCTTTTTCTGCGAATTCCCACACCTGAATCAGAATAATATCAAATGGCCAATTAGAACAAATAAAACTATTTGAAGAGATGGCAATCATCTACTTGCACCAAAAAGTACCCATATGATGTTTCAGTTAACATCTTTTATGCTGAAACAGGTAATATGGTTTAGAATTCTCATTCGGCTATCCCTCAACATCAAGCAACTAAAACCCAAGAAAAGAAAGAGCATTCACAACACCTCAACAGAACACAGTCTAATATTATACCCAACATAGTATAATTGGACTTTTATAACTACATATGATAAAGCAGCACTAGAATAAATAAAACTAAATAATTTGCTCTTCACAATAATAACACAATGAGCAATAAATTATTCTAGACTCCATAAACCCCCAACATCAAAATGACACCAAACTAAGCTAATACACTTCCAAGACCAGAACGATAACAAACACTTAAATGCATAATTTGTGACAACACAATTACGTAAACATTAAACAAACACAGAGTAGCTCAAGAATTTTAAGGCCAAAGCGTGGTGATAGACGTCTCAGCCATTGGAAAGAACGCAGCCAACCCCCAAAAGTGCAGCCAAAACCAAACCTTGCTCTTTAAACACTCTCAAAACCTGAGAAACTTTAGTGACTTTTTTCACGACCCAGTTCTGGAGTAACTTTGTTTATTGGTTTCACGTGGGTTCTAGTGTTGAAAATTTTGTTTTTCGGCAATCTAGAAATGTAAAACTTTCAATAGTGATGAATTCTGGGTGAAATCTTGACAGGAATTTCAGAACATCGATTTTGGTAGAGGAAAAACGAGTTTTCTTTATTGTTGGAACGAACGTGGGTCGATTGAAAACCGAAGGTTCAAGAGGAAAATCCATGAAATATGAAAAAAAAATGAATTTAAAACTGAAACATTGATAAATCTCAGCAAAAATAATTAGAAAAAAAAAAACAAAAGAAACCCAGAATTTAAAAGTCAAGAATTAATGGGAAATTCGGTCAAAATTTGATAAATGAAAAAGATTGAGATATGTAGAAGAATTTATGGGTTTTGGGGTTTATGGATTTTGGGATATAGTTGAAATGGAAGATTTAGAGAAGTGAAAGTGGAGACTCCTCCATTTTCAATATTTGGTTTTGTAGTTTGATTGGTATTGAAGACCAAGGGTTAATGTGTTGTGTTATGGCAAGTGGGAGTGTTAAATTACTAGGATTGCCCTGAGTAAGTTCTTTCAACCATTATTACAAATCATAGGAGTTTTCTGTTGTGAATACAATGACCATACTAACCATTATTACAACTCAAGAAACCTAGCAGAATTGTGTTTTATTAAGGTTCAGCCTACAAATTCAAGTTTACTTCTCAAAACTGGAATTTGATCTCACAGTATACTCCGCTACTAGCTGAGCAAAAGAGGAAGACTTGTTTTCTAGCAACTTTGATGGAGAGTCATATTCCTCGATAAGCCCTACACAAAGATGTTTAAAAACCGAGAATATGTCATATTATCGAATCTATTGGAGAATTAAATTAATGACCATACTAACCATTATTTAAAAGCAGAACCATATCAGTAGCAATAACAGAAGTAATTCGATGTGCAATTGTTATGACTGTGCAGTCAGAAAAGTGTTGCCGTAGAGTTTGTTGAATCAGATTATCTGTAGCAGTGCCAACAAATGCAGTAGCTTCATCAAGCACCGGGACCTTACTTTTCTTTAGTAGCAAACATCCAAGACACACCAATTGCCTCTGACCCATACTCCAATTCTCTCCATTCTCTGTAACTGCAAAACCCACATTAGCATGCACAATGAAACTTACGTAGCTTAATTAGTTTCAAAAAATTTACAAATCACAGAAGAGGAGACAGACCTTTGGAATCTAGCTCCCCTTCCTTCTTTCTAACTTCATCTCCAAGTTGGCACTTATCCAAAGCCTATACCCATTTAAATAAATTTTACCAAACCAAATCTTTAATTGCAAAATCTGAAATCACTGAATGTCAGATATATGAGGAAAAACTGCCTACTATAATCAAATATAAAAGCAACCCGCCTCCCAAATTTGCTCATCTGTGTAATCTTCAAGAGTGTCCAGGTTGCTTCGCACAGTTCCTTCAAACATGGTTGGATCTTGAGGAATGATGCTCAGTCTTGACCGTAAATCATGCAGTCCAATTGATGAGATATCGATGCCATCTATCATAATCTGACCGGCTGCAAGCTCAACAATCCAGAAAATTGTTTGAATGAGTGTTGACTTACCACTTCCTGTTCTCCCTACAATGCCAGTTTTCATTCCTCCCAGAAAACTGCAAGTCAGACCTCGTAACACAACTGGCAAGTGCAAGGCATAGCGGACCTATCCCCGAACCATAACAGTTCATCAAGAAAATATTACTAAAGAATGAGAGAATAGAAGTAAAAAACCAGTAGAATTACCTGTAGATCACGAATGTAAACTTCTCCATGTGATGGTCAACAACGGTAAGGCCGGCTTTCTTCTATCACAAGAGGTGGCTCACTAGGAATACAAGTGTATTGAAGTATTCTCTCGACTGAAATAATCTTGTTCTCTAGAGTGCATAGATTGTATATGACATAAAATTGTAATGAGTTTAGAGTGAGTCCATAAGTCACAGCCACGCCCACAATTGCTTTAAAAAAGGAAAAGAAAAAAAGGTTTGTTATATGCTCCTTTAACAATAAATGTCTATACCAAAACAGATAGCAATAACATTTGTGAAACAAATACCTGGATCAATAACACCCTTTGGAATAGAAGTTAGGAAAATCAAAGAAAACGCAAACGTTATAGAAGATAACATATTCAGGCGGAAGCATAGCCATTGGATTGCAGCAGCAGCCTGGAAATTGGGCCGAGAATATCCATCCATCAGTTTCATATTTGTGTCTCGGAACCTTGATTCTTGATCAAAGCTGTATCACTGGAGCTTTGCATACTCCTACTAATCGTGAAAGTTCTCGTGCCGAAGGTAAGTAATATTGTTGCAAAATTATAACACTGTCAGAAATCACCCTTCGGAAAATGTTAAACAATATGATAATGAGTGGAGTTAACATAATCACATTATATTAACTCTTCTCTAGAACTTTGCAAATTCTGTAACTTAAAAAATAACTTTACAAGCAATTACCGCTTGATACATGATCTAGAACATCTAATATTCTCGTGGAAAAACTAAAAATAAAAAACAATACAAAAAACCTGAGGTAATACTAAAGATTATATAGGAGATTTGATGTGAAGCCATAATTTGGTGTAACTTAGAAGAGTAGCCGGGGACACAAGGATTACCTGATACCAAATGCTGCTGGCAATCACAGGGATAACAAGAAAAACCTGCCATGCAACCTGAGACATCACAATAATGATTCCTAGAAGCTGGGTAATCAAGAACGCAAGAGACCCAACTTGAGACGGAATTTTCAAATCAAAAACACTTTGATCGGTAGAAGCCTATACGAGCAAAAGCATACAAATTATATTTGGTACAATATTGGAATTAACAACATTCAGTAGGAAAACACACAAAAATGTTACTCTGTTGACAACAGACGAGAACTTGAAAAGCAAATATTCCCATGTTAAATCAGCTGATGTCACAAAGATAGATATATATCAACTTACTCTGTTTAGTATTCGTCCACTCGGGGTCGCATCAAAGAAAGACATGGGGGCACGGAAAATACACAGATGCATTTTATTAAAAGAGAATACTGGCAGTTTTGTATCCAGCCGTTGCAAGAAGTGTGGCTCTGCAAAGTATACAAAAGGAACTGAACTCCCAATAGCCAAAGCTACATAAACAATAATTAGTGTAAAGCCCCCAACAGATTGTTTTGCATCCTCAGACACAGGAGTTCCAAAGCCATCCAATAATTGCTGCCTATTTGAAGGGCCTGAAAGAAAATCTGTGCCAACAATATAAATGGTACAAGGGCTCCTCCATATGCTGTGGTGATGTACTTCCACTACACCCAAAACCCAACTCTACCTTTCTCTCTCTCTTCTTCTTGCACAAGCTGCCCTTTTGCCTCTGCTACTTCCCCTGCTTTATCATTCTGAATATCTTTATTTTCTTCTTTATTGACAACACCATTACTACTTCTGCCACAATTTTCTTTGCTAGTATTTATATTTTCTGAAACTGGCCCACCATGTGCACCCGGAAGTTCCATAAAGTCGGTTCCCGAATTCAGAATGTCACTGTACTTTCCAGATTGTGTAATCTTTCCATCTTTCATTACCTAACACAGCAAGGGATAAATAGAGTTAATGAGTTATGAATTTGAAGCAATGCACCCAATCAAAAAACAAAAAGCAAACGGAGAAATTAAAATTTCTCACCAAGATAAGATCAGCAGCATTTAAGAACTGCAGTTGATGAGTAACATAAATCACCGTTTTTGAACTCAGAGCACCCAGCAAAACTTCCTGCCACATAAAAATAAGTAGTAGTTCCGTTAAGTATTTCCTTAAAAGAAGAAAGAATACCACAGTCCATCACAAGCACATATCCCCATTAGTCGAGAAATATTTACGCATAAATTAGTTGAATCAAAAATAAATTCCACAAGAAGTGAAGGCATTTATGATAGGAACATATATAACCTTGAAGAGGTGGGATCCTGTATGTGCATCCAAAGCACTAAAAGGATCATCAAACAGATAGATATCAGCATCATGGTACAGAGCACGCGCAATCTGTGTTCTTTGCTTCTGTCCTCCACTCAAATTGATTCCCCTCTCACCTTAACTGTCTGATCACCAAAAGGAAGGATTTCTAAGTCCTTAAGGCAACATGCTTCAAGAACTCTGTCATACCTTTCTCTGTCCATCTCCTTACCAAACAAGATGTTGTCTTCAATCTTGCCACTCTGTATCCACAGTGACTGAGGAACATAAGCCTTTGTACCACACAGCTTAAGATTACCAGATATCTTGGGTACTTCTCCCAAGACACAGGAAAGTAAGCTAGATTTACCTGAGCCAACGGTACCACAACTGCAACTCGCATGCCATGGAAGACTTTCAAGTTGATGTCTCTTAGCATTTATCAAAAAAATTATTGTCTCGTTAAAAACCTTACCAAGAAAAACTCAATAGGACAAAAACTTGGTAAAGAAAAAAGAGTGCAATAATTGACAATTAATTTATAAATTACAATTTAGAAAATAACTAATTTGGGGGTTGACTAAGACCTCCCTCATCTGTATTATCTATATTACAAATTGAAATGATTCTATTAAAGTATCGTTGACAACCTCGTACTAACCTTGATGGCGCGACCGTTCCCAATCTCGAAGACATGTGAAGACTTCAATCATTTTTTGTGAAAGTTTAGTCCTCCTTTCATTTAAAATTCTTCCACTTGCACTAAATGTTTGTTCGGATGAGACGGTTAAGACATGAATAGCGAAAACATCCAAGACAAATCTTGATAATACTGAAAAAATACATTTTCTGGTTTTCTAATGTTCTAAGACATCAGAGTTGGCTCTTTGTTGTGGATCTACTGGTAACATTTTGAGGGTTCCCAAATATTGTTAAAGCTCATTACTCTGTGACTGCATAGAGAACAGTATATTTGTTGTTAGCGCTTCTAAAGAGGAGGTTGTGCTTTGGGTTCGAGTCCTCTTCGGCCTATTAAGTGCATTCCAAGAGTAGAAGTCTTCATTTGTTTCTTCTGATGCAACTTCCCTGGGTATTATGCCTTTTTGATGGTTCCAATACCTATTTTCATATTGCAAATATACCTCTGCAAGACACTCTCTTACCTCTCCTAGTTAATTGGCATATGCTTCGTTTTGTAAATTTTCAGTTAATGTGTCTAAACCATTTTCTAAACCTGCTACTTTAATTCTATGATCAAATATAGCGCCTAAACAATAAAGAAAAGGAATGGGTTTTCAATATTTTTTTTTAAAAAAATTCCGTTGCCTTTATTGGTCCCCCTAAAATTTTATTGTTTCTGTTTTTTTCTAAATAACTTTGAAATTTTTATAATTGTATGTATTATCAATGGACTAGTAGGATAATATACACCAAAAAGTTGTAAAGTGGATTGGTAAAAAATTTTAAGAAAAGAATGAAATATTTTAGCTATATGCCAATCATTCTCTACCAAATAATGATGACCTCTATTATTTACTATAAAATAACTAATTAAATTTGCATAAGGTAAACATGAATCAAGCATTAAATAAGTACTATTCCATCTAATAGACATGTCTAATACAAAAGCTCTAGGAGACATATTTGATTTTATACAAGCATCATGAAGTTTAACATTTCTTTTATTACTACTAGTAATCCAAGCTAAAGAATCCCTAATTCTATCAATATTATCTATAATTGTTTTTATACCACTTTTCACAATTAAATTAATAATGTGACATACACAACGTTGGTGAAAAAACTTCAAATTGTTATAAAAAAGATAATTAATTTTAAAAAAATCTATAACTGTACTATTAGCACTTGCATACTCTGATTAACAGTGAAAGTTCTCGTGCTGAAGGTAAGTAATATTGCTGCAAAATTATATTATCTCGAAAGCAACCATCGAAAATGGTAAAAACTATGACAATGAACGGACTTCACATAACCACATTATATTAACTCTTCTGTGGAAATTCTGTAACTTAGAAAATAAGGGAATACAGATATGACCAAGAACACTTTAATAAATATGTTTTATACGCAATTATAACTAGATGCATAATCCAGAAAATCAACAATTCTCGTAGAAAAACTAAATAATACAAAAAAACATGAGGTAATAGTCAAGACATCAAAGTTGGCTCTTTGTTGTGGATCTACTAGTAACATTTTGAGGGTTCCCAAATATTGTTAAAGCTCATTACTCGTGACTGCATAGAAGAGATATTTGTTGTTAGCGCTTCTAAAGAGGAGGTTGTGCTTTGGGTTCGAGTCCTCTTCGGCCTATTAAGTGCATTCCAAGAGTAGAAGTCTTCATTTGTTTCTTCTGATGCAACTTCCCTGGGTATTATGCCTTTTTGATGGTTCCAATACCTATTTTCATATTGCAAATATACCTCTGCAAGACACTCTCTTACCTCTCCTAGTTAATTGGCATATGCTTCGCTTTTGTAAATTTTCGCTTAATGTGTCTAAACCATTTTCTAAACCTGCTACTTTAATTCTATGATCAAATATAGCGCCTAAACAATAAAGAAAAGGAATGGGTTTTCAATATTTTTTTTAAAAAAAATTCCGTTGCCTTTATTGGTCCCCCTAAAATTTTATTGTTTCGTTTTTTTCTAAATAACTCTGAAATTTTTATAATTGTATGTATTATCAATGGACTAGTAGGATAATATACACCAAAAAGTTGTAAAGTGGATTGGTAAAAAATTTTAAGAAAAGAATGAAATATTTTAGCTATATGCCAATCATTCTCTACCAAATAATGATGACCTCTATTATTTACTATAAAATAACTAATTAAATTTGCATAAGGTAAACATGAATCAAGCATTAAATAAGTACTATTCCATCTAATAGACATGTCTAATACAAAAGCTCTAGGAGACATATTTGATTTTATACAAGCATCATGAAGTTTACATTTCTTTTATTACTACTAGTAATCCAAGCTAAAGAATCCCTAATTCTATCAATATTATCTATAATTGTTTTTATACCACTTTTCACAATTAAATTAATAATGTGACATACACAACGTTGGTGAAAAAAACTTCAAATTGTTATAAAAAAGATAATTAATTTTAAAAAAATCTATAAGCGTACTATTAGCACTTGCATACTCGATTAATGTTGAAAGTTCTCGTCTTTGAAGGTAAGTAATATTGCTGCAAAATTATATTATCAGTAAAGCAACCATCGAAAATGGTAAAAACTATGACAATGAACGGACTTCACATAACCACATTATATTAACTCTTCTGTGGAAATTCTGTAACTTAGAAAATAAGGGAATACAGATATGACCAAGAGCACTTTAATAAATATGTTTTATACGCAATTATAACTAGATGCATAATCCAGAAAATCAACAATTCTCGTAGAAAAACTAAATAATACAAAAAAACATGAGGTAATAGTCAAGACATCAAAGTTGGCTCTTTGTTGTGGATCTACTAGTAACATTTTGAGGGTTCCCAAATATTGTTAAAGCTCATTACTCTATGACTGCATAGAGAACAGTATATTTGTTGTTAGCGCTTCTAAAGAGGAGGTTGTGCTTTGGGTTCGAGTCCTCTTCGGCCCATTAAGTGCATTCCAAGAGTAGAAGTCTTCATTTGTTTCTTCTGATGCAACTTCCCTGGGTATTATGCCTTTTTGATGGTTCCAATACCTATTTTCATATTGCAAATATACCTCTGCAAGACACTCTCTTACCTCTCCTAGTTAATTGGCATATGCTTCGTTTTGTAAATTTTCAGTTAATGTGTCTAAACCATTTTCTAAACCTGCTACTTTAATTCTATGATCAAATATAGCGCCTAAACAATAAAGAAAAGGAATGTGTTTTCAATATTTTTTTTTAAAAAAAATTCCGTTGCCTTTATTGGTCCCCCTAAAATTTTATTGTTTCTGTTTTTTTCTAAATAACTCTGAAATTTTTATAATTGTATGTATTATCAATGGACTAGTAGGATAATACACATCAAAAAATTGTAAAGTGGATTGGTAAAAAAATTTAAGAAAAGAATGAAATATTTTAGCTATATGCCAATCATTTTCTACCAAATAATGAGGACCTCTATTATTTGCTACAAAATAACTAATTAAATTTACATAAGGTAAACATGAATCAAGCATTAAATAAGTACTATTCCATCTAACAGACATGTCTAATGCAAAAACTCTAGGAGACATATTTGATTTTATACAAGCATCTTAAAATTTAACATTTCTTTTATTACTACTAGTAATCCAAGCTAAAGAATCCCTAATTCTATCAATATTATCTATAATTGTTTTCATACCATTTTTCACAATTAAATTAATAATATGACATATACAACGTTGGTGAAAAAACTTCAAATTATTATAAAAAAGATAATTAATTTTAAAAAAATCTATAACTATACTATTAGCACTTCCATACTCGGATTAACAGTGAAAGTTCTCGTGCTGAAGGTAAGTAATATTGCTCCAAAATTATATCACTGTCAGAAAGCAACCATCAGAAAATGGTAAAAACTATGACAATGAACGGACTTCACATAATCACATTATATTAACTCTTCTGTGGAAATTCTGTAACTTGGAAAATAAGGGAATACAGATATGACCAAGAGCATTTTAATAAATATGTTTTATACGCAATTATAACTAGATGCATAATCCAGAAAATCAACAATTCTCATAGAAAAACTAAATAATACAAAAAAACATGAGGTAATAGTCAAGATTGCATAGGAGATTTGATGCGAAGCCATAATTTGGCATAACTTAGAAGAGTCGCCAACAGCAGAAGGATTACCTGATACCATGATAAAAACAAGAAAAAACAAGAAAAACCTGCCATGCAACCTGAGACATCACAATAATGATTCCTAGAAGCTGGATCATTGAGAATGCAAAAGCCCCAACTTGAAACAGAATGTTCAAGTCCAACGCACTTTGATCGGTAGAAGCCTATACAAGCCAAAGCACAAAAATTAAGAATATTCAAATTTTCAATATTTGGTATAATATTGATATTCAAAAAATTAAGAAAACACAGAAAAACATTACTCTGTTGCAACCAGAGAAGACAATTTTGAAAACAATTACGCCAATGTTAAATCACCTGATATCACAAAAAAAGATATATATAAACACTCACTCTGTTTATAATTCGTCCACTAGGGGTTGCATCAAAGAAGGACATGGGGGCACGGAAAATGCACAGATGCATCTTATTAAAGAGAATACTGGCTGTTTGTATCCAGCCGTTACAAGAAGTGTTGCTCTGCCAAGGATGCAAAAGGAACTGCCAATAGCCAAAGCTACGTACACAATTATTAGTGTAGAGCCCCCAACAGGTGGTTTTGCATCCTCAGACACAGGAGTTGCCCAAGCCATCCAATAATTGCTGCCTATTTGAAGGGTCTGAAAGAGAATCTGTGCCAACAATATAAATGGCACAAGCGCTCCTCCATATGCTGAAGTGATATACTTCCAGTACACTGAAAACCCAACTCTACCTTTCTCTCTCTCTTCTTCTTGCACAAGCTGCCCTTTTGCCTCTGCTACTTCATCTGCTTTATCATTCTGAACATCTTGATGTTTTTCATTCTTAGCAACACCACCGTTACTACTTGTGCTACCATTTTCTTTGCTAGTACTTATTTTTTCAGAAACATGCCCACCCTCTATGGAATCAAGAGCTGACAAAGCTTGCTTATGTGTACCTACAAGTTCCATAAATTGAGGAATGTTGGTGACAATTTTCGGTTAAATTGGGTCTTGTAGGAGTGCTGGAAATATGTTATATTTATTGTTGATTAATAAGCCAATGCAAGTGTGCCACGTGTAGACGAAGTGGGCAGTTAAATTAATACAAGTGTGTAGGTTATATATATATATATATATATATATATATATATATATATATATATATATATATATATATATATATATATATGGACATTGTGTAAATAACTTGGCTAGGGAAATGGGAAAGAAGTCCAGCAAATAGGTGGGCTGGTTGGTTTAATTTGAAGCTGGGAGGTTGTGTATTGTTGAATTAAATGTGGTGAATAGAGAATAGATGTTATACGGGGAAGTGAAGGTTTGGAATTAAAATTTCTTTGTTGTTTTATTAATTGTTAAATTGAATAAAAAAATTTATTTCTATTTATTAAACTTTGATTTATTGTATATATACGGAATGTTGGGTATTGGTTCATAAAATGTGAAATTGGTGGTTATGAATGGAAAAGACTAAAAAGTCTGGCCGAGCATTTTGGCCACGGCAGATTCCCAGGGGCAGATTGTCATTTTGCCAATATTGAAGCAGAGGCAGGGGAGTTGATGAAATGATTTCAAAGCTCGGGGGTTGTCGTAGGAATTTAAAAGATCAGGGGTTTTGATAAGGTTTAAAAAGTTTGGGACTAAATGAATATCTATGACAAATATGGTCGCAAATGAACAATTTACATGCATATTTTCTAAGTAAAAAACTATCTTCCGTATTAAATATATTATCCACCCGTTGTGCTCTTCAATTCACCGTTTTATGTTTTCCCCCTTCTTAGGATTGTAGACCATATTCGTGCAAAGCATACTCTACGCTCTAGGTTAGTCATTGATGCATGATTATCAACATGATTTGAAAATTTTCTAGCGCACATTGATTTAGTTTTATATAATTGGAAATTTGTAACTTTTGTTTTCAAAACTTCAAAATTATACATTTTAGTTTGTATTATTCTTTACTTATGTTTCACAAATGGATTTTTGTGAAATGTTTTCTAACCATTCACCTCCTCTTGGGATCCTGAGTCCCCCAAACGCCTAGATCTTGTGGGATAGGGACGCCCAGGAGGGGGCGTGACATTATCACAAGTGACCCCATCCCATGAGCAGCAATAGCTACCCTCTTTCCAAGAGTTTGTCTTAGGATAAGAATATTCATCACAGTGACTAGAAGCGGAACTATGAACTTAAATAGTGTTTTTGAAATGGAGTAAGGCATGGCATTGTTGAGGAGAGAAAATTGTCACTGATGGAGACAGAGTTAAAAGAGGATGAAAGGACTACTTGAAAATGCAAAAACAAGACGAGGCAGGGAACTAGATATTGGCAGTATAACCCCCACATGTTTTTCTGCATACAGATGATGAAAGAAAATATATATATATATGATCCAAAAGTCAGTCTGTACCTTTAGTCAATAAAGGGCACTTTTAAGCTTGTCCATTCTTTACTTTTAGTGTTCAATTTCACAACATTAAGCTATGATTCAATAATGGTATAGTTTTTCACTGTGTCAATGGTAAAGTCCAGAAAGTAGATATCGCTCATGCTCCGTGTGAGACAAGCAGGTTAGAAAACACGTGTATAGTTTGATTTATAGAATGTGTTGACAGGCTATTCGTGTAACGCCCCACTTGAGGTACGTAGTTGTTGTTCCTTCTTTTGCTCTTATTTGAGTTGGTTTCTTAGTAATATTGTTTGGTTAACCTTTGATTGAGTGTTATGTTGAATATTTGCCCTGAATTTGGTGGAAAATAGAAGAAGTTTAGTGTTTCAGTCTTCGCCGGGACGAAGAAGAATCTTCGCCGCAGCGAAGAGGTGTTGAAGCCAAGGGAAACTTGTCGGACAGCGCGCGCGCAGTTTTCTCGCCGCGGCGACGGGCCGACCAAAATATTTATTAAGTTTTAGATATTTTCTTCCCTAAGGGCAATTTGACCATTCTACCCCTAATTAGCAGGAAAAGTGGGGAGTAAAATGTAAGGGATTTTCATGGAGGATATGTTGATATGGGGGTGTGTTTGTAATGAATCAAAGGATATAGATGGAATTCCCAAAGAAGAGTAAGGGCAAAATGGGAAGGCTTGAGTATAAATGTCATTAAAAGGAATTAAGACATTGCAAACCCCTCATTCTTCTTCTTGAACGCCACTTTCTTCTCTTGCTTCCTCTCAATTTCTCTTTCTTGTGATCAAGGAGTTTTTAGGGCTTTTGGAGTGATTAAGGGTAGAAAATCAACCTAAGGCATCCTAAGGTAAGGATTCTTGCTTTGGTTGTGAAGTCTTGTGAGTTTTTGTATATATTTGAGTTTGAGAGTTTTTGTTCATTTGTTGAAGAGTAGAGAGAAAGTCAAGTAAACCAAGTGAAAGGAAGAGTTAGTGAAGTCTCTCCATAACAAGGTAAGTAAACCCCAACCCAAGTTGAGATTTGGGAATTTTCTTGATTAGGGTTTTGATAGCACTTATGTGTGTATGTTATATACATGTTATATGCCATGTATTGAGGCTTAAATAGAGATTTCTAGTGCTTTGTGATTGTTTATGCCTTTCAAATATAAGAAGTGAGTTGTGGGTTGGAAAGGTAGTTTGAGATTGAATTAAAGGATATTGAGAAATCCTTTTTGGAAGTGTCTTTCTTTGGCAGGTTATGTGGCTATGTGAGGGGTTTCTTCCCATTTTGGATGGTTAGAAAAAGATTTAGAATCATTGCTATAGTGGAGTTTTATAATGCACTTGAGTTGTTTGATGAAATGCCTAATAGAGGTTTGAGTATGAGTAGTGAACCTTAATTCTTGCAACATTGCATGTTGGCATTTCATAAGTGCATTAGTGGAGATGAACCATCCATAGGCACTAATTGTGCATTGAAAAGTGACCTAAGGAAGAGTAGGAAACTTTGTGTATGCAATTACTCTATGAGTAGAGAACTTGGTGGATGCAACTACCCTAAGGGTAGAAAGAATGAAAAATGCTAGAATAGAGTGAATGAGAAGAGTAGTAGAAATGGGTTGATGCTTTGTGATCATCATCCGACAATTATGAGAATCGGGTTGATGCTTTGTGATCACCACCCGAATAGCCATTAGAGTGGGTTGATGCTTTGTGACCGTCACCCGATAAGTATTAGAAACGGGTGGATGCTTTGTGACCACCACCCGGTTAGTTTTTAGAGAGGTGAGTTGATGCTTTGTGATCATCATCCGACATTTATTAGAAGTGGGTTGATGCTTTGTGATCATCACCTGACAGTGCTTAGAGACAGGTTAACGCTTGGTGATCGTTACCTGGAAGTCATGAAGAACGGGTAGGTGCTAGGTGGTCTCCACCTGATAGTTACGAAAAACCGAGTAGGTGCTTCGTGATCCCCACTCGGTAGTAACTAAGAACGGGTTGGTACTGTGTGAATTCCACCCGATAGTCATGGAGAGTGAGATGGTGCTGTGTGAACGCCATCCGGCCGTACCTCCGGTAAGATGAGGCCATGACATTTAGTAGAAACAGAAATAGTATAAGAAAAGAATTAAGAGTAATACATACAGGGACAGACAGATAGAGGGTTTTTACTTACTGAGCATTATTTTGTGCTCACCCTGTTATTTTTCCTTTGTGGATGCAGGATCTAGGTGATGATGGAGTCGGAGGGACGTCGGCAAGCGAAGAGCAATAGCTACACTGTTTCTCCTGTTTTGTCTTTTAAAATGACTTTTGTAAAGCCGAGTACTTTCTTTTGTGTATAAAAGACATATGACTTTTAATGAAAAGAAAGTTTTTGGGCCCAATTTTCTATTGTTATTATGCATGCATTGTATTAACTTTCAGTAGTTGTTACAATTCGCAAGTGTATGAAATTGCGCAAGTAATAAAGCTCGAGTAAACGAGTGTCGAATCCCAAGAGAACTACCTACCAAGTAGCAAACTAGTCTATTTTGTTACTATTTGATGAAACAAAATTTTAAGAATTTATTTAATGAAAAAGATAACAAACTAAAAACTAAACAAAAGCAAAATTTTATGAATACTTGGTAAATAGATCAATATGACTAAACTTAGGGCACAGATTTCACACCAATTTAATCCTATGCATTGACAATTATTGCTAACCTAATTAAGCTTATTCTAAAAGCCAAACTCCCTGATATTTCACTAGCTTTCTCTCGAACAGTTAGCGAATTAACCCTTAAGCAACAACCCAAAATATCTTTAAGTTGGATTTAGGAGCTAAGAGATCATTACGTTCTATATAATTTACTAGAGCCTCATAAATCACGGTAACCTATCTCTAGCGTTCACTCAATCTATGGTTTTATTACCTTAAACAAATCAGGTTTCATCTCTCGATCTCAACCCAACCCATGATATCATTCAACCCTCAGATCCTTAAGAATTAAACGCATTACACACAATAATAAAACTTAGAATCAATGCTCAATAAGAATTAACAACAATAAAGTCAACACATATTCATAAATTGGGCTACATCTTTAGCCCTAGAAAAGAGATTTAGTTCATAATTGTAGTAATAAAAAAAAAAAAACCATTGTATTCAATAATATGAGTTCAAGAAAGACAAATCTAAAAACTTCTCTAATTGGTGAATGAGAACTGCAAGAATTCCAATCTTCAAAATAGTAGCCGTCATTTCTCCTTCTCTATACTCCTAAAAACTACTTAAAGACCCTTATTTATAGTGCTAGGGTTTGGAGGTTACTTAGGAAAGAATTAAATGTCTTAACACATTCAGATTCGGACTAGGAGAATGTAATAACCCAAACATGCCCGTGACCCATCGCTGCAGCGATCAGAAACAGTCGCTGCGGTGATCGTTCTTTCTATCCCACGAGTCCATGATCTTCAGAATTTGGTAAAGTCATCAATACAAACTTTGTAGCTCTCTGAATAATCTTTCCAACACCATAAGAATCTTTGAATTCTGATTTCTACAGCTCAAGTTATGATAGAAACATCGACGTATGCTCGTCTTGAAGGATTTCCAGTTTTACGTTGTATCTTTGACGTGTCACAACTTTCTCATTTCAACTCTGATTCTTGCACCGTTTGTTCCTACTTGTCACGAATTCCATTGACATCATTCTTTTTCTTTCAAATATCGGTTTGAACCTGAAAATACTCAAAATACACCCGTGATCCCGTAAAAGATATTTATGAAATAATTAATTCAAATTCCACAAATTAAACACATTTTTCCACAAATAATCCAATTAAATCACTAACAAAATATATACTTTCAAGCTCTTATCATGTGTAACACATCATGTTGACCATATTTGAGATATGTAGCATAATTGGGCAATAAACAATAGATCTTCTATAACATTTCTCTTTAACAAGTTCAATTCAATTCTAAGAATTAATTGTATATTTCATATTGAACATCATTTGCTCCCTTTGTGCACAGTGTAATGAAGACCAAATTTACTTCAAAGATAGTCCCAGCTGCTGCTTTTCCATTCTCTCAATGCTTTAAAATCTGCTTTTCATCATATTGATGAAAGCAAAGAATCAAAATCTCCAAGTAATGATGTTGATGGCCATGGCACTCACACTGACACTACCAGCACTGCAGTTGAATTCTTAATTCATTAAAACCAAACCCATCCTTTAATATTTAAGAATGAACTTGCCCTCATCTTGTTCTTCAATTTCTCACTTCGATAAAACAAACCTTATTCATCCTTCACTTTGATTGAAAGAAGGATTTTTGGTAGTTGTGATGGAATTGTCTGTCCAGACCTAAGGTTGTTGTGAAGGAATCAAAAGAAATTCTTTGAAGCATAATATTGTAGGGTAGAATATCATGATATTTGTACTGAGAATGTGAAGAGAAAAGTATTCTTAGTCTTATTACCTGATATATCAAAAGAACTAGTAGCACTCCATTAAGTGTGTAATATTATTACCTAAAGTTCAGTCCATTTGGATTAAATCTGGAATTAGCTGAGGCCTAATTAGCAATCAAAATTCGGTCCAGTAAATTAAGTTGCTAGTACTGGTTCATAGAAATAGAATAAATTAAACAAAATTTCTGGTTTCTTGCAAAATAATCATTTTATTGAGATTTCCTATATTAACGCCACTTAACTATTACCACCATGATATTGCTTTGATTAAGATTTAATATACAAGTAGGGTGAAGTCATTAAATCATCCAGGTACTCACCCAAAATTATTAACTCTATTACATATATACGCGTTGTACAATAGGTTAATGTATCTAAAGACACCATAAAATTAAATATTTGATAAAACAACTCTACGTAAATCAATTACTTCATGATCAAAATTAGCAAGTAGCACAAGACTCACTTATATGGAGAATTTCTACATTCAACTAACATGAGGCCTTATATGGAGAGCAAGTAGGCATGGAAGTTAATGACTATGATGTTATAACCATAAGTTTTAAAGACTATGTATGTCACATATTGTTTTCATTCTCACTCTACCATTAATATAGCACCAAGACTTGGTCCTTGCTTTGAATATTCCAAGAAACATTCTATGATCTTACAAACGCCACCAACCAATGATGTTTTTCTAATACAAGAAAATACCAATGTTAGAATGCTATTTTCTCATACGTATAGATACTCAGATTGTTAACTTTTACAATTAAAATGGCAAAGATGGGAACTTCAAGTATAATTAAAAACCACATCGTTGGTCCATTTTCTCTCAAAATAACGTGAGCCAATTGATCGTTAGTCAACTATGGCATTTACTTTCAAACGGTAACATTTATCGTTAGATAATGGACAAAAATAGCCTTCAGCAAATAGTCACATTATCGTTAGGGTAGGTGACGGTTGTTATTGCCATTATTCAATTGTGAATGAAACATGTCAAGTGACTGATAAATGTTAGTTGTTAGTAGATGACAACATTTATGGTTAGTTGGTAACGATCATATACCAAGTTAAATTCTTCAATTCCATGGAATCAAATCCCTAGAAGTCTGCAAAATGGAAATGATAGAGTAGCTGAATTAAATTTCAAAACTATTGGTACAACACATATTCATCAACACTATAACAAAGTTTGCATTTGATGAGAACTTGTAAAAACTATACTTTTCTTACACAATGTCTCTTGTTTGGCATTCTCCCATTTTGACGGTGTCCTCCTTCAACAATCCTTACAAGCCACTGAGGCTTTCCCGTTGAGAACACAAGGTATCCTATGATCATTCCAAACACCATTCCACATCCATAGCCTATCAACATCAATTTCCAATCAAATCCATTTGTAGGGAGTGTATCATCTTACAATTTTGAGGTTGAGGTTGGTTGTAATGTCTCATCTTTTCTGTATTCTTTTGACAGTGGAAATCCGCACAACCACAAGTTTCTAGTGTATAAAGTATTTTCGAAGGTATCAAAGCGCACTGCCTATGAAATGGGCCCCGTGAGTTGGTTTTGAGACAGGTCTAGCACTCCGAGAAAATTTAAATTTGCCAACTGCCTCAGAATTTTTCCAACACGCTATAACATTTCATAAAACTTAAAAAGTTCACAATAGATAGAACAAACATATGAAAGTTCACCTTGGTGATAGTCTGATGGATGTTGCGGCCCCCTGCATAGCATGAAACCCCTATTTCTTTATGGTGAAAACTGAAATTTACAGAAGCAATTGCCTTCATCCAAATAATATAGGTCCTTAAATGGAGAAAAAACAGGTATATATTATAGCAATTTTAATTCATTAATTATTAAAATTCCCATAATTACAAAGATTTGAGTGCTTCTCCATCACAGGAATCTGAACAGAGAAATGCTGATGAATGATAAAGAAATGGTGTTATGTTTTGAAGATGGCAAATTAAATTACTCATGGCATGGTTCATGACTTAATATTGTTATAATAAAGCAGTTAATAATCTGGCTATCTTATTAAACTGTATTTCCTAGCATCCAAAACTGTGTCGGTGAATCAATTATGGAAATTTTATTGTTTTTATAAACTCTTAACAGATTTTATTTTTATTTTTTTTGTTTAAAGCAGTCATGCACTCTCTTTTACAAAAGAGGATAGGAGAGTAAATTGATCAGTGAGCAATTTATGAAAAGGATGTTCAACAAACTATTTAATACCTGGAATAACTTGCAGCTGCCAATGTACTGTTCTTAATGCAAAATGAACACACAGTGGATTACTAGAGTCCATCCTTTTACTTAACTATTTTTCCCTGTTTCTGTGAAACGTAAAGAGCAAATACCACTCACCTTGAACCTCAGGTCTAAATTGCAGCTGCCAAGTGCCAAGGTCTTGTTCTACTTGCAAAATCAACGCACTGTTCACGAGAGTCCTTCCTTCTACTTCAGCTTTTTGTTCCGTTTTTCAGTAAAAAGTAGAGAGCAAATACTACTAAATTTCAACCTTAATTTGTTTTCTTGCAGAAAGAAAAAGAGCTTAGTTTTTAAAAGCAATGGATTGCATGCTGTACAAGGCTGCAAGAGAAGGAGACGTGGAGTTCTTGAAATAGTTTATCCAAAGTGATAATCACAACCATCTTCTCTTGCATACAAATCAGAAGAACAATATTCTTCACATAGCTGTTGTTAAACAATCCAAAGAAAATAATAAAAAAAAGGAGGCTAGGGTTTCATTGATATTGCACAATTCAATTGAATACAAAAATTATGATTTAACCTAAATACAAAGATATATATATAGGCTAAACAAAGGAAATAATGAAAAGACAAATCTACCCTTAATAAACAATAAAACAAAATAACCCATATTTCTTACCACTTCCCTCAAACTCACGATGCGGCTACAAGCATCGAGAGTTTGCCAACTAGAAAACGAAAACGGGAAATAGAATGCGACTTGGTAAAGAAATCTGCAATCTGCAAAGAAGAAGAAACAAAGGGCAAGGTAATGGTGCCATGCTTGAGATGATGACGAGTAAGATGACAATCGATCTCAATGTGCTTAGTTCGTTCATGAAAAACTGAGTTGTGAGCAATCTGAATAGAACTCTGGTTGTCACAATACATAGGAGTGGGATGATAAAAAGAAATGCCCATATCTGCAAGTAACCAACGTAACCAAACAATCTCTTTGGTAGTAGATGCCATAGCACGATATTCTGCTTCGGTTGAAGATTGAGAAACAATGGATTGTTTCTTGCTCTTCCAAGAAATAAGAGAATCACCCAAAAGATACGTAAACTAGTAACGACTTGCGATCGTGGGATCACGCCATGATCGGCATCGAGTATGCACGCTCCAAGGAAGAGGTGGATGGAAGTAAAAACTCGAAAGATGTACCCTCAAGATACCGCAAAATACGAAAAACAATGCCCTGAATAGGCGTATTAGGAGAAGCAACAAACTGGCTAACAACATGAACATCATATGCAATATCTGGACGAGTAATAGTGAGATATACCAAACTCCCAACAACAGTACGGTATAAAGTAGGATCTGACAAAGGTAAACCATCAGAAGAAGAATATTTTGCATTAACCTCAATCGGAGTATCGAGAGTCTTATTATCAATAAGTCTAGCCCATTCAAGAATATCTGCAACATATTTCGACTGCGAGAGAAGATAACCTCTAGGTGAGTAGGCTACCTCAATACCCAAGAAATATCGTAGAGAACCCAAATCCTTCATTTCAAACTGTTGAGCTAACTTTGTTTTCAAAACTGAAATACCATCAATATCATCACCAGTAATAATCATGTCATCAACATATAAAGACAGAATGATACGACTGCATCGTGCACTTAACAAAAAGAAGCGTAATCATGACTACTAGAAGCAAATCCAAGGGAAGAGATCACAATAGAAAATTTTCAAACCAAGCACGAGGTGCTTGTTTAAGACCATATAACGCTTTCTTGACCTTGCAAACATACCCGAATCATGTGAAACACCGGGAGGGGCGCCATATAAACTTCTTCTTGAAGATCTCCATTCAAGAATGCATTTTTTAACATCAAGTTGAGAGATATGCCACCGACGAACCGAAGCTACCGCAATAAGAGTACGAATAGTAGTCATTTTTTGCAACAGAGCAAATGTCTCCTCATAATCCATACCATATTGTTGAGAGTACCCTTTTGCAACCAACCTAGCTTTGTATCGCTCAATAGATCCATCGAATTAGTCTTGATCTTATACACCCAACGACAACCAACAACGGATCTTACCAGGGAGGTAGAGGGAACCAAATCCCAAGTACTGCCTTATGCAAAGCAGAAAGTTCCTCATCCATAGCTTGCTGCCAAAGAGGATCAAGAATTGCCTCTTTATAGAAAGAGGGCTCAGAGAGACAATGAATAGAAGCTAAAAAAGAAGCAAAAGATGAAGAATAACAAGAATAAGCAAAATCTGGTAACTTTGTGGACTTACGAATGCGTATGGATTTGACGTAGAGGTGGATCCACAATCTCAGACGAAGCTTGAGTGACCATAGGAGAAGAGGGAGCTTCAGGTGTGCTGGAGAGTAAAGTGTCAGTACCTGTAGAATGATCAGTACTAGGAACCTGAGATGACAAACTATCAGAATCCTCAGAAAAAGGATCTATATGAATTAGATCAGATCTAGTCAAGGTATGAGTAGTGGATGGAATAGAAAAGAAAGGTATATGCTCAACAAAAACAACATGACGAGACACATAAAGTTTCTGAGTTATTGGATCAAAACAACGATACCCCTTTTTACCTTCACCATAACCAAGAAAGACATAAATAACAGACCGAGAGGACAACTTGCTGCGTTCTACATGAGGACGAAGAACAAAACAAGTACAACCAAAAACTTTAAAGGAAGAATAATCAGGGGCATACCCATACAACTTTTCGAAAGGAGAAAAACCTGAAATATGAGAAGATGGAATTGTATTAATCAAACCTACAAAGCGAAGAAACGACTTCACCCCCAAAACACACTAGGAACAGAGGAAGACAATAAGAGAGAACGAGCAGTTTCAACAATGTGCCTATGTTTTCTTTCAGCCACACCATTTTGCTCAGGAGTATCTGGACACGAGGTTTGGTGAACAATTCCATCTAATGCAAGCAACTCACAAAATTTATTAGAAGTGTATTCCCCACCCAAATCACACCTAAAACATTTGATAATAGTAGAATGTTGAGTTTTGACAAGAGCTCGAAAGGTTGTATATATCTCAAAAAATTCAGAACGATGTTTCATTAAATAAACCCAACAATAACGAGTATGATCATCAATAAAAGAAACATAATATCGAGACCCTCCTTTTGTGGCAACAGGAGAAGGTCCCCATACATCAGAATGAATCAAATCAAATGGAGAAGAAGAAACAGAAATACTTCGATTAAAAGGTAAAGCTGAAAATTTTGCCAGTTTACATCCACTACAATAAAAAATATCACAAGTTTGCAAATTTCTTAAAGCCCCTGTGGATGCCAAAAATCTCAAACGAGAAGACGAAACATGACCTAAACGAGAATGCCATAAATAAAAACTAGAAGAAGAAGGACTCAAACGAAAAGAAGACAAATCAACACTAGTAGCGGCAGATCGGCACTAGTAGCGCGTAGCAAGCCGGCACTTTTAACTCATCCAAAATATATAGTCCCCCTTCCTACGGCTGTCCCCAATCAGCCTTCGAGACGTAGATCCCTACATAACAAGAAGAAGAGGAAAAGGTGACTAAATTACCAGAATCACATAACTGACCAACAGAAGCAAGATTTAATGTAAGTTTTGGAATATGATAAACATTAGAGAGAGACAAGTGAGGTGTGACAACAGTTAACCAACTCACCGCTAAAGGCATAGGAGCCATACGCCATAGCTGACTGATAGAATAGAAGGACGAAGGGGACATCAAGCAAAAGATGAAGAATGGAGAGATATGATGTGAAGCACGTAATCCAAAACCCATACAGAATGTGACATACCTGAAGAACTATGAGGTAACTGACCTACGGAAGAAGAAGCAGACATAGCTTATGGTTGTAAGGAGAGAAACTTCTGAAATTGCTCAGCCAGAGTACTAGGATCGGTGAAAGGACTTGATGAAACTACTGCTGCAGTATTAGACTGTGGTGGTTTGTAACCCTGAGGTGGTCTATGAGCATTAGATTGTGACTGGTTGCCAGCTTCCAAGCTTGAGATTACTGCTGCGATTGATTCTGCTATCTCAACTTAGGACACTAAGCCTTCCAATGACCTTTTTGCTTACAGAAACTGCACTCGTCGAAGGCAACCCTTGTGTAAGGTTTATTCTGATTATTAAAGGCAAGGCCAAGGTACTGCTAACACAGAAGGATTAGAAGTCGAAGCAGAAAGAATTCCCTTTTCAGAATGAGACTTAAGACGTATTTCTTCAGCCAATAACTCACTGACAACTGAGTCAACAGAAGGCATTGGAGAACGATGCAAAATTGAACCTCTAAGTCCTTCAAAATCACTACGAAGTGCCGTTAAAAACTGTACCAACCGTTGTTGCTCCTTATGAGCAATATAGGCACCACATGCTTTTAATTCTGCAGATTCTGTAAGAGCCAATTGATCCCAAAGATCTGTCATAGCAGAATAAAACTCATGAACACTCATATTCTTCTGCTGAAGAGCTCGTATGTCATTCTCCAATTGATACTGCTTTGCAAAATTTGACTGAGTAAATAACCTTTATAGATGATCCCAAACCTCTTTTGCTGTCTCATACTTCGCTAACTGTGTACCTATGGAATGCCCAACTGAATTATTAATCCAAGTAATAATTTTTGCATTGTTTGCTTCCCAGGCATCTATCAAAGCATCATAACCCTCCTCAGTATTCTTAGGTTTCACAGAAGTTCCACTAACATATCCCCACATCTTTTTACCCTTAAGAAAATTTCTCATCACATAACTCCAATACGACTAATTCTTGTCATCTAACCTCACACTTACAGACTGAAGCAAATCGTCTCTTTCAGTAGCCATATTCAAAAAAACAAAGAAACCAGAATGCAAAAGAAAGGAAAACGAAATACCAGATTGCCGAAATTGAATGAATACCAACGAAATATCAGTTGGATCCGCGCAAGCTGTGTTTAAGATTAAGCCTCGTCCCATGAAACTTTGCTCTGATACCATGTTAAACAATCCAAAGAAAATAATAAAAAAAAGGAGGCTAGGGTTTCATTGATATTGCACAATTCAATTGAATACAAAAAGTATGATTTAACCTAAATACAAAGATATATATATAGGCTAAACAAAGGAAATAATGAAAAGACAAATCTACCCTTAATAAACAATAAAACAAAATAACCCATATTTCTTAACAGCTGCAAAATTGGGTCATGAACCATTTATTCATGAGGCTCTCCAAACATCTCCCTTCCTTGCAAGTCATATAAACTCAAAGGGTGACACTCCCTTACATGTCGCGGCCAGAGCAGGCCATATTGCTGTGGTAAAACTTCTCCTCAATGACAAAATAAGAAGAGACGTGTTTAGAGTTGACTCAACTGAAACTCCGGGTACAACTGTTTTGAGAGAAATGGAAGAGGGACAGAGTGGAGTTCCAAAGCTGTGGATGATGAAAAATAAGGTCCAAAGCTTGGCTTTGCATGAGGCTTTGAGGAATGGACACGAGGACGTTGCACTTTGTTTGTGGGAACTAGACCGAGAAATGGCTGGAGTTGTAACTAGTTTAGGTGAGAGCCCTCTATATTTAGCTTCTGAATCAAGGTGTGAGGCAGTAGTGCCGAGGATTTTAATGTTCTTAAAACTAAATTCAGAGAGAGTCGATCTCTTGCGTGATGCTGTTAGAGGCCCAGATGGGCAGAATCCCCTGCATGCCGCAGTCCTTGCAGGAAGCACTGGTATGAATATCATACTCTTTTTTGTTTAAAAATATCTTAACAATCTAAAGTTATTAGTGGCAATGTATGACAAGTCACAACATCTTCTATCTGTAGAATAAATAAATAAAATCCAAGTTAAATGAACCCATACAGTAAAAATAGGTGAAAAGACAAAAAATAAAAGAATTGTATGTATTCCATTCATCTAAAATAAACAGTATTTGGTCAAACAAATGAGTTATTCCAATTTGTGGTGTGTGAAGGATATATATATATAGCCTTAAAAAACCCAAAAGACAAGATCAGTTTGAACTGGCTAATCCAAACGACTTAAATATGGGGACAGGTTGATTGATTAAGGGGAGGGAGATCTGACTTATATATGATAGTTTGAGCTATCTTAAAAGCCTTTTTAAACTATCAGGAAATTGGCATTGGAATTATATAGTTCTCTCTTTATTGTCTTGCAATAGAATGCATTGGTTATCTGCTAGAAGATGAAGATATTTTGAAACTCATTAATCAACCTGACGTTAGTGGAAAGACAGCCCTTCACTTTGCAACAGCAGCCAGAGAGACAAATATTATACGTGAGTTGCTTAAGAGAAGTACCTCATCTGCATATCTGCGAGACAGAAATGGCCGGACGCCATTACTGGAAGCTGCCAGCTCAGGAAACTTTGATGTCCTTCAGGGGATACTCCAACACTGTCCTGACACTATCGAGCTCTGTGACCCGACTGGCCAGAACGCGCTTCATCTTGCTGTGCTCAACAACACGATGCAAAATGTTAGGGAATTCTTGCATTTGCTAGAGATGAAGGAGCTTGTGAATGAACCTGACGAGGAAGGCAACACACCCTTGCATTTAGCTGTCAAGAACGAGAACTACAAGTTGGTGAGAAAACTGATGGAAACTAAGTGTGCAGACTTGAGAACCAAGAACAATAGAGGCCTCACAGCTCTAGACATCTGCGAGTCCGACTGGAATCTTTCTTATAGCCAGGTTTCATATTATATTTGAATTCGACTTTTTATTGTCTCTCACTTTCTTTATTGCTTTATTTTTTGTAAAACTATTTGGGAGCAACCTGATATTGTCATTCTATTCAATGTACCATGTTGATGATAGAGTTCAATTTTCTATTTCACCGTCATAGATGGGTGATGGCTGAAATTCTTCCCCTTCTTGATATTATTGCAGAATTCTCTCCATGCATTCCTGAGAAGGCAAAATGCACCCCGAGGTAGACAGCCCTATAATTATTGGAAGCGCAATCAAAAATCAAATATCGCATTAAAACACCCTGACGCAGACTTAAAAAATTTAGCGAACACAATGTCAGTGGTTGCTGCACTTCTTGCTACGTTAACTTTTGAAGAAATTCTACTAGAAAACAAGAAAAGAAACAATACACGCAAAAGAGAAAGAAAAATTAGTTACATGAGCTGTGTTAAACTGAGTAAGTTCTATTTGTTTCCTTGAGCTCTCATAAAGAAGAAGCTCCTTTATATACTGATTTTACAATACTCAAAACGCAGCAATTTATACAACTGATATAAAACTGAAAAACGCAGCGGATAAGGCTGCAAGTTATCTACTAATTTTAAACCAGTCCTAGTCATTTTAATTGTTACAAAAATGACCCCTGTTCTTTGTCTCTTTATCTCAATATTCTCCCTTAAACCAAACTCCCTTGACTGGGAAAGATAACACCTGTTCTTTGTCTCTTTATCTCAATATTCTCCCTTAAACCAAACTCCCTTTGACTGCATTTGCAGAAAAAGAAAACTGCATTTCATTTTTCTGCATTTCAGTTGCAGAAGAAAAAAAACTGCATTTGCAGAAAAAGAAACCTGCATTTCATTTTTCTGCATTTTTCTTATCAGATTTCTTCCAGCAACACAAACTGCATTTTTTTTTCTGCACTTTTTTTTTTTTTTATCAGATTTCAGATTTCTTCCAGCAACACAAACTGCATTTTTTTTCTGCACTTTTCCAACTAAACTTCACAAATCTGCAAACTCATAAATCTTGTAGCTACTCAACACAAACTTTTCCAACCAACAAAACTTCACAAATCTGCAAACTCATAAGTCTGTAGCTACTCAACACAAACTTCACCAACTACATTCAACTCAAATAGGTAAACTGCCACACAAAACTTCATCAACTACACAAATCTATAAGCTGTATTTCACACAAACAATCCTGCAATCTCACAAAACTGCAAATTTTAACAAATGCTCCAGTTTTAACAATGCTGCAACCCAAATTCTTCATTTTCAAAAACTATAAGCTGTAGCGTAAAAACTGCATCCTTTAAACTGCAGCAGTAACCTCCAAGTCTCCTCAGCAACATTCTGCAAGTTTGCTCAACAACTTCAAATCTTCAACTGAAAACTATCAACTCTGTTCTGCAGTAACCTGCAAGTCTGCTCAACAACTTCAATTCTGGAACTTAAAACTATCAACTCTACTACTAAAACTGTTTTTCAACCAGTCAACACAAACACTTTTAGCAGTAACCTCCAAGTCTCCTCAGCAACATTCTGCAAGTTTGCTCAACAACTTCAAATCTTCAACTGAAAAACTATCAACTCTGTTCTGCAGTAGCCTGCAAGTCTGCTCAACAACTTCAATTCTGGAACTTAAAACTATCAACTCTACTACTAAAACTGTTTTTCAACCAGTCAACACAAACACTTTTAACTGCAACTCTGTTCTGCAGTAACCTGCAAGTCTGCTCAACAACTTCAAATCTGGAACTTAAAACCATCAACTCTGTTCTGCAGTAACCTGCAAGTCTGCTCAACAACTTCAAATCTGGAACTTAAAACCATCAACTCTGTTCTGCAGTAACCTGCAAGTCTGCTCAACAACTTCAAATCTGGAACTTAAAACTATCAACTCTACTACTAAAATTGTTTTTCAACCATTCAACACAACACTTTTAACTAGGTAAGACAGCAAACACATTCAATTTCTCCCGCAATGTATTGAATCTGCTGCCTGACAAAGCTTTGGTCAGGATATCAGCTTTCTGAAATTCTGTGGAGACATATTGAACAGCCAAGTTTTTTTCTGCAACCAGCTCTCTAACGTAATGTACATCTATCTCTATGTGCTTTGTTCGAGCATGAAACACAGGATTGGAGGATAAGGCACCAGCACTCATGTTATCACACCAAATGATGGGAGTCTTCTTAACTTCAATCCCTAGTTCCTTAAAGAGATGTTGAACCCAAATTACTTCAGTTGCAGCCTGACTTAAGGCTCTATACTCAGCTTCCGTAAATGATAAAGAAACCACATTTTGCTTCTTGGAACTCCATTGAACCAGGTTGTCCCCAAGAAATACTGCATAACCACTAGTTGACCGACGATCATTAACATCGCTAGCCCAATCAGTATCAGCATAGGCTTCAAGATTAAAGTGATTATGTTTCTTAAACAGAAGACCATACTGAAGAGTGCCCTTAATATACCGTAACACTCTTTTACAAGCTGTCCAATGTATAGCCGAGGGACTCTGAAGGAATTGGCTGAGTTTGTTAACTGTAAATGCAATTTTGGGTCTGGACAATGTAAGGTACTATAATCCGCCAATGATACTGCGATAAAGTGTTGGATGTTCAAATAAATTTTCATCTTCTTTCACCAATTTTGTCCCAATAGTCATAGGGGTGAACATGGTTTACAATCTCCCATATTAGCTTTATCTAAAAGCTCTTGAGCATACTTTGTTTGTGTAAGTAATAGACCAGCATTATTCCTGCAGACTTCCAACCCCAAAAAATAGCTCACTTCTCCCATAATTTTGAGAGCAAAATGATCATTGAGATCTTTAACCACTTGAGCAATAAGCTGAGCATTATTACCGGTCACCAAAATATCATCTACATATACTAAGAGATAGATCACATCCTCACCTTTTTTGTAGTAAAAGAGACTAATATCAGAACTGGAATTTAGGAAATCCCAAGCCAAAAGTGCCTCTTTCAACTTATCAAACCCAGACCCGTGGGGCCTGCTTAAGACCATACAGGGCCTTATTCAACTTACAAACTTGTTGTGGACCAGCATACTCTGCAAAACCATCAGGTGGCATCATGTAAACCTTCTCCGTAAGCTCTCCATTTAAGAAAGCGTTGTTAACATCAAGTTGTTGAACTTGCCAATTTCTATGAACAGCCAACGACAAAATTATGCGTATTGTAGCTGCTTTAACAACCGGAGAGAATGTATCGAAATAATCTAAGCCAGGGGTTTGTTGAAAACCCTTGGCAACCAACCTAGCTTTGTATTTTTGAAGAGTTCCATCAGAATTGAGCTTGGTTTTGAATACCCATTTACAACCAACGACATGCATACCATGTTCATAAGGTACCATCTCCCAAGTTTTATTTTGTTGCAAAGCTTGATACTCTATGTCCATAGCATTTTTCCATTCAGGAGTAGTCAAAGCTTCCTTGACAGATTTTGGCTCTTGAAGAATCACATGAGTGGAGAGTAAGGCTTGAGCTGGAGGAACAAATCTATTATTGACCTTAGAGCAACCTGTTTTTGATCGTGTAAGCATGGGGTGAGCATTGTGAGTTGATTTGGAACTATAACAAGGTGGAATACTAGGAGCTAACAGCAGAACCACTTCCAGTTGAAAACCAGGAGAAGAAGACAGATGTGAAGTGGAGATTGATTTAGAGTTTGAATTTGGTTTAGTCAACTCAGAATGTACTACTGGTAATTTATCAAACACTAGTGATGAGTGCTGGTTAGGCTGAGTTAAACAATCAACATTAGGTGCTGCAGAGTATGGGTTAACGTCAGATTGAGTGTGTTGGTGAAGCTGAGCTGAAGTATCAGTAATATCAGAGTGAGTTTCTATAGACTCAGTGTTATCCTTAGGCTGAACCATATCTGGGATAGGGTGACACTGTAATTTAGAGTTGCCACTTTGGGAAGGAAAAACAGGAGATACAGAGGCAAGTTCCGAGAGGCTTGTGATGGATAAGCATCGACATAGAAGCGATTAGGATGCCGTTGAAAACCATGTTTGAAAGGGAACTCATCTTCACAAAATCTTACTTGTTTGACTATATAAATTCTGCCGGAGAAAGACATGCACTTATACCCTTTGTGAGTTAAGCTATAGCCAAGAAAAACACATTTTTCAGTGTGGAAAGAGAGCTTGTGCTTGTGATAGGGTCTAAGATAGGGAAAGCAACTACACCCAAATACCCTTAACTCATTATATTGAGGTTCTTGATCAAACAGCAGCTGAAAAGGAGAGGAATTTTCTAGGACAGAAGAAGGCAGTCTATTTAATAAGTATGTTCCTGTCATGAAAGCTGACCACCAAAACTTCAAAGGCATAGAAGCATGAGCCAATAGAGACAGACCAAATTCAGTAATAGACCTATGTCTCCTCTCCACTCTACCATTTTGTTGATGTAGGTAAGGGCAATGATGCCTAAACATGATTCCATGCTCTTGTAGATACTTGGAGAAAACTCTAAACTCTCCTCCCCAATCAGTTTGCAAACACTTAAGACGAGTACCCAATTGATTTTCTACGAACTTATGAAATTGAACAAACACTCCATATGCTTCAGATTTCAATTTCAGAGGATATATCCATGTGTATCGACTATAATCATCAACAAAAATTATGTAGTATCTAAAACCTTCAGTGGACAATACAGGGGCAGGACCCCACAAATCAGAGTCCACCAAGTCTAAGGGAGCCTGTGCTCTTGAATTAGAAGAGGGAAAACCACATTGCGACAATTTTCCATAGGCACAAGCTTCACATACAGTATTTTTATTAACATCAGTAGCAAATTTCACATTCAACTTATTTAGTACATAACAAAGTGCTTTGGTACTAGGGTGTCCTAGTCTAGCATGCCAAAGTGAGAATGTACTTGATAGTGCAGATGTTGTTTTACAAACAGAAGCATTATTGTCAACAGTACTGCTCAAACATTGTGAATCAGCTAAAAACTTATTTGACATTCTATATGGACTTGAAGAGATCACTGGTGGTGAATGAAGTGATGCAGACTTATTCGAAGAAGCAGTAGAATTAATAGAAGCAACTGCAGAAGAGGCAGCATTAAAAGGAATATCCAGCCGATAAAGACCATCCTTGACAGTCCTTTGCAGTAGTATCGCTTTGCTGCCTCTATCCTTTACCAAACAATGGTCAGAATAGAATTCAACACTTACATTATTATCTTTTGTGATTTGAGAAATGCTTAACTGATTTTTTGCAATCTTAGGCACAAACAAAATATTCCTAAGATGTAAAATCCTATGACAATCAGAGGAAGGTAGCATCACCATACCTGTGTGAGTTATTGGCAAAGACTCGCCATTTCCAACTTGTACCTTAGAACCCCCTGAGTACCCTACTGTCATCAGCATAGTATTTGGGTCTGCAGTCATATGGTTGGAAGCTCCTGAGTCCATGTACCAGGACTTATCCTTCACTATTTGTGGTGTAGCAAGTGTGTGACCAGTATGTACTGTGGGCAAGATAGTATCTAGTTTGGTGGAAGAACCAGAAGGGTTTTGTGAAAATTGATGGGAAGCTTGCATGGTGAAGGTTGGACTAGGATCAAGTTGATGTATTCTTTGGAGCCCTCCGATGAGTAATCATAAGGGCTGTCCCGGATGATTATTGTAGTACTGAACTGGTATAGTAGTTCCAGCATACATGGCTTGAGGAGTTTCATTTGGAGAGGCTAAATAAGTATGTTGACCAGTGGGCAAAACTTGTTGATTTACTCCCGTGTGATTAACATAGGATTGGTGTCCTGTATTTCCATAACTTGCAGCTGCAAAACCTTGATAGTCTTGATCGAACCTGTGATAACAATGAAGAGCTGAATGGCCTGGTTTTCCACAAACTTGGCACATCAACCGTGGCTTAGAGTAGCCTCTTCCCCTGCCTCTACCTTTGTTAAAGGGAGAAAGACCACCAGTAAACATTTGTGAATGCACAGGATATGAGTTATTTCTCATGTTTCCAGATTGTCCTATAAACATAGGTGCTTCCCCATAATGAGAACTGCCTGAGTTTCCCAAAGTCATATTCTGAGTTTGCTGAGGTTGCTGAAACATACTACCATTCTGAGTTTGCTGAGATTGCTGAAACATACTACCAGATTCTTGAAAATGACCTAGTGGTGGAGCTTGCTGTGACAGTATTCCAGATGGCACACGTGACAGAGAAGCATTTCCTTCAAAAGTGTTAGTCTTAGCTGCCATTAAGGCAGACGACATTTGCTCATGAAAAGTCAATAATGCACTGTTCTGTCTTTCTAACCTCAATTCATGTTTATGTAAGAGAAATAGAGCTTCCTGAAATGTAATTTGACTCACAGTTGAAGTAAGGTTAGCTACCACAGCATCGTATTCAGATCCCAATCCATCCAGAATGTACATTAACAATTCTTCATCTTCTATGTGTACACCACTAGCATTAAGTTCATCTGCAAATTCTTTCATATGTAACACATAATCATTCATACTTTGAGACTCCTTTTTAGTTGTATTCAACATATTTCGTAGGTATAGAGTTCTTGCTTTAGAAAAAGACTGAAAATGTACTTCCAGTGTGCTCCATATCTCATAGGCACTACTACATTTAGACACATGCCTGAACATCGACTCTGAGATTGACGAAAATAACCAACTGACCAGAAATTGGTCTGTCTTCTTCCAGTTTAGATACTTAGGGTTTGGACATTTTATCAACTTCTCACTCTCATCTACTTTCTCCATTACAAACATAGGAGGACAAGAGTTCGTACCTGTGATATATCCATCCAATTCGTGAGAGACCAACGCTGGTAAGACTTGTGAGCGCCAGTAATTGTAGTTTCTCTCAACCAATTTCACTGTCAAATTCGGAAGACTCGAGTGAGTTGTAGAATTCTGAGCATTCGAACTGATTGATTGTTCAACATCCATTGTAGAGTTACTTGATTGTAGAGTTTTGTTTAGAGGAAAAAGAAAAAGGAATTGATTTCAAGATTTGCCTTCGACGCTGGTCTAGGGCTCTGATACCATGAAGAAATTCTACTAGAAAACAAGAAAAGAAACAATACACCCAAAAGAGAAAGAAAAATTAGTTACATGAGCTGTGTTAAACTGAGTAAGTTCTATTTGTTTCCTTGAGCTCTCATAAAGAAGAAGCTCCTTTATATACTGATTTTACAATACTCAAAACGCAGCTCATCCTAGTTATTTTACAAGCATCATCATTGCCCATATAAACAACTCCACCATCAAGTTCTTCAAAATTAAAGAACCACTCCTTGTGGGGACACATATGATAGATACAACCTGAATCCATAATCCACTCGTTTGATCCAGAGGTGGATGGTAGGCTAACTAGACAGAAATCAGACTCATCCTCTTCACGCTCAACAACGTATGCATCAGAAGCAGCTTTGCCTTCTTTCTTTTACAACTTCGGATAATCTTTCTTCCAATGCCCTTTCTCACGACAAAAGGCACATTGATCCCTATTGAGTTTTTCCTTTGAACGAGATCTTCCTCTTCTCTCCTTCTTACGACTCTGATTTTGACGCCGCCCTCTTGCTACAAGAGCTTCTGCTGACTCATCTCTATTCTCCTTCTGATTCTTCTTCCGAATTTCATGATTGGACAGAGCAGAACAAACTTCTTCAAAGGATAATTTTTCTTTCCCATGAAGAAGTGTAATACTAAGATAGTCCAACTCATCTGGAAGAGATCCAATTAACAACATAGCCTTATGCTCATCTTTGAATGTTTCATCCAAATTTAACAAATCAGCAATTAATCTATTAAATGTATCAATATGGCTATTGATATTTGTACTGGTCTCAAGCGAAGACGAAAGCATCTTTTCATCAAATAGAGCCGATTCTCATTACTTTTCTTCATGTATTTGTTTTCCAGCGCCTTCCATAACTTATTGGCAGACGTCTCTTTAATGAATGGATATTTCTGCTCTCTACAAAGACATGAGCGAATCATCCCACATGCTTTTACATTCAACCTCACCTAGTCTTTCTCATAGACATCTTCTGGTTTTTCCTCCTCCAGAGCGATATCTAGATCCTGCTGATACAAGCTATCCATTACCTCACTCTGCCACAAGCCAAAATTATTTTGACCATCAAATTTTTCAACATCAATTTTTGCATTTGAAACCGTTATCATCTTTACTGGTGCGGATGGTGGTGCCGCAGATGGTGATGCCTCAGATGATGAATCCTCGGACGATGATGCCATTTATGCCTTACTCAATTGGCTTGGTAAACAAAATTCCCAATAACCAAGCTCCACAAATTATTATATTCAATAGCTAACCAACAAATCAACAATAGCCCTAGGTAGTAGTAAGTGCTGAAATGATTAAATACGCACTAGGAAAATTCCCAGGAAACAACGGAGGGGTCACAAATGGTCCCACTTAAAATCCAGTCTCCTTAGACGTTTATCGTCTTTTTAACAGAATTTTCCTAGACATGCATATAACCATACAAATAGCTACTCACTGTCCTAAACCTAGGCTCTAATACCAATTGTTATGCAACGGAAACATAAACTCTAACGCTAGCTTATTGAATATAATAATACAAGTAATAAAGCATAAATAAATTGCCAAAATTAAATGCAAAAATAAAGAATACCAGGAATTAACGAGGTTCGGTATTAAAACCTACGTCCTCGGGCGCTGCAAAAGAAAACTCAATTCTATCTCCAAACAATATTACAAATATTTGGGCAATACAACAAATACCCAAAAGAAAGGGGAGATATAATAAAACTTGTAAACTAAAGGGTCCTTAAAGAAAGAACCCTAAACAAAAGAAGTAATGGAATTACAACTTGGGATGCCTAGTAACAATGATATGGGTCCTTATATATAGGCCCCAAAAGTTTCCCACTTTTCAATCCTAATCAATGTGGGACAAACAACCTTTTCTTAGTCTATTACATATAAGTACCTAAACCTTTCTCCATTATCATTTCTACCCTATGTGATTTTGCTAAAAGCTATTTTTCAACACCTACATCATCACTTACATTTGAATTACTATTCAAAAGGGGTTCTTGAATGAGGCTATCGCCATCCTCATTTCTCTTGATAAACCCCACATAACAGAAAACCAACCCACTTATAACAGAGACAACATCTGATACTAAATACTGAATGGGTAAAGACACATGGTTTCTGTAAAGAACAATGTCAATAACAAGACAATAACAAGAGATTGCCATGTAAGAACCCCACCAAACTCTCAATAAAAATGGGAACTTTTGTCCACCTGAATCAAAAAACTGGGTATGCAAATATACACAAATTGCACCCCAACCAAGCGTTTTCATCACTAAATCCAAAAGGGTCATCACTTTATCATCAGACCAACCATTTCTCTGCCAATAGAAGTAACTCAACAAACACAACACAAGATTAAGCACCGAAACACTTAAGCAACCCACCAAAGTTTTCTTATAACACAAAACCCGCATTTTCTTGAACCTCTCCTTTGACTCTTCAATTCTATGGCTAACACTCTCACTCAGTTTCTTCCAAACCCACGAGAATAACAAAACTAGTAACAGAACTAAGTGTAATGAAGCAGAAAACCCCTGTGAGAAAATGGGTTTGAGAAGAAACTCAGTACCTGAATACATTATTGAATATAAGTGTGCAAAGAAAGTTAACGAAACATGCCCTGTTGAATCAAAAAGCTCCATTTCTCAAGTTCGAAGACTTTTTAGATTTTTATGTATGGATATAAATATATAATGTATTGAGTGAGTGGCAAAAGATGGGTTGTTGGAAGACGGTTAACTTGTCGACCAAGACAAAGTTGACAGAGAGAGAGAGAGAGAGAGAGAGAGCGCTGAGCACCGAAGCTGAAGTGAGACAAAATTTGGCGCCTTTCCAGGTAAGTCGCGAGAAGGAGAAGGGAGAGAGAAGTTGACCCACGCGTCAAATTCTCTGTCGGATTTCACCATGGTCTTAAACAAACCATTATGTAAGCTCTACCAACCACCCAATAATTATTCTATTAGAAGCTAAGGATTACCACTTTATCCGTCAGCTAATATTTAGATTATCATATTATAATGCAGGAAACCTCATTACACTTTTAACTATTCTTTTTCTTCAACTTGTTTACAAAGCTGCCTTTTGAGTTGAGTGCTCAACAAGTAATTTATAATTTTTTCTTGGGGCCAATGATAATATATTGCTACGTTCTAATTTAGTTGGAAAATTGTGCCTAAAGCTTTGGAAAAATTGTCATGGTGACTAACAAACCACTTTACAATTGTTTATATTAAGACATTCATTGAATTGTTTTATGTAATTCATCAATTTCCAGAGAAGGAAATTTACTATAATATCACGTTCTGGAGATAAATATTAATAGAATTTGAGATCTGGTTGACTGCTCACCCAATAAGGCCTAATCAAATAGAAGGATTATCCTCTCTTATAAGTCAAGCCGGCTCTAACTTTTTACTCGCTAGTCAAACATTCAACTCAACTAAACCTGGGCTCTGATACCATGATAGAATTTGAGATGGACCTGACTCTTCACCCAATAAGGTCTTATTGAATGAGAAGATTATCCCTTGAGTTGAGCATGTCTAATCAGTGTGAAACTCAAACAGATTCATGAACATCCATCCAATGAGAATATATATAATTTCAACACAAATCCACACATATATCACTACTGTTCGATTCTAACTTTGTATTACCATAAAAAAAGGAATTCTAAACATCAAGCACTCTGCACACAAACAGAAACTGAAATGTAAAATACTCTAATTTGCATTCAAGTAGATTATATTATTAAAATAAGAAGTTTACTGGTGTACTAATCTGTAATAAAGCATCACTAAGATTACATTAACAACTTCTATTTTCGTTGGTACAACATAATCAAGATTAACACAATACTATTTTCGTCATCATCAAGAAACTCAGCAGAACTGTGTTTTATATTAAGGTTTCACCTTCAAATTTCAGTTTACTTCTCAAACCTGGAATTGGATCTCAAATTTCAGTTTACTCCAATTTTCTCCATTCTCAGTAACTACAAAATCCATATTACCATATACAATAAAATTTATGTGCCTTAATTAGGTTCGAAAAATTTGGAAATCACAGAAGAGGAAGAAGAGGAGGCAGACCTTTGGAATCTAGCTTCCCTTCCTTCTTTCTTACTTCATCTCCAAGTTGGCACTTATCCAATGCCTAAAACAATTTAATTAAATGTTAGCAAACCATCTTCAAGAACAAAGACTGAAATCCCTGAATGTCAGATTTAGTAGGAAAGGTAACAAGGAAAAACTTCATACTACAATCAAATTAAATCAAACTACCTCCTATATTTGCTCGTCTGTGTATTCTTCAAGAGGGTCCAGGTTGCTTCGTACAGTTCCTTCAAACATGGTTGGATCTTGAGGAATGATGCTTAGTCTTGACCGTAAATCATGCAGTCCAATTGATGAGATATTGATTCCATCTATCATAACCTGACCGGCTGCAGGTTCAACAATCTGGAAAAGTGTTTGAATGAGAGTAGATTTACTACTTCCAGTTCTGCCAACAATGTGAGTTTTCATCCCTCCCGGAAAAGTGCAAGTGAGACCTCGCAACACAAGTAGTATGTGTGGGGCATATCGGACCTACGCCGGAACCATAATAATTAATTATGCATATGTCACTGAAGAATGAGAGAATGGATGTCAACTTCTCCATGCGAAGGCCAAGAACGGTTAGGCCTCAACTGAAATAATCTTGTTCTCAAGATTGCAAAGATTCCGTATGACCCAAGCTTTTAACATGTTTAGATTGAGCAATAAGATAGCTTAATCAATCACCTGGATCAATTACACCCTTCGGGATAGAAATTAGGAAAATCAAAGAAAAGGCAAATGTTATAGAAGACAACATATCCAGGCGGAAGCATAGCCATTCCATTGCCGCATCACTATGGAATTTGGGCCGAGAATATCCATCCATCAGTTTCATATTTGTGTCTTTGAACCTCAATTCTTGATCAAAGCTCCTAATAGTTGTTGACCCGGAAATTGTTTCAGCAAAATGTTGTATCACTGGAGCTTTGCATATCCCATGAGCAGCAATGGCTACCCTCTTTCCAGGAGTTTGTCTTAGGATAAGAATATTCATCACAGTAACTAGAAGCGAAACTATGAACTTAAATGGTGTTTTTTGAAATGGAGTAAGGCATGGCTTTGTTGAGGAGAGAAAATTGTCACTGATGGAGACAAAGAGTTAAAGGAGGATGAAAGGACTACTTGAAAATGCAAAAACAAGAAGAGGCAGGGGACTAGATATTGTTAGTATAACCCCCACATGTTTTTCTGCATACAGATGATGAAAGAAATTATATATATCTGATCCAGAAGCCAGTCTGTACCTTTAGTCAATAAAGGGCACTTTTAAGCTTGTCCATTCTTTACTTTTAGTGATCAATTTCACAACATTAGGCTATGATTCAATAATGGTATAGTTTTTCACTGTGTCAATGGTAAAGTCCAGAAAGTAGATATCGCTCATGCTCCGTGTGAGACAAGCAGGTTAGAAAACACATCTATAGTTCGATTTATAGAATGTGTAACACATCATCTTGACCATATTTGAGATATGCAGCATAATTTGGCAATAAACAATAGATCTTCTATTACATTTCTCTTTATCAAGTTCAATTCAATTCTAAGAATTACTTGTATATTTCATATTGAACATCATTTGCTCCCTTTGTGCACAGTGTAATGAAGACCAAATTTACTTCAAAGATAGTCCCAGCTGCTGCTTTTCCATTCTCTCAATGCTTTAAAATCTGCTTTTCATCATATTGATGAAAGCAAAGAATCAAAATCTCCAAGTAATGATGTTGATGGCCATGGCACTCACACTGACACTACCAGCACTGCAGTTGAATTCTTAATTCATTCAAACCAAACCCATCCTTTAATATTTAAGAATGAACTTGCCTTCATCTTGTTCTTCAATTTCTCACTTTGACAAAACAAACCTTATTCATCCTTCACTTTGATTGAAAGAAGGATTTTTGGTGGTTGTGATGGAATTGTCTGTCCAGACTTAAGGTTGTTGTGAAGGAATCAAAAGAAATTCTTTAAAGCATAATACTGTAGAGTAGAATATCATGATATTTGTACTGAGAATGTGAAGAGAAAAGTATTCTTAGTTGTAGAATAAACCAAAGGAGAGAAGATTAAAAACTTGGCTTGAAGAAAATGTGTGTTTTTTAGAGTCTCTTAAAACCTTGGCATTTTGCCATTGAGATTGTTGTCAAATAAATCAATATGGCCAATTGATTGGTTATCACCAAGGTCCAGCAATTCCAATAATGGTACCCGAATGGCAGAAATTGCTTCATGGCATTGGGCTCCAAATTCAAACATTCTTCTTCTTAGTTACTATGACTTGTCTTATTACCTGAAATCTTTTCTCTTGTACCTTACCATATATCAAAAGAACTAGTAGCACTCCATCAAGTGTGTAATATTATTACCTAAAATTCAGTCCATTTGGATTAAATCTGGAATTAGCAATCAAAATTCGGTCCAATAAATTAAGTTGCTAATACTGGTTCATAGAAATAGAATAAATTAAACAAAATTTCTGGTTTCTTGCAAAATAATCATTTTATTGAGATTTCCTATATTAACGCCACTTAACTATTACCACCAAGATATTGCTTTGATTAAGATTTAATATACAAGTAGGGTGAAGTCATTAAATCATCCGGGTACTCACCCAAAATTATTAACTCTATTACATATATACGCGTTGTACAATAGGTTAATGTATCTAAAGACACCATAAAATTAAATATTTGACAAAACAACTCTACTTCATGATCAATTCAAAAGAAAATTAGCAAGTAGCACAAGACTCACTCTACCATTAATATGGAGAGCAAGTAGGCATGGAAATTAATGACTATGATGTTATAACCATAAGTTTTAAAGACTATGTATGTCACATATTGTTTTCATTCTCACTCTACCATTAATATAGCACCAAGACTTGTTTCTTGCTTTGAATATTCCAAGAAACATTCTATGATCTCACAAACGCCACCAACCAATGATGTTTTCTAATACAAGAAAATACCAATGTTAGAATGCTATTTTCTCATACGTATAGATACTCAGATTGTTAACTTTTACAATTAATATGGCAAAGATGGGAACTTCGAGTATAATTAAAAACCATCGTTAGGGTAGGTGACGGTTGTTATTGCCATTATTCAATTGTGAATGAAACATGTCAAGTGACTGATAAATGTTAGTCGTTAGTAGATGACAACATTTATGGTTAATTGGTAACGATCATATACCAAGTTAAATTCTTCAATTCCATGCAACCAAATCCCTAGAAGTCTGCAAAATGGAAATGATAGAGTAGCTGAATTAAATTTCAAAACTATTGGTATAACACATATTCATCAACACTATAACAAAGTTTGCATTTGATGAGAACTATTCTTTTCTTACACAATGTCTCTTGTTTGGCCTTCTCCCCTTTTGACGGTGTCCTCCTTCAACAATCCTTACAAGCCACTGAGGCTTTCCCGTTGAGAACACAAGGTATCCTATGATCATTCCAAACACCATTCCACATCCAAAGCCTATCAACATCAATTTCCAATCAAATCCATTTGTAGGGAGTGTATCATCTTACAATTTTGAGGTTGAGGTTGGTTGTAATGCCTCATCTTTTCTGTATTCTTTTGACAGAGGAAATCCGCACAACCATAAGTTTCCAGTGTATAAAGTATTTCCGAAGGTATCAAAGCGCACTGCCTATGAAATGGGCCCCGTGAGTTGGTTTTGAGACAAGTCTAGCACTCCGAGAAAATTTAAATTTGCCAACTGCCACAGAATTTTTCCAACACGCTATAACATTTCATAAAACTTAAAAAGTTCACAATAGAAAGAACAAACATATGGAAGTTCACCTTGGTGATAGTCTGATGGATGTTGCGGCCCCCTGCATAGCAAGAAACCCCTATTTCTTAATGGTGAAAACTGAAACTGGTGAGGCTAGTGTCAGTGCAGCAACAACTTTATTTGGTGAGGCTAGTGTCAGTGCAGCAACAGGAGTAATGGCAGTAAGTATAACGTTCTCTGTCTTTTAAGGACATGCATATATATTATGAACTCATATTGAAATGCCAGGCAGTTGTTACAGTCAACATCTAAGTTATGGCTGCCCAGGATATAGGTTGCCATCAAACTGAGTATTTGTCCTCATTGAAACAAAGTTCATGTTGTCTATGGAATAAAAACTCATGCAGAACACTATGATATCTATACCTTATTTCAATTGCTTTAACCCGTTTCCCATTTCCTGAATGATATTAGGTGTCCGTATTACCTCTCACTGAAATTACTCCAAAAAGTATTGCTGTTCATAATGCCACAGAGGTAAGTTTAAAAATTATATATTTCATTTTCATCACTCTAAATAAGGGCATCTATTAAGCATAGCAAGAAACCCATCACATCACGGAAAACCTACAGAGCTACATTAAGCTTGAGGTTGGGGAAAAACAAGGGAAAGCCAATCTATTAAGCATTAATAGACACTCCCTTATTTAAATTGACAAAAATGAAATATATGATTTTTAAACTTACAACAAACCTAGCAACCTCTGTGGCATTATGAACTGCAATACTTTTTGGAGTAATTTCATTGAGAAGTAATACAGCCACCTAATATCATTCAAGAAATGGAAAACTGGATAAAGCAATTGAAATAAGGTATAGACATCTTAGTGTATATCCACATGAGTTTTTAATCCATAGACAACATGAACTTTGTTTCAATGAGGACAAATACTTAGTTTGATGGCAACCTATACCCTGTGCAACCTATAGTCATTATTCCTATTGTTACACTAACACCAGCGTCACAAAATAAAGTTGTTGCTGCCTCTATGACTAACGCAGCGGCCCCAATATTTGCCACACTGAATATGTAAATAGAATGTATAAAAGAATTAATTTTCAAACTCAATATGAAAAGAAAAGAATTAGTTACACTAACATTAAGGGGGAGAGTAGTACATCGTGCCAGTGAGAATAGTCGTCAAAAACCGGGTAACATCACTTTGAAGCATTTTAAAGACACCATTATCAGGCTCTTTATCTGCCAATTCCCGCACCTGATTCAGAATAATATCAAACGGCCAATTAGAACAAATAAAACTATTTGAAGAGATGGCAATCATCTACTTACACAAAAAGTACCATATGATGTTTCAGTTAACATCTTTTATGCTGAAACAGGTAATGTGGTTTAGAATTCAAAGAGCTTGTGCTTATTTTATTAATCCATATATTCTCATTTGGCTATCCCCCAACTTCAGCAAACTAAAACCCAAAAAAAGAAAAAGCATTCACAACACCACAACTGAACACAGTCTAATATCATGCCCAACATAATAATCGGACTTTATAAGTGCACAATGTGCAATAAAAGGTTACAGACTCCATAAACCACTAACATCAAAATGACACCAAACTAAGCTAATACACTTCCAAGACCAGAATATTAACAAACGCTTAAATGCATAGTTTGTGACAATACAATTACATAAACACTAAACAAAACAGACTAGCTCTAGAATTTTATACCTTCCAAGGTTAGGCAAGGTTATGTTGCAAGAAGAGAATCTGAACTCTCGAAGGTTAGGCAAGGTAATGTTGGTCTTTATGGGGGTAACTAAAGATAATAAGGTGTTATGAGAAAGGTCAATCGTAACTATATTTTTGACCTTGGACAACATTTCTGGTTTCACAATGCCACTCAAATTGTTGAAAGAAAGGTCAAGTTGTGTAAGGTTTAAAATTTCAAACATGGAATTTGGAATTGAACCTTGAATTTGGTTATTCATTAAATAAACAAGATTCACAAAACCAGGCCGATGGAACTCCTCAATCGGACCTGTGAGTTTGTTATAGCTAAGGAACAACATTTCCAAAGATGGTAGAGTACCAAGATGGAATTCTTCCATCTAGAAAATTATTAGATAGGTCAAGAAAAGGTAGATTTGAAAGACCACTTACTTGATAAGGAATATGACCTTCAAATTGGTTTTTGGAAAAGCCTAAAACCAAAAGTTGTTGGAGGCTGAATGCTGAAGATGTTGTAAATGTGCATCTAAATACTACTGTAACCAAAATGTGATGCCAAGGTGGCAAAGTTGCTGTTAGTTTTTTTACAGTTATTGTTCAGTTTATGTGCAGTTTGTAAGCAGTTGTTTTGTAGTTTTTTTTTTTTTTTTGGATGCTTTGTAACTTTTAAACGCTTTCTAGTGTGTGAGTGTGTTGTAAGGAAAAAGTTCAGTTTGTTTAATGGTGAATCATTTTTTTTCTGCAATTGATCTTCTTAATTTGCTATTACCTTTGCTTTAATTGTTCTGTGCTACAACAGATTGGTATCAGAGCTTAATTCTCAAGGGACTTGTGAGAGGTGTGTGAGTAAGAATGGCTTCTAATTCATTCAATCCAGTTGCTCCACCAGTGTTTAATGGTGAGCATTATCATATTTGGGCTGTAAAAATGACCACGTTTCTACAAGCCGTAGATCTTTGGGAAGCTGTAGAAGAAGACTATGAAGTAGAGCCTTTGTCGGATAATCCTACGATGCAGCAGATTAAAGCTCACAAGGAGAGGGTTACAAAGAAGTACAAGGCTAAAACATGTCTTCATTCAGCAATTTCACAGGGCTTGTTCACAAAGATAATGAATTTTCAGTTAGCTTATCAGATTTGGCAATATCTTAGGGTAGAGTTTTAGGGTAATGAAAGAACAAGGAGCATGAATGTGTTGAATCTGGCAAGAGAGTTCGAACTCCAAAGAATGAAGGAGTCCAAAACTGTCAAGGAGTATGCAAACAGACTTCATGGGATTGTCAACTGATTCGGCTTCTTGGAGAAGAGTTTTTAGATAGGAGAATTATAGAGAAACTCCTAGTTACTTTGCCTGATAAGTTTGAGGTTAAGATATCAACCTTGGAAGAGACCAATGATATGGCAACGATTTCATTGGCAGAGCTTTTGAGTGCTTTGCAAGCACATGAACGAAGATTGCAGATGAGAGAGGAGGGGTCTGTTGAAGGTGCATTAAAGGCTAAATTACAGATTTGTGATAGCAATAAAGAGAAGAAGAAAAAGAAACAATGGAGGAAAAATAAAGAAGTTGGTGCTAGTAGCAGTAACACTAGCTTTTTTTTCCGATTGCCTCCATGTTGCCATTGTGGCAAAACTAATCATCTAGAAATCAGATGTTGGAGGAGACCTAATTTAATTTGCAGGAGATGCAAACAGAGGGGTCATATAGAGAGGTTTTGCAAAGGCAAAGCTGTGCAACAAGAGAAGCAGCAAGAAAATGAAGCTCAAGTTGCAAACCAGTAGTAACCGCAAGAGGAAGATCAGTTGTTCGTAGCTACTTGTTATGCCAGCAATAGTTCAAGTGAGTGTTGGCTTATTGATAGTGGTTGTACCAATCACATGGCTTACGACAAGGAGATTTTCAAAGAGCTTGATAAGTCTTTAATTTCCAAAGTTAAAATTGGAAATGGAGATTTTATTAAAGTCAAGGGAAAAGGAACGGTTGTCATTGATAGTGTATTAGGTACTAAAGTTATTCATGATGTGCTTTATGTTCTTGAAATTGATCAGAATTTATTAAGTGTTGGGCAATTACTTGAAAAAGGCTTCAAAGTAATTTTTGAAGATAAAACTTGTAGAATTTATGAAGAGAGTGGTCAGGAGTTGTTCACTATTAGAATGAGAGGCAAGAGCTTCTCGTTTAATCCAATTGAGGAGGAGCATGTTGCTTGTTTGGGTCATGTGAGTAGTGGAGAAATTTGGCATAAAAGAATGGGTCACTTTCGTCATAGGGCTCTTCTTTATATGCAAAGGAATGAGTTGGTTAAAGACTTACCAACTCTAAAGGAGGATGTTCCTACTTGTAAAGCTTGTCAGTTTGGCAAGTTAGTTCAGACACAATTTCCAAAATCTGTGTGGAGAGCATCTCAGAAGCTGGAACTAATTCATACTGATCTTGGAGGACCAATGAAGACACCATCTTTGAAAGGAAGTAAGTATTACATTCTGTTTATTGATGATTTTACCAGAATGTGTTGGGTTTATTTTCTTAGATTTAAATCAGAAGTGGTTGGTGTGTTCTGGAGGTTCAAGGCTTGGATTGAGAATCAAAGTGGTCGTAGTATTCAAGTGTTAAGATCAGATAACGGTAAAGAGTATACTTCAGGGATGTTTAATAGATTTTGTGATGAAGCTGGAATAGAGCATCAATTAACAATTCCTTACACTCCACAACAAAATGGAGTGAGTGAAAGGAAGAATAAGACGCTTATGGAAATGGCTAGGTGTATGTTGCATGAGAAGAATTTGCCTAAAAAATTATGGGCTGAGGCTGTGAGTATAGTAGCGTTTTTGTTAAATAGACTTCCATCAAGAAGTTTGAATATGAAGACTCCATATGAGGCATGGTATGGGTTCAAACCATCAGTGAAGAATTTAAAGGTGTTTGGGTGTTTGTGCTTTACTCATATACCTAAAGAGAAGAGAGATAAGCTAGATGTGAAGGCTGAAAAAGGTATTTTTATAGGCTATAGTAATGTTTCAAAAGCTTATAAGATATTTCAGCCACAGTCAGAGAAGGTTCTTGTGAGTAGGAATGTTGTTTTTCTTGAAGATGAACAGTGGAATTGGGTTGAAGAAGAGAAGAATGACAGCCCTAAATTCGTTCAACAAATTGAAGACAATGTTGATGAAGAACCAATTAGAGGAACCAGGTCATTGTCTGAAATTTATCAACAATGCAACGTGGCTGTTTTGGAGCCAGCTGGATTTAAAGAAGTTGAGCAAGAAGAGAAGTGGATGGAAGCTATGAGGGAAGAGTTAAAAATGATTGAGAAGAATCACACTTGGGAGCTTGTTGAGAGACCTCAAAATAGAAAAATTATTGGGGTCAAGTGGGTGTATAGAACTAAGTTGAATGCTGATGGTTCTATTAACAAGCATAAAGCAAGGCTTGTGGTGAAGGGTTATGCACAAGTATTTGGTGTAGATTTTTCTGAAACATTTGCACCTGTTGCTAGGCTAGATACGATAAGGATGTTATTAGCAATTTCAGTTCAAAAAAGGTGGATTGTGTATCAATTAGATGTGAAATCGGCCTTCTTAAATGGATTTCTAGAAGAGGAGATCTATGTAGAGCAACCTGAAGGGTTTGTTAAAAAAGGGTATGAGAGTAGGCTAGATACGATAAGGATGTTATTAGCAATTTCAGTTCAAAAAAGGTGGATTGTGTACCAATTAGATGTGAAATCGGCCTTCTTAAATGGATTTCTAGAAGAGGAGATCTATGTAGAGCAACCTGAAGGGTTTGTTAAAAAAGGGTATAAGAGTCATGTATATTTGTTGAAGAAAGCTCTCTATGGGCTTAAACAAGCTTCAAGAGCTTGGTATAGCAAGATTGATGAACATTTATTGGGACTAGGATTTGTGAAGAGTCCTAGTGAGACGACTTTGTATGTAAAGAAGGTGAGGAATGAAGTTGCTGATATACTTGTTGTAGCCATTTATGTTGATGATTTGCTTGTGACAGGAGGTAATGAGATGCTTATAAATGAATTTAAAGTTGAAATGTTGAAGGTTTTTTAGATGACTGATCTTGGGAGAATGACTTTTTTTTCTTGGGATGGAGGTGAAACAAAGCCAGGAGGAGATTTTTGTATGCCAACAAAAGTATGCTAAGGAGATTCTTAATAAGTTTCAGATGAGTGAGTGTAAGGCTACAAATACTCCTATGAATCCTAAAGAAAAGTTCAGAAAAGAAGATGGAGCTGAAAAGGTTGATGAGGGGCTGTATAGGAGCTTGATTGGGTGTTTAATGTATCTCACTACAACAAGGCCTGATATAACGTATGCAGTGAGTTTGTTATCCAGGTTCCTGCATTGTGCTAGTGTCGTTCATCTACAAGCAGCAAAAAGAGTTGTCAGATATATTAAAGGCACAATTGATTATGGTATCAGATTTTCCTATTGTCAAAATTTGAAGTTTCATGGATTTTCTGATAGTGATTGGGCAGGTTCAGTAGATGACATGAGGAGTACAACAGGTTTTTGTTTTAGCTTTGGTTTGGGAGTGTTCTCTTGGTGTTCAAAGAAGCAAGAACTTGTTGCACAAAGTACTGCAGAGGCTGAATATGTAACAGCTACAGCAGCAGTAAACCAAGCTTTATGGTTTAGAAAAGTGTTAGCTAATTTAGATATGGTGCAAGAGGAAGCCACTCAAGTGTTTGTGGATAACCAAGCTGCCATTTCAATCTCCAATAATCATGTGTTTTATGGTAGAACTAAGCACTTCAAAATAAAACTCTATTTTCTTAGAGATGTGCAAAAAGAAGGGTTGGTTCAACTTAAATATTGTAAGTCTGAAGATCAGGTAGCTGATATATTCACAAAATCGTTGTCCAAGATCAGATTTGAATTTTTTAGACTGAAGTTGGGAGTTTGCAGCAGCTTAGATGCAAGGAGGAGTGTTGTAGATGTGCATCTAAATACTACAACAACCAAAACGTGATGCCAAGGTGGCAAAGTTGTTGTTAGTTTTTTTACAGTTATTGTTCAGTTTATGTGCAATTTGTAAGCAGTTGTTTTGCAGTTTTTTTTTGGATGCTCTGTAACTTTTAAACGCTTTCTAGTGTATGAGTGTGTTGTAAGGAAAAAGTTCAGTTTGTTTAATGGTGAATCAGTTTTTTTCTGCAATTGATCTTCTTAATTTGCTATTACCTTTGCTTTAATTGTTCTGTGCTACAACAGATGGCAACCGACCACTGAAATTGTTGTCTGAAAGATCTACATAGATTAATTTGCTGAGGTTGCCTCTGGAATCTGTCTTGAAAAACTGTTGAAACTGAGATCTAATCTTCCGAGTTGACTAAGTTTAGATAATGACATTGCAACTTCGCCTGTAAACTTATTGTATGCCAAAACCAAAGTGGTGATATTCGTGCAATTCCAAAGTGATGTTGGAATTGAATCTGTTAAGTTATTTGACCCAAGATGCAACTCATTCAAGTATCTAAGATTGCCAATGTTGTCAGGCAATTTTCCAAAGAAACTTGCATTAGTGAGATCCAATACATTCAAGTATATAAGATCGCTAATTGTGTCCGGTAATTGTCCTCAGAAACTTGTAAAAGTAAGATCCGATACATTCAAGTATATAAGATCGCCGATTGTGTCAGGCAATTGTCCTGAGAAATTTGTCACAGAGAAATCCAAGAATGTAAGGGAACTGCTTCAGTCAGAGTTTGGTAAATTACCTCTAAGATTTTCATTTCTGGTCAAACTCAACTTCTAGAGGAACGGAAGGTGGAAAACATCATTTGGAAACCTGCCTTGCAAATCAATAACGCCAAATGAAAGAGATATCAGAGTAGAAGATAAGTTCAGCAAGGAGCCAGGTGCAACTGAAGACAAATCCACAGCATCGAGATGAAGATATCTTAATTTTGTAAGATTCTGTAAGTGCTTATTAAAAACATGTTGGCTCAATTTAGGTAATCTAAGGGAATCAGTAACACCAGAGAGGTTAAGCGAAACAAGTTTGGATAGGTGAAAAATTTCAGTTGGAATTACGCCATAGAAACTGGAGAAAGAAAGTTTAAGATGCGTTAATTTCTTGAATTGACCAAACTTGGATGAGATTGTCGATTCACTGAAATCATTACAAGCGAGCTTGAGCTTCTGGGGATTGTGAAGGAGGAAGAGACTACTATTGCCATTAACAATGCCATGGATCCAACTATAAGAAAGGTCAAGGCCAATGACATGACCTGTGTAGCTATCACAAGTGATCCCATCCCATGAGCAACAATCACTTGCCTCTTTCCAAGAATCTGTCTTAAGATAATGATATTCTTCGCAAGGATAGTCAGAAGAACTATCAATTTTTAAAGTGCTCTTGCTCTTGAAATGGAGTAAGGCAGAGCTTTGTTCAGGGGAGCAAAGTTTGATTGAACGAGAAGAAGAGTTATAAGAAGATGAGGAAATGGCTTGAAAACTAAGAGGCAGGGGAGTAGATAGTGCCATGATAGCCTCCACATGTTTTTCATAGGAAACAGAAGAAATTGCATAAAATTGTTGAAAGAGATGAGAAGTGAAGATGAAATGTCTATGTAAATATAGATAAATAAAAAGAGAAAAATGTAACCAAGTCTTGGTCATGCACTGATCTCTACGCCATGGACTTAGAATTTTATTATGATGACTTTGAATTAGATGATTCATATATCATGATTGGTATAAATTGGGAACAAAATTCAAAGTGGGATTCACTACTGTAAAGAGACAGTTAGTCATATCACCAAGTCTTGGTCGTGCACTGAGGTCTACTCCATCAAGTCTTTGGTCAAGCACTAACGAGGTACTAATGGATTTATTCTTGATCATCTAGGAGCTCTTTTTCTACTTTCTAATAAGAAAATACCACAAATGTCTTACATGGATTGGATTCAAGAGCTAACAGTAATGTTAAGGTTGGCAAAACTTCTCCCTAAAACAAATGTAAAGAAATTTTCTTGATAAATTTCATCAGCGGAGAATTTCTATCAAGAAATGGATGCCAAGCAATTGCAAATGAGTCATTTATGAGTATTCAAATAATGATGGAATATTATTATCTGTAGGGTTATTGCGATATAAGATTTAAGATATACAAATTCTGCCACAATTTTGATTCCTTTTGGGTAATTTGGCCAGAAATTTTGTTGCTGGAAATGTCCAAAATTTGCAAATTTGTTGCTGTCCTTAAGAAACTCGGGAATTGAGTTAAGTTAAAAGAAAGGTCTAATGATTGCAAAGACGGTACCGTAAACAACCAATCTGATATCCTACCAGTTAGAAAATTATCAGATAAGCTGAATTTAGTTAGATCTGAAAGGCCACTTGCATCATTTGAGCATAAACAGTTTTGAAAAGGTTGATATATATATGGTTATTGTTATTTCTTGAAATTCAGTGGACATTCCTGATCTTATAGATCTTTTCTATATTTCCCCTGTTTGCATATATTTTCCGAGTCATAGATCATACACCTGTGACTACAAATTCTTATTAAAAGTTTCAAGTTAATCTGTTGAACATGATCTGACTATTGACATATAAATTCTAAGTCATGTTAATAGTAACAAAGGTAACCGATGGATGTTACAACCTCCGCATTGCTAGAAACCGAGCATTCTGTCACAAGAGAATGATATTATGCTTTTATTTGCATATGCAAGAAAGGAATTATGTTAGAAGAGTCTTCTAATTTAACAGAAATATCTAAATTTTAGCTTCTATAAACTGAAATTCTAAAAATTTTAGAGCGTTACAGGAATTGTAACCCATAATTATTCAACCTCAAAATTCAAAACTTTGATTTGAAAATTTGAATTCGAAAATTTGAACTCTTAAAATCAAGTTTAAAGATACATGTGTTAGGTTCTTTTGCTCTCTCCCACGCTGCCCTGCAATCAAACTCTCTGGAATCAGAAAAAAATGGAGATCAAAGTTTAAATATGGAATCTTATCATTGACTAGAGTGAAGTGAGGCTGTTGGAGATATATCTTCTGTAGGAATTTATGAAGTTTAATGTTATTTAGTTTAAATTTATTTTCTCAAACGCATAAATTTATATAAATAAGCTTGGACACCACACTATATTGGTTACTTGGTTTGATGTAAAAAAAAGTTACTGAATCCAGTGCTTACGTTTTCACCTTGGTATATATTCATCTTCTGCTTCAGTCGCTTGCACTGTAGAAGTTGAAATTGTCATTTTTGGTGCTAAAATGGTCTCCAATTTATACTAAAGTCTTGATTATATGTTTTCATTTTCCACATGCCTTCGATTAAATGTTAAAAAGCAGAAATATATATATTTTATGCACCGCGTAGAATAAGCAAGTTTAAAATAGAAAATCACAAAATTACCATGCATGGAAAAAAGAAAACGTCTAACGTACTGTCCAAGTCATGTTCGAGATAACCTGAATCCTATTCCGATATGAATTTACATGGATAAGCTTCAAAATATCTTATTACATGTGTATTTTAACTCATGCATGGTCAAGACGTACTCTTCTATTACAATTTTATTTATCGACAATCAATCACAAATTTTGTACATCTAATAATATATATAGATCTTTTGATTTGACAATCATACAATCCTATTAGCTCATGCAGTGAGGAAGGGGGTAGAGGATTGATTATTTCAATCATTTATTCAGCACTAATGTCTTGGTCTACTACTACAATAATTTAATGTGTCTACTTTTCAACACTCACATTAATTATAATATCTTAATATAAAGATTGTTCCATATGAAGAAAAAAAAAATATCACTTTAAAATGCATTATTCTATTTTTTTTTTCTTTTAGATTTCGGTAAATCATCATAGGAAAAGAAAAAAAATGGATCTTTATAGCTAGAACTCACTTTCTCGGAGAGGTTTATGAATATAATTTGTGAGAGATGAAATAAATCTTACGATTGTAACCATCCTGGCCAAATTATTGATGACTGAATGAATGAGATAATTTTTTACTTGAAAGAAGAAAGTTAACTGTGTTTGTAGATGTTAAACAAAGTATTAGAAACAGGACAGGGCTCATGCAATGGCTGACTAAAATTGTTCAAAATAAAATATTCAAATCAAATCAGTATCATTCAGAGTTTAGCTCTCAAATTATTATGAATTCAGAAGTAAAATTCTAAGCACATTAATATACGAATTCTTAAAGATCCGTAGAGAGTTTCCTGTGTTCTATTGTTCTGCAACTATTCGCCTCAAACAAAAGTTGGAAAATAAAAAATGAGAATAAAATTAGTCTTACACCTCATAAACCAGGACTTAGATTAAGATCATATTCCCTTTTTGGAATAGAAAATTAACTGCACTGAAAGAAACAGGGCAGGGGTCACGCAATGGCCGACTGATTTGCGCCATTATTATTATTATTATTTTTCTACAAATGGTAGCTAACACACAAATTATCTAGCTTCGAGTTCACCAATGATCATGTGTGGAGATTTAATTGAATGCTAACAAATCCTAAATCCCTATGAAAGCAAAAATAAAACGAACAAATAACAAATAAATAAACCACACACAAACACAAGATTTATAATGGTTCACTCTCTGTATGAGAGCTACGTCCACTTTGTTGCAGAATTTCACTATGAAGAAGAGCAAAAATTACAAAAATCTTTCACAAGCCTCACAAATCGACACTCTCACTAAACCTCTTTTTGGTGGCTCTCACTTTTTAATCTTGGTATTGTCTTTTATTGTACTCAATTATTTAACTCTAAGATTTAACCCCTTTTTATAGGTAATTTTAGTTGGTACAAAATATAATATTCCAATTATCTCAAACCAAAATGCAGTAAGTACCAAGTTAATTTTACTTTGCCAAATTGTGGGAAACCACGCTCTCTCCCAAATTCTTCAATTCCTTGGAATCAAATCCCTAGGAGTCTGCAAAATGGAAATGACAGGAGTGAGTTTCGCAATAGAGTAGCTAAATTAAATTTCAAAACTATTGGTACAGCACATATCTCGTCAACACTATAACAAAGTTTGCATTTGCTGATAACAAACATTCCTCTACAATTTTGAAACAATACTTACACTGGAGAACTTTTAAGAACTATTCTTTTCTTCCACATTGTCTCTTGTTTGGCCTTCTCCCCTTTTGACGGTGTCCTCCTTCAACTATCCTTACAAGCCATCGAGGCTTTCCTGTTGAGAAAAAAAGATATCCTATGATCATTCCAAACACCATTCCACATCCATAGCCTATCAACATCAATTTCCAATCAAAGCCATTTGTATGGAGTGTATCATCTTACAATTTTGAGGTTGGTTGTAATGTCTCATATCTTCTATATTCTTTTGACAGTGGAAATCCACACAACCACAAGTTTCCAGTGTATAAAGTATTTCCGAAGGTATCAAAACGCACTGCTTATGGAATGGGTCCCGTGAGTTGGTTTTGAGACAAGTCTAGCACTCAGAGAAAATTTAAATTTGCCAACTGCCACAGAATTTTTCCAACAAGCTATAACATTTCATAAAACTTAAAAAGTTCACAATAGAAAGAACAAACATTTGAAAGTTCACCTTGGTGATAGTCTGATGGATGTTGCGGCCCCCTGCATAGCAAGAAACAGGGCATTCTGTTACAAGAGAAGAGCATTGTGCTTTTATTTGCTTATCCATTAATTATAGGTGAACTCTGTTATAAAAGATCAAGTTGGTTTTGTTAGAATAACACACTTACAAACCACTGATTATAACCAAATCAAACACAACCATAGAAGATCAAGAACACCACAATTTTACCGTGGTTCACTTTTCCAAGATTGGGAAGGCTACGTCCACGTTGAGCTCCGGAAACGTCGAAGCCCACTGCACTATTAGACAAGTATTTTACAGATTACAGACGCAAGATCGAAAGATTCAATCAAACCCGAAATCACCCTATCTGGTAACTAATAGCCCTCGAAACTATACACTTGTAATCCCAGCCAACCGAGAGACAAAACCCCTCTAAGAGAATGACAAATCAATCACTCAACCAATTACACAGACCCAAGATTTCAGAACAAAGGATGAACCCTAGCAGAGCAAAAACTAATCTATTTCAATCGAAGACTTCAGACTCCAACTAAAGAGAGAAAGTTCACTTATATATCGTTGACCAAGATGGACTAAGCACAGCCGTTGGATCTTCTCAAAACTGATGGTCCAGATTCATGCTTGAAACGACAGCGTGTTGGTTAAGTGAGACAGCACCGTTTGGTCTTCACACTTACAATCTCCACCTTGAAGACATAACACTCCCTCTTTTACTGACTTCCCTTTCTAGTGCAGTTTGCCTCAACTTATTCCCTCATAGCTCTGGTGATGCTTTGATTATTTCAGGAATAGCAAGTTCATGCAATGCTTGAACTTGCACAGATGACTAATTTTAGGTTCCCATATATCTTGGATTACATTAGTGGGAACTTTCTTTAACTCAATCATCCTCGGTAATTAGGTCTCTGATGAAGTGAAATCTCACGTCCACATGTTTCGTTCTCTCATGGTAGATAGGATTTTTACTTAACAGTATGGCACTTTGACTGTCCGAGAAGATAGTCACCTTCTTTGTCCCAATCGTGATTCTACCAATAATCCTTGCATCCATACAGCCTCCTTGAAGCCATCTACTAGTGCCACATACTCTGCTTCAGTTGTTGACAGGGCAACTAGAGGCTGTAGTTGTGACTTCCAGCTGATGCAGTTTCCTCCAAGGGTGAAGCAGTAGGCTGTGGTTGACTTCCTACTATCCCTGTCACTTGCAAAGTCTGAATCCACAAACCCCACAAGATCAAGTGTAGTTGTCCTTTTACAATATTCTAGACCTATACATGCAAGATGCTTTATATATCCGAGTACCCATTTCAATGCGTCCAGTTGATCACTTCGGATTTGACATGAACCTACTCAAGAAAGAAATTGCAAAAGCTAAACTGTCCGGTGCTAATCATTGCATACATCACGCACTATCACATTTGAATAGGGGACAGTCTCCATTTTATGGTTTCAACAGAGTTCTTTGGACATTGGGACTTAGACAGAATAAAGTGATTTGCAAGAGGCATTGTTACTGGCTTACACTCAGACATTCCATATTTGGTAACTAGCTTCTGTAGGTATGGTGTTTGATGAACCTTTAGGGTATTTCTGGTTCTGTCTCTGTTTATTATCATACCCAATATTTTCTTAGCCATTCTTAGGTCTTTCATATCAAATTCAGAACCGAGTCTAGATTTTAGTTCAGTTATCTTTGATTTTGATTTACTAATCAGGAGCATATCATCAACATAAAGCAACAAGTAAATAGGCATAGCATCTTTCAAGGCAAAGTAAAAACAGTTATCATACTTGCTCCTAGTGAATCCTAGGTTAAGTATAAATGTATCAAACCTTTTATACCACTATCTGGGTGAATGTTTAAGTCCATACAAGGACTTATGCGCGCACATGGTCGTCTATGGCAGTCTACAAAACCAGTTGGTTGGGCCATGTAAATTTGTTCTTCTAAATCCCCATGAAGGAATGCTGTTTTCACATCAAGTTGCTCTAACTCTAGATCTTGGTGAGCTACTACAGACAGCATCATTCTAATGGTTTTATATTTGACAACGGGAGAGAAGACTTCATTGAAGTCTATGCCCTCCCTTTGGGTGAACCCCTTGGCCACCAATCTAGCTTTGTACCTAGGTGGTTCATTCATATCTACACCCTCTTTAATCTTATACAACCATTTACACTGTATAATTTTCTAGTGTTTAGGTTTAGGGACCAGGGACCAAGTCCCATTTACTGTAGAGAGTTCATTTCCTCCTGTCATTGCTTGCCACCATTTATGCTTGTCCTTTGAGGTGATTGCTTGAGTATGACTGCCCCTGTCCTCGTACTTCGCCTCCCGCCATTAGGGCGGTATAAACCAGCTTCATAAATGAGTATCTTGCGGGTGGCCTTATGTCTCTTCTCGGTCCCGTCCTCCCTTGCCGCTTGGTAATCCCTGCGATCATCCCGCAAAGCGGTCTTGGGCCTCTTCGCTTTCCTCTTCATTTTGGTCGGAGTTCATCGGTGTAAGTCCTTCTTCAGCAGGGGATACTCTTCAGCGTGGGCATTCTCTCGGTTGCTCGATGGTTGCCTCCACCTCAATTGGTGTAGTGCTTGGTTGTGTTACCTTGTTGCTTGGAGAACTGCATCAACATTAGCAAACTTGCAAGGGAAATCCCTTCATTAAAAAATCACATCTCGCAAATAATAATCTTAACCCCCGTGCGCTTATCCCACAATCTGTAACCTTTAGCCCTCCCTCCCGGTATCCTAAAAATAGACAACTTAATGGACTGGGCTCTAATTTCCCATCAACCGGTTTGTGCATAAGCAAGACATCCAAACACCCTTAGATGGCGAGGTTTAATTCTCTTCGACCACTTTGATTCAGACGGTTGAATCCTATGGAGCTATTAGGGCTTCTGTTTATTAAGTAGGCAACAGTGGTCAAAGCTTCTCCCCAAAAAGTTTTTGGGAGACCTGAGGTGAACAAGAGACACCTTACTTTTTCTAATAAGGTTCGGTTCATTCTCTCAACAACCCCATTTTCTTGAGGGTTTTCCTAACTGCTCTATGCCTTAATATACCTTGATCCCTACAAGAATTGTCAAACTCCATATTGCGAATTCCGGACCATCATTGTCGTCTCCCTTAAAGCCTTCACTTTTCTGTCAATTTGGTTTTCCACAAGTGTCTTCCAGGTTTTGAACTTGGACAGAGCCTCATCTTTAGACTTCAGTAGGTATACCCAAACTTTTCGATTGAAGTCATCAACAATGGAAAAGAAATAGGAATTCCCCCCATGAGATCTAATCCTTTCAAGCCCCCAAAGGTCAGCATGTAGATAATCTAAGCAGTTTTGGGATAGGTGTATACCTTTGGTGAAACTACCTCTATGCTGTTTTCCCAAAACATAAGTTTCACAGAAATCTAGGGTTGTTATTTTATCTCTACCAAATAACCCCTGTTGTCTAAAAATACTCATACCCTTTTCACTCATGTGACCTAACCTCAAATGCCACTTATTAGTATCATTCAGATTTATAGAGACCAAGGCATTGTTCCCATTCTCAGAGTAATAACTGCCACACAGAATGTATAGCCCATTCTTCTTCAACCCCCTTAGAACAATGTGGTTATTCTTAGACACATTTATACAACCCCTTTCAGCCTTATAGCTACATCTTGACTCATCTAGGGTACCTAGGGATATTAGGTTCCTCTTAAGTTCAGGAATGTACCTAACATTTGATAACACAATGATTTTTACATCATCTAGTCTTAGGGTAATGTTACCTAATCCTAGCACTCTGCAAGTGTTATTTGTTACCCATATAGACAGTTTCATATTCACCACCCCTAAAATCCTGAAACCACTCTTTGTTATGGCTCATATGGAAGGAGCAACCAAAGTCTAACACCCAGTCATGAGTCTGATCTGTTCTAGACACAGTTAGAACTTCTGGGTCAGTTATGGTTTTATCAGTACAAGCAACATTGCTTTCAGTGTTCACTGATTTTTGTTTCCTAATCCAATCATAGCAGTTCTTTTTTAGATGACCAGGCCTATTACAGTGAAAGCATTTTCTAGTCTCCCCTTTCTTGTTAGTCCCTTTTCCTTTCTTTTTAGCCTTAGACCAATTGTTTCTTGGCATGCCATTAGAGGAACTACCTATACGCTTTACCTTTTACAAAGCGATTATTGCCACTTCTTTTCTGAACCTTTAATTCCAATTCCCTAGCTTTTAGCCCTGATACTATGAGATCTACACTAGGGACCGTGCAGCGTTCTTAACAACTTGATAGTCTTCGGTCAGAGAGTTTAGCAGGATCATTGCTAAACTCGTTTCACCTAATTCTTGGTCAGTACCCTTTAGGACTATGGTCATTTTCAAGAATTCATCAATATTATCCTTTATTGATTTACTACTGTCCATTCTATATGAAAAGGGTGCACCCTTCAAAAAAGCAAGATTTGGTGCAGATTGTAAAGCATACAGAGTTTCGAGTTTACCCCAGAGTGCGATTGATGCCTCCAATCCGTCCACTTTCCTCAGCACATTGTCTGCCAGGTTCATCATGATCAAGTTGTACGCCTCCTCATCTATTTCTGCCTTTCTTTTTAACATGTCTGCTGACCACTTTTCAGCATCCTTTTCTGATGCAATCCCTACTTTATTGTGCGAAAGTAGAGCCTTCATTTTCTTCTTCCAAGAACTGAAGTCAATTTTTCCGTCGTACTGTGCAATTTCCATGCGGGTGGAACTAGTAGTGCTCATAGTCAGAAATCAGTGCTGTTTCTAGGTTATTACTGGTTTAGAGAAATACTAAAGACTCCTAAGAACCCTAGAACTTGAAATTTTTGAAAACCCCTAATTTCTGTGAAACCCTAGAAATTAATTTTCTCAAAAAACGGATCTCAAGACTCGCTCAGGCTCTGAACAAGGCAAAGCATCTCGATACCCTTTGTTAGAATAACACACTCACAAGCCACAGATTATAACCAAATCAGACACAACCACAGAAGATCAAGAACACCACAATTTTACCGTGGTTCACTTTTCCAAGATTGGGAAGGCTACGTCCACGTTGAGCTCCGGAAACGTTGAAGCCCACTGCACTATTAGACAAGTATTTTACATATTACAGACGCAAGATCGGAAGATTCAATCAAACCCGAAATCACCCTATCTGGTAACTAATAGCCCTCGAAACTATACACTTGTAATCCCAGCCAACCGAGAGACAAAACCCCTCTAACAATGACAAATCAATCACTCAACCCCATTACGACCCAAGATTTCGTAACAAAGGATGAACCCTAGCGAGCAAAAACTAATCTATTTCAATCGAAGACTTGGACTCCAACTAAAGAGAAAGTTCACTTATATATCATTGACCAAGATGGACTAAGCACAGCCGTTGGATCTTCTCAAAACCGATGGTCCAGATTCATGCTTGAAACGACAGCGTGTTGGTTAAGTGACACGGCACCGTTTGGTCTTCACACTTATAGGTTTTATCTATTAAACCCTTATTTCTTTATGGTGAAAACTGAAATTTACAGAAGCAATTGCCTTCGTCCAAATAATATGGGTCCCTAAATGGATAAAAAATAGGTATATATTATAGCAATTTTAATTCATTAATTATTAAAATTCTCATAATTACAAAGATTTGAGTGCTTCTCCACCACACGAATCTAAACAAAGAAATGCTGATGAATGATAAAGAAATGGTGTTTTGTTTTGAAGATGGCAAATTAAATTACTCATGGCATGTTTCATGACTTAATATTGTTATAATAAAGTAGTTAATAATCTGGCTATCTTATTAAACTAAAGTTACCCGCATTGAAGAAACAAGGCAAAGCCGAAGAGCCAGATGCCCCATAAATTATTATTTTGAATAAATATCACAACTTACAACATTTGTAAATTTGTAAATGCATTATCATATTCCCAATTGAATTAGTATGTACCATAAACAATTATTACTCAAAATTTTAATTTTGTAAATTTGTAACAACTATAGTTGATTCTTTTGGTACTGATAACAAGTTGTATATCATAGTATATTTTTAAAATACAAAAATGCATCAAAAACAACTATAAATAGATTAAATAGAATATTATAAATGAATATTAAAGATTTAATAGATCATATTCCTGGCTACATCTATGGTGGGAAGTAGGCCAGATAGAGAAGTAAGAATGTAAAGGTTCTAGAAATGATCCTTGAGAACTTATAACCACAACTTAATGTGATGGAGCTTCCACAAGAGTAAGTGTAGCACAAAAGGATCAAGACCATACCTCGAGTTTGTAGATCAGATGCTTTTCCTTCAATTCTTGGTGGTCAGATCCAGATTCAACAATAGGTGTCATCACCTCTCCAACAAGTGTATCCTTTATCTCTAACACATTTTCAATCATGTCCTGCAAAAAAATTCTTAAGAAAAAAGCATTTGAACCATAAAACAAACAAAAACAAATTCCTAGAAAGTTTTAAATTATTTCCTGAGGTAATGGGTAGTTAAAAAATTCACAAAGAGTTGGTACTAGTTTGTACGTTGTAAGTTCGTTTTAATAAAATTCCCCTTTTGTTAGTTATCAAGAAAAATGTGAAATAATCAAAATGAGCCATATCATTGCGATCAACACATTTAACTAGTCAGCAATCTATTCTGCCAAGAAATTGGCAGTATGGCAATAGGGTGAAGAATAAAATTCAAGGTGAAACTTCCAGTTATGTGTATATGACTTTACAGAAAATAAACAAAATGACTTATATTTAACATCAAAACGTGAAAATATAAGAAAATTATAATTCATCAATTTCATTACCTGTTCTTCCTCCACTATTGCCCCACTCAACTCTGCTCCGCACAACATCAGCTTCAACTCATCTTCAATAACGTATAGCTCACTGATAAAGATAACTAATGGGGAAAAAATAGTTAATAGAACATTATTTATGACAAACTAAGTAATGACGCTTTCAATTAATATGTCCCCACTAATAAGAATATTTGCCTCATATAAAGGACATTGGGGCATAGCCTGATCAATACATAAGGGGCAACATTCAAACAAAATCCTAAATCCATTTTAATAACATAATACAGTCAAATAAAATTCCTCTTGTAATTATTAGATGATTGAATAAAACATCAAGGATTAAACTCTTATTTTTATTACATATAAAACAACCATTTAAACCTCTGGTTCACTGCTAGTAACCTACTGCCCCATTCTCACCCAAACTTCCTTCTCTACATAGCCTTAGACATGATATGAATAACTTCATACAAATATAACTTGATAAAAAGCAAATTTATTATCATAACCTTGTGTTCTGTTCTTTTGCTAGCCAAGAAATACTTTCTTGAATACAACTGAAAACTGTTTGGCTCATTCAAATGAGTTGTCTAAAGTCACAACTTGTGGAAATGGTTAACAAAAGAAGTATGATGTGGAAGATACAAAAAGATTAAAAAAAAAATAGCAATGATTATCTTTTCACCAAAAAAATAAAAGATCATGATAAGACATACATTCTTCCTTTCAGACCAAGAGCTTTTAGCATTCCCATTGATAGATATGTAACAACTCTTCGCACAGGGTAAAGTACCAAGGAAAGCCATGCCACTGGCCTGACCTAGAAGCATTGCAAAGTCAAATAGAGCTCAGACAGTAACATCAGCAAAGCATGGAAAACCTACAGAACAACATTAAGCATGAGGTTGGGGAAAAAACAAGGGAAAGCCAAATCTATTAAGAAAAATAGAGATGCCCTTATTTAGATTGATGAAAATGAAATATATAATTTTTAAACTTACCACAAACCTAGCAACCTCTGTGGCATTATGAACAGCAATACTTTTTGGAGTAATTTCAGTGAGAAGTAATACGAACACCTAATATCATTCAGGAAATGGGAAACTGGTTAAAGCAATTGAAATAGGGTATAGATATCATAGTGTTCTGCATGAGTTTTTATTCCATAGACAACATGAACTTTGTTTCAATGAGGACAAATACTCAGTTTGATGGCAACCTATATCCTGGGCAGCCATAACTTAGATGTTGACTGTAACAACTGTCTGGCATTTAAATATGAGTTCATAATATATATGCATGTCCTTAAAAGACAGAGAACGTTATACTTACTGTCATTACTCTTGTTGCTGCACTGACACCAGCCTCACCAAATAAAGTTGTTGCTGCCTCTGTGACTAACGCAGTGGCTCCAATATTAGCCACACCGAATATGTAACTAGAATCTATAAAAGAACTAATTTTCAAAACTCAATATGAAAAGAAAAGAATTAGTTACGCTTACATTAAGGGGGCGGGTAGAACGTTGTGCCAATGAGAATAGTCGTCAAAAACCGAGTAACATCACCGCAAAGCATTTTAATGACACCATTATCGGGCTCTTTTTCTGCCAATTCCCACACCTGATTCAGAATAATATCAAATGGCCAATTAAAACAAATAAAACTATTTGAAGAGATGGCAACCATCTACTTACACCAAAAAGTACCATATGATGTTTCAGTTAACATCCTTTATGCTGAAACAGGTAATGTCGTATATCATTCAAAGATCTTGCGCTTAATTTATTAGTCCATATATTCTCATTCGGCAATCCCTCAACTACAGCCAACTAAAATCCAAAAAAACAAAGAAAAAGCATTCACAACACCTCAACGGAAACACAGTCTAATATTGTACCCAACATTATATAATTGTACTTTATAAGTACATATGATAAAGCAGCATAGAATAAATAAAATTAAATAATTTGCTTTTCAAAATAATAACACAATGTGCAATAAATCACCAACATCAAAATGAAACCAAATAAGCTAATACACTACAAAGACCAGAATAATAACAAACACTTAAATGCATAATTTGTGACAACACAATTACATAAACATTAAACAAACACAGACTAGCTCAAGAATTTTATACCTTCCAAGGTCAAAGCGTGGTGATAGACGTCTCAGCCACTGAACAGAACGCAGACAACCCCAAAAGCGCAGCCAAAACCAAACCTTGCTCTTTAAACACTCTCAAAATCTGAGAAACTTTAGGCCAAGCATTCTTCAACAACAATATGCTCTGTCCAATAACTCCATACCCTGCATTTACTGCACTCTCCACAGCAAAAACTCTCTTGCAACCAAACACCAAAACCCCACAAACAAGCACCCCTACACGACTCCCTCTTTCATCAAAATCTTAATTTTCTCTACATTTGAATCCAAAACTTCATTTTTTCACGACCCAGTTCTGCAGTGACTTTGTTTATTGGTTTCACGTGGGTTCAAGTGTCGGAAATTTTGTTTTGGGCAATCTAGAAATGTGAAACTTTGGATAGTGATGAATTCTAGGTGAAATCTTGACAGGAGATTTAGAACATCGATTTTGGTGGAGGAAAAACGAGTTTTTGATTGCTGGAACGAAAGTGGGTCGATTGAAAACCGGAGATTCAAGAGCAAAAATCCGTGAAATATGAACAAAAACGAATTAAAAATTGAAACTTTGATAAATCCCAGCAAAAATAATTAGAGGAAAAAGAAACCCAGATTTTAAAAGTCAAGAATTAATGGGAAATTCAATCAAAATTTGAGAAATGAAAAGATTGGGATATGTACAAGAATTTATGGGTTTTGGCCCTTTTGGGATTGAGTTTATTAGTGAAAGTGAAAAATGAAGAAGGGATATAAAGGGAATATAAGGGTTTTGCTGAGGGTAAGAGAGGGAGAGGATTTTGGGCCTCTTGGGATATAGCTGAAATGGAAGATTTAGAGAAGTGAAAGTGGAAACTCTTTCATTTCAAGTATGGCAAGTGTGTTACGATAAATTACTAGATTGCCCTTAGTAAGTTCTAAAATTACAACTATATACATTTTTAAATAATAAGAAAAACTCTCTTGAATACCACGATTAATAAAACACAGTAGGACTAAACAGAATTAGAGATAAATATGTAAAGCACAAAGTTTCTTCAATATATAACTTATTCACTAAAAACTCCCATGAATATAAGGATTAAAATTCGAGAGCCTAATAGTCAAATATTCAGGTTGACAAAAGTTTTCATCATGTAAAAGCTTAGAAATAAAACACTTACAATATAACTAATAAATGTATCAGTAAAAATATAAGCTTACCATCAACTTGAAGTACAAAACACAAATAATAACAAACAAATTATTATTTTTTCCAGCAACACTTGAAGCACTTTTGATTTATGCTTTTTTCTGGAAAATGTGGCTTTACCATGAAAACTTGCAAAATAACATACTGCTGAAAGATAATAGATAGACCATGCTGATTCAATCAATTGCTCTTGTCAAGTGCCTAGCCCTGGAAAGAAAGAAAAGGTTGAAAATTAATAATGGAGTTTATATTCAGATTCTTGAAGAAGCATAAAAATATATGCTGTAAAAACCGAAGCACTCACTTCTTAAGAGCAACGCTTGAAGTCACTAATTTCTTCTTCTTGGATGGGTTCTCTTCACTCTTGTTATGATTCTGAGCCTCAATCTTTCAACCATTATTACAAACCATAGAGGTTTTCCTATTGTGAATACAATGTATCCCATAGACAAACCTATTACCAATCCGCATCCGTAACCCATCAAAGCGATTTTCCAATCGAACCAGCTCGAACCATCGTCTCCTTCATGGTAGATGGACGGTATTGGTGATGGCGGTTCATCATCCCCACATTTCTTTGACAATGGGAGTCCACACAACCCAAAGTTTCCAATGTAGGAATCATTTTGAAATGTATTAAATTGACTTCCTTGAGGTATAGAGCCTACCAATCGGTTGTATGAAAGATTCAACACAGAAAGAAATGATAGACTTGTCAATTGATTAGGAATCTCTCCAACAAGCTATTAAAAGAGAGGTCTAATGATTCAAGTTCTGTCAAATTTTCCAATATTGGTGGAATATGACCTGTAAGGTTATTGTGAGAAAAGTTGAGGACTTGAAGGGAATTAAGCTTTCCAATTACTTCCGGAATTCGTCCTTGAAATTGATTGTTTGACAAATCCATCATCATGAAAATGGTTAGAATTCTATCTATTTCTCTATTAACACCTTTTACTGTCAATATAATTGAATAATATTGAACAGAGATATCAATACCAAATTCCCCAAAACTTATCACATCTTCCATATATTCCAAATAACTTTCATGATTATCCCAACACATCATCTTAAAATTATCAAAATATCTTGTTGGCAAAAAACCAGTGAATTGATTGTGAGAGAGGTCAAGTATTCGCAGCTCAGGAAACGATACTCTTGTTTTGGGATTTCCAATGGGACCATGAAATCTATTAGATCTCAATATTAGAACTTGTAATTCGGGAAGGGTCGCTAACCAATGGGGAAAAGTATCTTTAATCATATTGTTCCCAACATCTAGAACTTTCAAAAAACTACAATTTACCAAAGTAGGTGGCAACGAACCCTCTAACATGTTGCCATTAAGATTAAGGTATTCAATAGGTCTAATTGTGATTGTTTGGGGGATGTTACCATGGAAATTGTTGTTTCTCAGATTCAAAATTGATAGAGAATAAAAGTTCCCTAGACATTTAGGAATTGTTCCACTCAAGCTATTGTTAGACAAGTCAAGAACTTCAATAAACATTAATTTGCAAATGTATGAAGAGATCTGTCCAGTCAAATTATTATTGGAAAGTGATAAGATTCGCATACCAAGTGCATCTGGCATCACAGGTACTGGGCCTTGGAGCAAGTTGGATTTAAGATCAAGAACTATTAGATTCCTCATTGAAAAGTTTCCAGGACAAATAAATCTTGTCAAAAAATTGTAAGAGAGATTCAAACGGTTCAAATTGTGAAGCAATTCCAATTGTCGTTGAGAAATCTTGCCAGAAATTCTATTGTTTGAAAGGTCTAGACGTGTCAAACTTTCTTGAGTTCTTAAGAAAATTGGAAATTGGGTTATGTTGCAAGAAGAGAAATTGACCTCGAGAAGATTGGGCAAGGTAAAGTTGGCTTTTTGAGTAATTAATGATAATAAGGGGTTATGGGAAAGTTTAAGATAACTGAGATTTTTGAGGTTGGACAACATGTCTGACTTCACGGTGCCACTCAAATTGTTGGATGAAAGGTCAAGTACTTTAAGGTGTAAAAGATCAAACATGGAATTTGGAATTTGACCATGAATCTTGTTATTCCCCAAAAGAATTGTTTCCAATGGACCTACAGGCTGATGGAACTCCTCAATAGGACCCGTGAGTTGGTTGTTGTGAAGGTCTAATGACTCCAGAGATGGTAAAGTAAACAACCAAGATGGTATTCTGCCTTTTAGAAAGTTATCAGACATGTGGAGATCAGGAAGAAGTGAAAGACCACTAACTTGACAAGGAATATGGCCTTCAATTTGATTGCTGGAGAAGTCTAAAAAAGAAAGTTGATTGAGGTTGAATGCTGAAGATGGCAACTGACCACTGAAATTATTGAGTGAAAGATCTAGATGAGTTAATTTGCTGAGGTTGCCAAAAACATCCGGAATCTGCTTTGAAAAATTGTTGGATCTGAGATCTAAACTTGTGAGCTCACTAAGCTCAGATAGTGAGGCATCAATTTGGCCAATGAAGTTATTGTCTGACAAGTCCAAGTGAGTGAGTTTCGTGCAGCTCCAATTTGACTTCGGTAGATTACCTGTGAGATACTCATTGTAGGATAAAATTAGCCGCTGGAGGAATGGACGGTGGAAAACATCTTCTGGGAACTTGCCTTGCAGACCAGTGTTACTGAGATCAAGAGATATGAGAGTAGAAGACAAGTTTGCAAAGGAGCCACATGCAACTGAAGACATATTTACACCAGAAAGATGAAGATAACTTAATTTTGTTTGATTCTGCAAGTGTTTACTAAAATCCTGTTGGCTCAGTTGTGGAAACTGAAGGGAAAAAGAACTGCCAGAAAGATCAATGGAAACAAGTTCAGATAGGTGAAAGATTTCAGTTGGTAATAGGCCAGAGAAGCTAGAGTGCGAAAGGTTAAGATGTGTTAATTTCATGAACTGACCAAACTTGGATGACATTGAGGATTGGCTGAAATCATTGCAAGCTAGATTTAGCTTATGGAGATGGTGAAGGAAGAAGAGACTACTATTGTCAGATATTGAGCCAGCAAGTCCACTTGAAGCTAGGTCAAGTTCAATTACTTGGCCTGTGAAGCTATCACAAGTGACGCCTTCCCATGAGCAGCAATCACTACCCTCTTCCCAAGAGTCTGTCTTAGGATAATAAGAATGGTCAACATAGTCACAATGCGAAGAAGCAGAAGCCTCAATTGCAAAGCTATCCTTGAAATGGAGTAAAGCAAAGCTTTGTTCAGGAGGGCAAAGTTTTGCTGAAGGAGAAGAAGAGTTAAAAGGGGATGAGAAAATAACTTGAAAATTCAAGTTGAAGAAGAGGAGGAAGGGGAGTAGGAGATTGTGGCATAATAACCTCCACATATTTTTCAGCGGAAACCAAAAAAACTGCAATTCAAATTGTTGGGACAGATGAGAAGTGAAGATGATATATCAATCTATATATATAGACAGGGAATCAGTAAATTAAATTAAATTAATTACCTTTTCAAATCCGGATTGATGTATAATGATTAATGGCTCAGTTATAAAACAAAGTCTTGGTCATGCACTAGCTAATGAATTTTTAATAACATTTTATCTCAAAATTGAAGGAAAAAAAGAATTACAATTTGAATAAATTAATTTTTTTAATTTTTTTTAATTTCGTATACTCACAAATAATTTTGTAAGGGCAAGTAATATAAACTTTGAAACAAGATTATTAGTCAAGGCATACAACGGGATTATTGGAAAATACATAGAAAATTGCTAAAAGTATTGTATAGAAATTATAAAAATACATATTAATAAGTTTTAATAACATTGTAAATATTTTTTGAGTCATCTTAATATGTAGTGTCAGGGTAGTTAATTTTAATTAGCAACATAAATAAAACAATAATTCTCATATTATTTTAATTTTATTGCTTCGATTTGGTTGATTTAGTTGTAATTAGAAGGAGAAATTTAATGGAATGAAAGATTAAGAAATAAGGAATATAATGATTGGTGGATCAATGGAATATTTACGGTAAACGTTTGGAATAGCCCGTTAAACCAATGTTTTGGCGGTCAAGGTGGAATATATAAGTTTGATGCTTTGAAAACTGAAGTTTATAAAATTAACAATAAGCAAAATATATAAATTATACAAATAATTAAAAAAACATAATTATTACCATGAAACAATATAAAAGTTATATTTATATATGATACCTTTTAAATACAAACAATAATTCTGATATTATTAAGCAAATAATAATATCCTATTATAAATTGAAGAAATCCAATGTAAACTTAAGTGAAGTTTACACATGTAAGGAGACTTGAATCCGTGATTAATGCACGTCAAAAAGTAAAGTCTTCCATGTGCAAAGCACAGGATAAGGTTCATGCAGAAAACAAAACATAATTCTTTTCCCCATTTTTTTTTTTAAATGAATGATTTAAACTTTTTCGTGTGGGGCAGTGAGAAATTACAAACCCTCTTGAGTCAATAAAAAAAAAAAAAAATATATATATATATATATATATACCATGATAATGTCTCTCACTCTTACCAATGATGCTTTTTAATAATTCTTCGACTTACACAATCAAGAATTAAACGTGGTCTCATCAAAATGTATCATTTCCACTTCCACATTGATAGTTTTTTTAATTAATATTCTTTGGAAAAACTAGTGCAAAAGCAAATATATGTTTAATTAGCTACTCATTATTCATGAGTTTAAACTTGACCAAGTGCAATGCAATATTAAATTCTACTATGGTCTTCGTCATCTTAAGCATACAACAACTTAATCAAATGCTCTAGGATTCATCAAATAATTTAATTAGCGCGTAAAAACCTTGGACTATTAACCAAAAAGCAATGGTGCATGCACTAAACATGAAGTCACTTTCTTGGTTGCAATTTAAACAGTAAATCGCATTTTGTAGAAGAAGTATACATTTGATCACCGACGGTGCTACAAAAGGTCAATGATGTTCACTTTTGTGGATTGAATAATCATGCTAGACTTTGCTTTATTCACTTTAGTGATTACGTTAAGTGTTAATTAATGATCTTTTGATAAACTTAAAGCAGAATAGAATTGCTTGTTTTGTGATTAGTGAAGTTTGTAAATATAAATAGTGAAGGTGATGAGATGAATATAGCCTAGATTTATCATACCAAAAAAAAAAAAAAATTATCAAATTATGTCGAATTAAGCTTCCTTGAAAAAGAAAATGAAAGTTCACCCTGGTGACAGTCTGATGGGTGTTGTTGTCCCCTGCATAGTAAGAAATAGGGCATTCAGTTACAAGAGAAGAGCATTGTGCTTTTATTTGCTTAATGAGAGGGGAATTATGTTATAAGAGATCAAGTTGGTTTTATCTATTAATACCTTTTTTCTTTATGGCGAAAATTACAAAAGCAATTACTTTTGTCCAAATAACATGGGTCCTTAAATGATATTATCAAGTGATCTTTACTATGACCTTTTAAAAAAAACCCAAGGGAGCACAGTGACACAACTACCCCACAAGCCTTACAACGTTGACCTTTTGGTGATCTGAGTTCAGACTAGGAATTCATCTTCTTTGCCAACATGAGAAACAAAATTGGAGGTTTGCGGAGACATGGAAATTTCTAAGGCATTGTGTTCCACATGATTTACAATTGAAGTCAAAAATTGAAACTGAGGCGACATGATTATCATTTATTATATGTTGAGGCAGAAATATGTTTATCTCCATATCCATTGTATGCTTTGCCATACCCAAGTGTTGAAATCTCACATGCATGTTTTACATGTTACACAAGTATCACATGGGGGTGATGATCAGGTGCCATGAACCCATTTCTTGACATGGTTAGACTTTTAGGGTTTGTATGCCTCTTGCAAATTTGATGTTAAACCCAACTTCCTCATGAGGCAGGCACATGGATGTTAATTACTTCCCCTGCACTGTAAGAACCAGGAAATTCTATTATAATGATTGGTGGATCAATGGAATATTCATGGTAAATGATCGGTATAACCCGTTAAACCAATGTTTTAGCTGTCAAGGTAGAATAAGTTCGAAGCTTTGAAAAATGAAGTTAATAAAATTAGAAATAAGTGAAATAAATTATAAATAAATTACCATGGATACTGCAATTGTATTTTCTCAAACTCAATCACCTTATCTCATCTAAAAATTGGAGTAACAAACCAATTTATAAAAAAAACTACTCTCAAAATTCATACCCTTATAAACCTCATAAATGGCCTCTAATTGACAGATTTTTTACTTTAAAAGAATAATGAAGACTTGTGTTGAAGGACTGTTGTTATTCTTTGTTTTTTATTGTCTTAATAGTAGAAAACTTAGTCATTAATGCCACCAACATAATTGTGAATTATAAATTGAAGGGATCCAATGTAAATATAAACTATGTAAGGAGACATTAATCCATGGCTAATGCATGTCAAAAAGTAAATGCTTTTCTCAGTCTCAATCTCATATAATGAGACTATTTCATGAGTTATTAATTAATCTTGAATGCAAATGTTTATGAACATAAAATTTGAAGGTAATCAGTTGAAAATATTCTGATTGTTGTCATCCAATTAGCATATTAATTAAAAAATTTCTTCTTCCTATTGTATGGTCAATATTGAGATACTCTAATTTGAGCAGTGAGTCACACGCTGAAGTGAAAAGCACAAATGACCACAAATGTTATAATGGGGAGTTTAGATGATTAAGATGAAAATGTTGCTATATGTATGGTTATTGTTATTTCTTGAAATTCAGTGGACATTTAGGGGACTGCAAAATGTGGACTCAAAATGTGGATCTTTTTTAAATTTCCCATGTATCTATTTATTTTCTGAGTCACATATCATATTCCTGTGACTAGACTGAATTGAGGCTACTGAAATCTGGAAAAAACAAAGATCAGAGTTTAAATATGGAATCTTATCATTGACTAGACTGAATTGAGGCTATTGGAGATATATCTTCTGCAAGAATTTAGGAAGATTAATATTCTTTAGTTTAAATCTATTTTCTCAAACGCATAAATTTATATAAATATAAATAAACCTGGAGGCCACACCATATTGGTTACTTGGTTTAAATGCAAACAAAATTACTGAATCCAGTGCTTGCATTTTGATCTCGGTATATATTCATCTTTTGCTTCAGCCTTCATCTTCTTACGTGTTTTGAAAATTATAGCATCTTAATTGGCTGATGCAATGGGGAAAGGCCTATATGACTTCCCCAGTAATTTAACTACCGCGTAGGAAGTCTTCATGACATTTTTTCTGCAGAAATTAATGACAAACGTAAGGTTAATGTATCTAAAGAGACTTAAGTATTGACTACTTCCCATCTAAGTTCATTTGACACCCCACAATTAAATATTTGACAAAAACCTAAATCAGTTATTTCATGAAAAATTCAAAAGAAAATTAGCAAGTAGCATAGGACTGACTTATTATACCAACAAAATTTCTACATTCAACTAACATGGGGCCTTATATGGAGAGAGAGTAGGCGTGGAAATTAATATATGACTATGATATTATGACCATAAGTTTTAAAGGACTATCTATGTCACATATTGTTTTCACTCTTATTCAGAAGACTTTAAAATTGCGTGAATTCCACTCATTCTTGTCTCATTTCATTTTTTGATACTAAAAGTTGCATCATTCGAACATAAACAATTTGAAAATTTAACATCACTTGCACTGTAGAAATTGAAATTGTCATTTTTGGTGCTAAAATGGTCTCCAATTCCACAAAGTCTTGATTCTATGTTTTAGTTTTCCACATGCCTTTGATTAAAAGTCAAAAAGCCGAGATATATTTTATGCACCATGTAGAATAAGCAAGTTTGTAATAGAAAATCACCAAATTACCATGAAAAAGAGAAAACGTGTAACACACCGTCTAAGTCATATTCGAGATAATTTTAGTTCTATTCCGATATGAGTTTACATGCATAAGCTTCTAAGTATCTTATTATATGTGTATTTTAACTCATGCAAGGTCAAGACGTACTGTTCTATTACATTTTTTTTTTTTTTTTTTTATTGTCAATCAATAACAAAATTTTGCACATCTAATAATATATATTGATCTTTTGGTGTGTGAACTTTTGACAATTATACAATCTTTCTAGCTCATGCAGTGAGGAAGGGGGTAGAGGACTAATTACTTCAATAATTTATTCAGCATCAATGTCTTGGTCTATTGACTACAATAATTTAACGTGTCTACTTTCCAAGACTCACATTAATTATTTTATATTCATATAAACTGTTTCATATGAAGAAAAACTATATCACTTTAAAAATAATTTTGTTGCATTATTCTATTTCTTTCTCTTGGATTTCGGTAAGTCATCGGAGGAAAAGAAAAAAATGGATCTTTAATTTGTCTAGAAAACTAGAATATATATATATATATATATATGACTATTTTAGTAAATAACTATTTTTCTCCCTGATCTCCCTTGTTAGTTTTGTGAATTTGGAAAGTTCTGTATTACATCAATTGGTCACTTTCTCAATTTCTTGACTGCAATCTCTTGTTGTGAAACATATGCTTCATGCATTCCACTTTCTCCAGATTGGATATGTTTATGATATAATTTGTGAGGGAACTCGTAGTACATAACTTATATCTTTGAATAGTCTCCCCCTCTATTTTCATGCTCAAGAAGTGAAAATTTCTATAACTTCTTGATGTGGATACTAATACTGCTTGTCCTCTGGCATTGAATAATGCATGTATGCTAAGACTTGTTAGACTTAACATAAGTAAGACGTCTCTGTCTTGTATCCATTCCAAAGGACAAAGGTGGACCTCTTCACCTTATCTACCAGATCTAATTAATTTCTTCTTTAACATAATTACATCACTTTTTCTTAGTGGAATAATAGGGTGTCCACATCATGGGGTAGATTGCAGAAAATTTGTGCAGAATTTCTCAACAATACGACAAACTTGGAAAGCACCACCAACGTGGATCCCAATTTTGCTGGGAAATTCTACCCCATGTTGTGGACACCATATATTCTTTCACTAAGAAAAAATATTTTTAAGTAAAGGCTGAGGACTTGGTTTACACTCCACTCAAGATCTTTGTCTCAATTTTATTTTTTCTATATCTAACAAGAACTAAGATAGTATTGAATTCAGATAATCTTGTGATACGAATTTACATGCATAAGCTTCAAAGGATCCTATTACCTATGTAATTTAACCCAATATATGGTTAAGATCTACTCTTCTATTACATTTTTATTTATTGTCAATCAATCACAAAATGTATTAATTTATTAATTATGGTAAACACTCAGATAAGAAGACTGTCTTGTTTCATTTGAAATATGCAATATTCTGGTCCATTTTTGCATATCTAATTATATATACTTATGTTTTGATATGTTATATAACTTTTGACCATTGTACCATCTCTTAAGCTCATGCCGTGAGGAATTGGGTAGAGGACTAATTACTTCAATAATTTTTTCAGCATTAATGTCCTAGTCTATTTTATTGATATTATATTGAATACAATATTTTAGTCTACTTTCCAACACTCACATTAATTATTATCTTTTGTTAAAATTACGTGAGTTGCGCTCAATCTTGTCTCATTTCACTTTTTAGTACTAAAAGTTGCATCATTCAAACATCATGAGTTTTAAAATTTAACATCACTCTTGGACCGTGGAAGTTAAAATTGTCATTTTTGGTGCTAAAATGGTTTCCAATTCACACAAAAGTCTTGATTCTATGTTCTAGTTTCGCACATGTCTTCAATTAAAAGTAAAAAGGCATTCTATGCACCGTGTAGAATAAGCAAGTTTCAAATAGAAAATCACCAAATTACCATGGAAAAGGGAAAACGTATAACACACTGTCTAAGTCATATGATATGAATTTACATGCAAAATAAGGTGGTTCGAATAGAAAAGAAGAGATATATTTTATGCATCGTGTAAAATAAGTCGGTTTTAATAGAAACACACCAAATTACCATAGAAAATAGAAAATGTGTAACACACTCTAAGCCATATGCGAGATGAATTTGAATCATCTTGTGATATGAATTTACATGCATAAGCTTCAAAGAATCTTATTACCTATATCATTTAACTCAATGTATGGTTAAGATTTTCTCTTCTATTACATTTTTATTTATTGTCAATCAATCACAGATTTATATTAATTTATTAATTATGGTAAACGTTCATATAAGAAGATTGTTCTATCCCATTTGAGATATGCAATATTCTGATCTATATTTGCATATCTAATTATATATACTGATCTTTTGTTGTGTTATATAACTTCTGACAATTGTACCATCTCTGTAGCTCATGCCGTGAGGAATGGGGCATAGGGGAGGACTAATTACTACAACAATTTATTCAGCACTATTGTCCTAGTCTATTATATTGACTACAATAACTTAATGTGTCTACTTTCCAACACTCCCATTAATTATTACATTTTGTTAAAATTACGTGAATTCCACTCAATCTTGTCTCATTTCACTTTTTGGTACTAAACGTTGCATCATTCAAACATGAACAATTTGAAAATTTAACATTACTTGCACTATAGAAGTTAAAATTGTCAATTTTGTTGCTAAAATGGTCCCCAATTCACACGAAAGTCTTGAGTCTATGTTTTTGTTTTCCACATGCCTTTGATTAAAAGTAAAAAATGAGAGTTATATTTTATGCATCGTATAGAATAAGCAGATTTGAAATAGAACATTACCAAATCACTATATAAAACAGAAAACGTGTAACACACCATCTAAGTCATATTCAAGATAATTTGAATCCTATTTTGATATGAATTTACATGCTCAAAATGTCTTATTACATGTGTATTTTAACTCACACATGATCAAGACTTATTCTTCTATTACATTTTTATTTATCAACAATCAATCACCAATTTTGTAAATCTAATAATATATATATATATATGCTAACTTTTGACAATTATACAATCTTTTTTGCTCATGCAGTGACGAAGGGGTTTGAGGACTTATTACTTCAATAAATTATTCGGCACCAATGTCTTGGTCTATTGATTGCAATAATTTAATGTGTCTACTTTCCAAGCCTAACAATAATTATTATATATTGATATAAAGATTGTTTCATATGAAGAAAAAAAGATCACTTTAAAATGCGTTATTCTATTTCTTTCTCTTGCATTTTGATATGTCATTAGAGGAAAAGAAAAAATTGGATTTTTATAGCTGAAACTCAATTTCTTGGTTGATAATTCGTCTAGAAAACCGGAATTTATATAGTTCATATTTGATACAATTTCTGTGTGAACCATATATATATTCTTAATATGTGATTTGATTTCCAAAATCACATATTAAAAATAAAAACATACCCAAATTGGTAAAAGTGTACTATTTGGGGCACTAATTAGGTATAATATTTGCTAAAAGTATACCAAATTGCTAAAAATAAAAACAAAATATTTAAAATAAAATTACTGAGATCACTTTAACATACCATAAGAAGAATGCTATTTGGGGCTCTAATTGGATATAATTGATCGGACATACTTTTCATAATTTCGACCTATCCAATAATCAAAGATATGATTATCGAGAAAGAAATAATTCTTTTATCTTTTTTAATAACATTTTACCCAAAATTGAAGGGAAAAAAGAACTACAATATGAATAAATGATTTTTTTATTTTTTTTATTTCGTATACTCACAAATAATTTTGTAAGGGCAAGTAATATAAACTTTGAAACAAGATTATTAATCAAGGCATACAACAGGATTATGGGAAAATACATAAAAAATTGCTAAAAGTATTGCATAGAAATTATAAAACTACATATTAAAATTTTTTAATAACATCAAAAATATTTTGTGAGTCATCTTAATGCGGAGTGTAAGGGTAGTTAATTTTAGCAATATCAATAAAACAATAATTCTTATATTATTTAACAATACTTATATCCTATTAGAAATTGAAGGAATCCAATGTAAACTATGTAAGGAGACTTGAACCATGGTTAATGAGCTTCAAAAGGTAAATGCTTTTCCCAGTCTCATATAGTGAGGACTACTTCATGAATTATTTATCAATCTCAGTCTTCGTTATATATGATTCAAGGAAATATCATTTAAGACTAAGAACAATCCTATACCAACTGACCAAGGGGTTCTTTCTATTTCTTGATGTGGATACTAATACAACTTGTCCTTCGGCATTGACTGATACATGTATGAATTTATATGAATAAATTGTTGAGTTCTACAAGATATGGATAAATATGATAAAATTTAAGCATTGACTTGATCTTGATATATATATTTTTACCAGAAAAATCCTGAACTAGTTAAATCAATTAAATTAATTTCTAAAAAAATTAATTCAATCCAATCTGTCATACTTGTTTTTTAAATATTTGATCTAATCTCATCTTCTGAACTTTGTGAACTCAAAAATTAATAAATAAATAAAGTTAGATTTAATATATTAGCTTTAATAAATTAATTTAAATGTTTGGAACACTACCTTAATATCAAATTGCCATAAAAAAAATAAGATATAGTAAAATATAAAATCCATTTGATTGGTTTAGGCTGGAACTTGCAAGTTTTATTTCTTCTAAAAATAAGATATAATAATAAAATTATATCACATTCTGGACCAACCCTTATATTTTGTACACGTCTCAAGTTCCTAAGTAGTCTTACCTAAAATCATTTAATATTGATACTTGCTTTAAATCATTAATAAATCCAAAAAAAAGTTATTATATGAATATTTAGACAAATTAAGGAAATCTTCATCATCTTCTAATTCTGATGGTGGTTGTAGTGTCTCATCACTTACTCCATTCTTTTGACAATAGAAATCCACATAATCCTGAGTTTCCTGTGTATGATGTATTTCCACAGGTATCAAAGTAAGGTGCTCGTGGAATGGGTCATATGAGTTGGTTTTTGAGACAAGTCTAGCACTCCCAAGAAAATCTAAATTTTTCGACCACCATGGAATTTTTCTGACAAGCTTGTTTGAAGAAAGGTCTAAGGATTCAAGAGCATTCAAATTTCCAAGTGATGATGGGATCCAATTTCTTTTGGAATATCTCCCTAAAAGTTATTATTTGAAAAATCAATGGCAGTAAAAACAGTGATAATTTTCACTAGGTCAAACTCATACCCTTTCCTTGTCACTGTAATGGAATCATGATAATAATCTACATGAGTGTGTGTATATACTGCCACAGTTCCACCATACTCATTTAGAACAACAGCAATGTGAACCTTCCTAATGTGGAACTCTCTGAGACGATTCCAAACTGACATTGAATCTGCAAAATCAATAACAAAACCCTATTTAATTGAGACAGATAATATAAACAACAGATTCACAGAAAAATAAATAATACAATAAATTTCATTAAAAAAAAAAAAACACAGCAACAACTTAAAATTGGCTCTAAGGATTACCAGGGACGAAGTATGCAGGTTTGTGGGCCATGTCTCCCACTGTAGTACTTTCTTTGAGATCCCCCTTCAAAATAGAAAGATCATAATTCTGCACACTATGAGATTGTTGCATAAAATCAATAAAAAAGGTGGTATTAGCCTTAGAGAGGGAGGAACAGGAATAGAAATCCCCTGACCTTCTGAACATAATCCAGCAGATCCATTGCATAAGCAATGCCCACTATATTGTCAACACGTTGCTCAATCACAGGCACCCTAAACACACATCCTCAAACTTCTTAACTTTTTGAATATGCACTCGCTGAAACAAAAGTACCAATAATTAATTTACCTTGAATATTGATGAGTCACCCGCAAGGTGCGGAAGGCAACAAGAGTGGCACTTGCATCAGTTGCAACTACATCAACAAGAGGTGTCATCACCTCTCTAACATGTGTATCCTTTATCTCTAACACATTTTCAATCATATCCTGCAAAAAAAATTCTTAATAAAACAATATTTGAACCATAAAACAAACAAAAACAAATTCTTGAAAGTTTTACATGATTTCTTGAGGTAATAAGTAGTTAAAAACTTCACAACGCAATGGTACTAGTTTGTATGTTGTAAATTCATTTTAATAAAACTCCCCTTTTGTTAGTTATCAAGAAAACGTGAAAATATAAGACACATCATTAGTTTCATTACCTGTTCTTCCTCCTCTATTGCCCCACTCAACTCTGCTCCACGCTACATTAACTTCAACTCATCTGCAGTAACGTATGGCTCATTGATAAAGAAAACATCTAAGATACAGATAACGAATGGGGAAAACAATAGTTAATAGAAAATTATTTATGACAAACTAAGTAATGACTCTTTCAATTAATATGTCCTCACTAATAAGAATATTTGCCTCATATACTGGGGCATAGCCTGATCAATATTTATGTGGCAGCATTCAAACAAAATCCTAAATCCATTTTAACAACATGATACAGTCAAATGAAATTCCTCTTGCGATTATTAGATGATTAAATAAAACATCAAGGATTGGACTACTATTTTTATTACATATATAGCTACCAGTTAAACCTCTGCTTCGTTGCTAGTAATCTACTGCCCCATTCTAACCCTGACTGCCTTCTCTACATAGCCTTAAACATAATATAACTTGATAAATAGAAAATTTATTATTAGAACCTTGTGTCCTCTTCTTTTGCTAGCCAAGAAATACTTTCTTGAATACAAATGAAAACCATTTGGCTCATTCAAATGATTTGTCTAAATTCACAACGTGATACAGAGACATGACAAGTTGATGGAAATCGCTAACAAATGAAGTATGATGTGGAAGATAGAAAAAAAGATAAAAAAATAAAATAAAAGAAAGCAATGATTATCTTTTCACCAAAAAAATCAAAGATCATGATCAAACATACCTTCTTCCTTTCAAACCAAGAGCTTTTATCATTCCCATTGATTAATGTAACAACTCTTCCCACAGGGTAAAGTACCAACGAAAGCCATGCCACTGGCCTGACCTAGAGACATTGCAAAGTCAAATAGAGCACAGGCAGTAACATCAGCGAAGCATGGAAAACCTACAGAACTACATAACGCATGAGGTTGGGGAAGAAACAAGGGAAAGCCAAATCTATTAAGCATTAATAGAGACGCCCTTATTTAGATTGAAGAAAATGAAATATATAACTTTTAGACTTACCACAAACCTAGCAACCCCTGTGGCATTACGAACAGCAACATTTTTTGGATTAATTTTAGCGAGAAGTAATACAGCCACCTAATATCATCCAGGAAATGGAAAACTAGTTAAAGCAATTGAAATTGGGTATAAACATCTCAGTGTGTATCTGCATGAGTTTTTAATCCATAGACAACATGAACTTTATTTCAATGAGGACAAATACTCAGTTTGATGGCAACCTATATCCTGTGCACCCATAACTTAGATGTCGACTAGAAGCACTGCCTTTCATTTCAATATGAGCTCATAACATATATGCATGTCGTTAAAAGAGAGAGAAAGTTATATACTTACAGCCTCACCAAATAAAGCTGCTGTTGCCTCTGTGACTAATGCAGTGCTTCCAATATTTGGCACACTGAATATGTAACTAGAATATATAAAGGAACTAATTTCCAAACTCACTATCAAAAGAAAAGAATTAGTTACGCTTACATTAAGGGGGAGGGTAGAACGTTGTGCTAATGGATTTTGGGATATAGTTGAAACTTTGAAATGGAAGATTTGGAGAAGTGAAAGTGGAGACTCCTCCATTTGCAATATTAGGTTTGGTAGTAAGGTTTAGTGTGTTGTGTTATCTCAAGTGGGAATGTTAAATTACTAGGATTGCCCTGAGTAAGTTCTAAAATCGCAACTATATCTTTACTTTTTTTAAATAATGAAAAAGGAAGAACAAAATAATAATAATTGGTTGCTTATTTTATGTAGTGGTCTATAAACTAAGTCGTTTTCAGAGTCCTTGATTAATTTAATGATTCTTGTTGAAAGATTAATAAAACTCCCATAAATATAATAGGATCAAAATTCAAGTGCCTAATAGTAAAATGTCCAGGCTGGCAAAAGTTCTCCTCATGCAAAAGCTTAGAAATAAAACACTTACAATAGGACTAGTAAATGTAGCATAAAAAATATAAGCTTACCATTAACTTGGAGTACTTCACAACGCAAATAATAACAAACAAATTATTTTTTCCAACACGATTTGAAGCACTTTTCATTTATGCTTTTCTGGAAAATGAGGCTTTATCATGAAAACTAGTAGAATAATAGATCGTTGAAAGATAATAGATAGACCATGCTGATTCGATCGGTTATGCTCCTTGCTCTTATCAAGTACTTAGTTCTGAATAGAAACAGAAGGTTGAAAAATTAATAGTGTAGTTTATATTCAGATTCTTGAAGAAGCATAAAAATATATGGTGTAAAAATTGAAACACTCACCCTGTTAAGAGTAGCGCTTGAAGTCACTAATTTATTCTTCTTGGATGGGTTCTCTTCATTCTTGCTATGATTATAAGCCTCATTCTTTCAACCATTATTACAAACTATAAGGGTTTTTCTGTTGTGAATATAATGTATCTCATAGACAAGCCTATAACCAATCCGCATCCGTAACCCATCAAAAACAACATTAAAATTGTTTATATTAAGACATTATTGAATTGTTTCATCTTCTACATTGCTGTATTGTGAGATGGGTACACCAACGTTGTAAATTTTTAGGCAGAGAATAAAATTTTCCTCACATCACAACAAACATAAAATTTACTCAAGTAGATAATAATATCAAAATAAGAAGTTTTCTAGTGTACATAATCTGTAATAAAGAGTCCCTAAGAGTACATTAACAACTTCTAACTTGGTCTCAAAGGTCTCACTACATTGTACTTTGATAACATAATCAAAATTAACACTATAAAATTTTCATCATCATCAAGAAACTCGGCAGAACTGTGTTTTATTAAGGTTCAGCCTACAAATTCAAGTTTACTTCTCAAAACTGGAATTTGATCTCACAGTGTACTCAGCTACTAGCTGAGCAAAAGAGGAAGACCTGTTTTCTAGCAACTTTGATGGAGAGTCATATTCCTTGATAAGCCCTACACGAAGATGTTGAAAAACCGAGAATATGTCATATTACCGAATCTATTGGAAAATTAAATTAATGACCATACTAACCATTATTTAAAAGCAGAACCATATCAGTAGCAATAACAGAAGTAATTCGATGTGCAATTGTTATGACTGTGCAGTCAGAAAAGTGTTGCCGTAGAGTTCGTTGAATCAGATTATCTGTAGCAGTGTCAACAAATGCAGTAGCTTCATCAAGCACCAGGACCTTACTTTTCTTTAGTAGCAAACATCCAAGACACACCAACTGCCTCTGACCCATACTCCAATTCTCTCCATTCTCGGTAACTGCAAAACCCACATTAGCATACACAATGAAACTTACGTAGCTTAATTAGTTTCAAAAAATTTACAAATCACAGAAGAGGAGACAGACCTTTGGAATCTAGCTCCCCTTCCTTCTTTCTAACTTCATCTCCAAGTTGGCACTTATCCAAAGCCTATACCCATTTAAATAAATTTTACCAAACCAAATCTTTAATTGCAAAATCTGAAATCACTGAATGTCAGATATATGAGGAAAAACTGCCTACTATAATCAAATATAAAAGCAACCCACCTCCCAAATTTGCTCATCTTTGTAATCTTCAAGAGTGTCCAGGTTGCTTCGCACAGTTCCTTCAAACATGGTTGGATCTTGAGGAATGATGCTCAGTCTTGACCGTAAATCATGCAGTCCAATTGATGAGATATCGATGCCATCTATCATAATCTGACCTGCTGCAAGCTCAACAATCCAGAAAATTGTTTGAATGAGTGTTGATTTACCACTTCCTGTTCTCCCTACAATGCCAGTTTTCATTCCTCCCAGAAAACTGCAAGTCAGACCTCGTAACACAACTGGCAAGTGCAAGGCATAGCGGACCTACACCCGAACCATAACAATTCATCAAGAAAATATTACTAAAGAATGAGAGAATAGAAGTATAAAACCAGTAGAATTACCTGTAGATCACGAATGCAAACTTCTCCATGTGATGGTCAACAACGGTAAGGCCGGCTTTCTTCTATCACAAGAGGTGGCTCACTAGGAGTACAAGTGTACTGAAGTATTCTCTCGACTGAAATAATCTTGTTCTCTAGAGTGCATAGATTGTATATGACATAAAATTGTAATGAGTTTAGAGTGAGTCCATAAGTCACAGCCACGCCCACAATTGCTTTGAAAAAGGAAAAGTGTTATGCCTGAAAAATATAAGGGCCGACGTAAGATCCAGTCAGCTTGTAGGAGTCAGATCATGGGTACACCCATAGCCTGCTTCCGTCAAAATAGTGGGTGCACGTCAGGCCAGCTAAAAGCTGTGATGATCCCATGTGTCCAATCCCTGCTCTAAATCGCGCAAATCACTTTAGAAGGTGGGCAATGTGACATAAAGAAGGACTTGCATGGATAATCCCACCAACTTACAGATTCAGTGATCATTACCTCAATGCATCCAACTATAAATTGAGAGCTCCTCCTTCATTAAGGGATTCGCACATTTTTACACTTGATTAGCTACTTTCTCTCTCTCTCTCTAGAATTTTCAGCATTTGATACCTTGTAATACCATTGTAAAGTCAGTCAGCTAAAAGCGACGTAAGACTTGCTATCTTAGCATCCAAACCACTTTAAAAATTGTCCCCATTGCATTTGCTGTAATTTTCCTTTACATTCACGTGTGTCTTTTAGGCCAGTTCAACATTTCACACATGTGTTTCGTTAGTGTAAAAATCACGCATCAACAAAAAGAAAAAAAGGTTTGTTATATGCTCCTTTAACAATAAATGTCTATACCAAACAGATAGCAATAACATTTGTGAAACAAATACCTGGATCAATAACACCCTTTGGAATAGAAGTTAGGAAAATCAAAGAAAACGCAAACGTTATAGAAGATAACATATTCAGGCGGAAGCATAGCCATTGGATTGCAGCAGCCGCCTGGAAATTGGGCCGAGAATATCCATCCATCAGTTTCATATTTGTGTCTCGGAACCTTGATTCTTGATCAAAGCTCCTGATAGTTGTTGACCCTGAAATTGTTTCAGCAAAATGCTGTATCACTGGAGCTTTGCATACTCCTACTAATCGTGAAAGTTCTCGTGCCGAAGGTAAGTAATATTGCTGCAAAATTATAACACTGTCAGAAATCACCCTTCGGAAAATGTTAAACAGTATTATAATGAGTGGAGTTAACATAATCACATTATATTAACTCTTCTCTAGAACTTTGCAAATTCTGTAACTTAAAAAATAACTTTACAAGCAATTACCACTTGATACATGATCTAGAACATCTAATATTCTCGTGGAAAAACTAAAACAAAAGACTATACAAAAAACCTGAGGTAATACTAAAGATTATATAGGAGATTTGATGTTAAGCCATAATTTGGTGTAACTTAGAAGAGTAGCCGAGGACACAAGGATTACCTGATACCAAATGCTGCTGGCAATCACAAGGATAAAAACAAGAAAAACCTGCCGTGCAACCTGAGACATCACAATAATGATTCCTAGAAGCTGGATAATCAAGAACGCAAGAGACCCAACTTGAGACGGAATTTTCAAATCAACAACACTTTGATCGGTAGAAGCCTATAAGAGCAAAAGCATACAAATTACATTTGGTATAATATTGGAATTAACAACATTCAGTAGGAAAACACAAAAAAATGTTACTCTGTTGACAACAGAGGAGAACTTGAAAAGCAAATATTCCCATGTTAAAGAGAATACTGGCAGTTTTGTATCCAGCCGTTGCAAGAAGTGTGGCCCTGCAAAGTATACAAAAGGAACTCCAATAGCCAAAGCTACATAAACGGTAATTAGTAAACAAGATGCTGTCTTCAATCTTAAGGCAACATGCTTCAAGAACTCTGTCATACCTTTCTCTGTCTATCTCCTTACCAAACAAGATGTTGTCTTCAATCTTGCCACTCTGTATCCACAGTGACTGAGCAACATAAGCCTTTCTACCACACAGCTTAAGATTACCGGATATCTTGGGCACTTCTCCCAAGATACAGGAAAGTAAATCTACCACAAACTGCAACTCGCATGCCATGGAACACTTTCAAGTTGATGTCTCTTAGCGTTTGATTTGGGGAAGAAACATCCCAGGAGAAGTTCGCATCAGCTATATCAATTGCTTTATCAGAACTACCAATTGGCTGCTTCTCCATAACATCAGCCTTCAAGCTTCAAGACTTAGGAAAGATGCAATTCTATCAAGTGAAACTTTAGTCTGAATTATGGTTGAAATTGTGTCAGGAAGATTTTGGATAGGCTGTTGAAGAATCCTTAACGTTGCAAGTGCAGATAAAATCTTGCTCGACTCAAGTGGAATTCCTAAAAGCATACAAGCACCAACTGTGGCCACAGACACGAAAGTAGGAGCACCCCAGGAGACAAAACTGGTCATGGCAGAGGTGTAAAGATATTTTTTCAACCATCCAGCTTCACTCATTCTAAGTTCAACTATTTTCGACAAAAACTTCATCTCCCATCCCTGAAGTTTAAGAATTCTCATGTTCCTTAGAATCTCAGACGTTGCCTTCATCCTCGTATCTTTTTATTCCATCAACTTTACTTGGAACCTGTTTTGCAATCTCCCCAAAGGAAAATTCGGTACCATGGCAATTATTATTGCCAAAAAAGTTGCAATCGATGCAAGCCCAAGATTTCTATACAATATAAACACGGCCAAACCCACTTGCACAGGCACAATCCATGGATCATGCATGGACCAACTGAAATCACCTACTCTCTCAGCATCAACTGTCATGAAATTTACTATTTCCCCACTAGTGCGCTCCTGCTTCGCCTGACATGAAAGTGTCAAACCCTTATTGTACGCCATCGTGACAAGAACTGCTCGGATCCTAGTTCCAACCTGCTGCAACCGAAAGAAATAGTGTACCTTGGAGAAGTTCTCCACAAGTTTTGCCACAAAAAAAAAAAAAAAAGAAACCAAAACATCCCCCTCATTTTTAAATTCCCGCCTCCCGGTGAGGTATTGCACAAAAGTGCCAATGAGATATGGGCCAACATATGTGGCCATTGTGTATAAAGGACAAGGAAACCTGTTAACAGTATTTCCTTCCATGCTGATAAGATCAATGCCTTCACCAGTTTTAGTGTGGCAACTCCACTCCCCACACCCCCATCTGCTTCAAGCTTACTTCAACAAATTGGAAAAGCCTCAACTACACTATCATGCCTATCCAACTGAGGCACATCCTCAAGGTCTAATGTTTTCTTATAGCCGACAGCAATCAAGGAACCCATCCAAGAGAAAGTAAAAAGACTAAATAGACTAGCATTTGAATAAGGGGTCACATTATCAGCCCCTCTTGACTTGATTATTGACCCTACATCATCACTTACATTTGAATTACCATTCAAAAGGGGTTCTTGAAGGAGGGTAGTTTCACCCTCACTTCTCTTAAAGAACCCCACATAACAGAAAAACAACCCAGTTATAACAGAGACAGCATCAGATACGAAATACTGAATTGACAAAGACAAATGATTTCTGTCGATAACAAGACAATAACAAGAGATTAACATGTAAGAACCCCACCAAACTCTCAATAAAAATGGGAACTTTTGTTCACCTATATTAAAAAACTGGGTATGCAAATTGCACCCCAACTAAGCGTTTTCACCACTAAATCCAAAAGGGTCACCACTTTATCATCCGACCAACCATTTCTATTCCAATAGAAGTAACTCAACAAACGCAATACAAGATTAAGCATTGAAACACCTAAACAACCCACCAAAGTTTTCTTATAACACAAAACCCCCCCTTTTGTTAAACCTCTCCTTTGACTCTTCAAAAAGCTCCATTTCTCAAGTTCGAAGACTCTTTTGATTTCTATGTATGGATATAAATATATAATGTATTAAGTGAGTGACAAAAGATGGGTTGTTGGAAGAGAGTTAACTTGTCGACCAAGTCAAAATTGACACGGGGAGAGACTTAAGCACTACCAAAGTTGCCTCTTCAACCTTTAGCTAATATTTAAACATCCAGCATGCAGGAAACCTTAAAAAATTATATCTGCATTTCGTCTTTTCTTTATTTTATATATTTTTGCACTTTACCATAAACGTGGAAGAGTAGTTTTTTAAGAATTCATGCATTATAGTTTTTGAGTCATCATGGTGAGTGAGTGGGCTCACTATCAGAATAGTGAATCATACAGAACCCAAAGGTTTCAATATCAATATCATGTCCAAGGAGAATATGTCTGTTTTTGCATGAGTTACAGTTGGGAGTCACAATTGTTCAATTCTATAATTGGATTACCATAAACCAACATTATAAACAACATCAAATACTCTGCACACTACAGCAGAAAAAATAATTTAAAGTACTCTTCAATTTATTCAAGTATAGATTATAATACCAAAATGACAAGTTTAGTAGTTTATTTGATCTGTAATAAAGCATCCCCAAGATAGAACATAATCACAGTTAACACAATAAAATTTCCCTCTTCATCAAGAAACCAACAGACATGTGTCTTGTTAAGGTTTGCCTTTAGTTCTAAACAATGGAATTTGATGTCCCAGTGTACTCTGTTACAAGACACATTGAAACACCTAAACAAGAGACTAAAGTCTGCTTATACCACAAAAACCGGATTTTCTTAAACCTCTCCTTTGACTCTTCAATACTATGACAAACAGTCTCTCTCATTTCTTCCAAGCCCACGAGAATAACAAAACTGGTAACAGAATACAGAACTAAGTGTAATCAAGCACCTGAGTACATAATTGAATATGACAGTGTAAAGAAAGAAAGTTAACGAAGCATGCTCTGTTGAATCAAAAAACTCCATTTCTCAAGTTTGAGGACTCTTTTAATTTGTAGGTATATATATACATATATAATGTATTAAAAAAAAAAAAAAAAAAAAAAAAGCCTATAAAGAGACTGAGTGAGTGACATATTGGAAGAGAGTTAACCTGTCGACCAAGACTCAGTTAAGATATGCAGCATAATTTGGCAATAAACAATAGATCTTCTATTACATTTCTCTTAACAAGTTCAATTCAATTCTAAGAATCGTTTCGAAATGTGTTAAATTGATTTCCTTGAAGTATAGATCCCAAAAATTGGTTGTATACAAAATGTTTAACGCTGAAAGAAATGTCTCAGCTACCAGTTCTACCAGAATTTTTCCTCCAACCTTGTTGAAGGAGAGGTCCAATGATTCAAGTTCTGTCAAATTTCCCAACGGTGGTGGAACATAACCTGTAAGGTGGTTGTGGGAAAAGTTGACTACTTTGAGAACTCAGAACTTCCATTGGGGCACTGAGGACAAAACTGCAGAACCAACAAATATTAAGACATTTATTTCTCCTGGTGAAGAAAACGGATTAATCATGATACCGTAGAAGGTTACAAATCTCCAAAATTTCATTTGTCTGTTTTTGTTTTTGTTTTTGTGAACTAGCCGAATAATGATTCTCGATGAATAGTAAAATATATACATATATATATTTTTGTTGGTAATCCGGAACACTTTGGCCAGCCTGCCGAGAAGAGTCTTCTAAGTAATTTTATGTGATATTCATATATATTTTGATGATACTCCCGATAATGAAGATAATATAATAATGATTCCAAGTTCTTGAATATTCATATATATTCAATGCAAAATCCATGAAATATGAACAAAAATGAACTAAAATTTAAATGCATATTGTGCTAATACAATTGCACAAACACGAAACAGACACAAATCAAACCCCTATAAAATCAAGAAATTTTATACCCTACAAGGCCAAAGGGTGGTGATAGCCGTCTAAGCAATTGAGAAGAACGCAGACAACCCAAAAGCACAGCCAAAACCAAACTTTCCCTTTAAACAATCTCAAAACCTAAGAAACTTTAGGCCAAACATTCTTCATTAACAATGTGCTCTGTCCATAACTCCATACCCTGCGTTTACTGCACTTTCCACAGCCAAAACTCTCTCGCAACCAAACACCAAGGCCTTTTAAAAAAATTAATGCTGTTCTCTTTTTATATTTGATTGCTTACACTGACAGAAAACATAGAAGATAAAAAAAAAAAAAAAAAAAAAAGATACAACACTTATATATAGTCAACACTCTTAACAAAGTTGAAAGCATTAACCTCTTCTTCCCCCACATTTCTTGTTCGGCCTTCTCCCCTTTCTACGATGTTCTCCCTCAACTATACTTACAAGCCACTGAGGCTTTCCTGTTAAAAATACAAGATATCCCATGATCAATCCAAAAACCATTCCACATCCATAGCCCATCAACACCACTTTCCAACCGAATCCAATAGAAGACTCTGCATCATCTTCTAATTTTGAAGGTGGTTGTAGTGTCTCATCACTTCTGCATTCTTTTGACAATGGAAATCCACACAATCCTGAGTTTCCCACGTATGAAGTATTTCCAAAGGTATCAAAGTGGGGTGCTCTTGGAATGGGCCCCGTGAGTTGGTTTTGAGACAAGTCTAGCACTCCAAGAAAATCTAAATTTTTCAATTGCCATGGAATTTTTCCGACGAGCTTGTTTGAAGAAAGATCTAAGGATTCAAGAGCATTCAATTTTCCAAGTGATGATGGGATGCAACCTATTAATTTGTTTAAAGAAAGATTGAGGTGTAGAAGTGAATGAAGCTCTCCAATTACTTCTGGAATTTCTCCATAAAAATTATTATTCGAAAAATCAATGGTGGTGAAAGCAGTGATAATTTTCACTAGCTCAAACTCATACCCTTTCATTGTCACTGTAATGGAATCTTGATAATACTTTTCACCCATATATTGCAACTTTCTCTCTGCTTCACCAACATCCATCATGGCATTAAGATTTTTGAAATACTTTGCTGGCAATAGACCACCAAATTTATTGTTTGAGAGGTCAAATACTTTCAACTTAGGAAAACACTGCTTCGTCTTTGAGCAACCCCATACAGAACCATAAAATTGATTTGAATGAAGGACAAGAACTTGCAACTTAGTGAGACTTTCTAGCCAATATGGGAAAGTATCATTTATCTTGTTGTTTCCAAGATCTAGAACTTGAAGCATCGTACAGTTGACCAGAGATCGTGGGATTGGCCCTTCCAATTCATTCTCATTGAAGTTAAGGGTCCTCAAAGGACTACCCTTTGCAAATTTTCCTGGAATGGTGCCATAGAGTTTATTTTTTCGCAAATCCAACACGTGAAGATTGCTAAAGTTTTCCATGCATATTGGAATGTTACCACTAAAGCTATTATGTGAAAGATCTAGAATTTCTATGGCACTCATATTGCAAATCAAATGTGGTATCTCCCCAGTCAATTTGTTGTTTGACAACAATAACACTGTCAAGAAAGGTGGCAGAATTGGAAGTGATCCTTGGAGCTTGTTTGAATTAAGGTCTAGAATACCAAGATTCTTCCAGGGAAGTTGCTCTATGCCGGATAGGTTGTTGTGGGAAAGATTTAGAAATGACAAAGTTTCCTTTCCAATGACCCACATCCAATTAGGTATTTGACCATTGATTTTATTGTTGGAAAGGTCGAGGTTTCGTAGTTGGTTTACACTTCTTAACATATATGGGAATTCACTTAAGTTGCAACCAGATAACGTCAAAGACCGAAGTTGTGGAAAGGACGAGTTGGCTTTGAATGCAGTGTTAATTGATAGACTATTATGGGAAAGATCAAGCAATCCAAGGTTTTTTAGTTTTGAGAACAAGTGAAGCTCTACAATTCCACTTAAATTGTTCAAAGAAAGATCTAGAAAACGAAGATGGGCAAGATTTGCAAGACATGATGGGATGTGACCATTGAGTTTGTTTTGCGAGAGACTCAAATAAGTAAGTTGTGTAAGGTTGCCAAGTGAGGCAGGAATTGACCCAAAGAGAGTGCAATGCTCAAGGGACAAATAGATCAATGACGTGAGATTGCCAATTGAATTAGGTAATTCTTCAGGCAAACTCATGTCAGTGACATCCAAGACCTTGAGTGGGCTGCTCCAATTGACTTTGGGAAACTTACTTGTCAAGTTGAAGTTACCTCCGAAGGAAAGTACTTGCATATTTGGTAAGTGGAAGATGTGTTCTGGCATGTTCCCTTGCACAGCCCCAAAGACTAAGAGTTAAGAGACCCCAAAGATAAGATTCATCATTGACTAAGAAGTTAGAGACAAAGATAGATTCATCAATGAACTAGGTACGATGGTAGACATGTCGATATAATCAAGACTAAGGTCTGTTAATATGGTCAAATTTTGAACTAGCCTCTCTAAAACAGGTCTTTCAATTCCCACACCATTATTCTCATTCCTTTGGTATTCATAATTGATTGAGAGGTCAAGTGAAACCAATTTGGACAAATGGGAGATTTCAGATGGAATTTGACCCTTAAAGTTTGAGGTTGAGAGATTAAGATGTGTCAAACTGGTCAATCGACCAAAATCAGAAGAAATTTGAGAGAGATTAAAATCATTGTAAGCTAGATTGAGTCTTCTCAATTGAGGAAGAAGAAAGAGGCTAATGTTGGAAGGGATTTTTCCAAAGAGCCAACTACAACTAAGGTCCAGGCCAATCACATGACCTGTCACCAAATCACATGTAACACCATCCCATGAACAACAATCATGTTCCTCTTTCCAAGACATCATTTTTGGATAAGAAGGAACCTCGAAAACATCATAAAAAAGGCAGGAAATGTTTTTGAAGGTAAAAAGTTGTTTGAATTGGAGTAATGCAGAACTCTGATCATGAGAGCAGAGCGTTGCAGTAGTGTGAGAATAAAAGAGCAATAATTGGAGGAAGAGAAGTTGATAAAAACATGTTAGACAACCCATTTTTCTTTACGAGGAAATCACAACAATAGATATGATTATAATTATAAGAGAAATGCAGGGTCACTACTGTAGAAACTAATTGAAGTCTTGGTCCCACATGGATGGCTTGTAGATTAAAATGTTATTTTCCAAGTGGTGCGGAAGGAATTTAATATGGAATCTTATCATTGACTAGACTGAATTTAGGCTGATGGAGATTTTTTTTTGCAGGCTATTAATAAAATTTAACGTTCATTGTCTTAATTTTATTTCCTCAAACGCATAAATCTATATTAATAAGTCTTGAGGGCAGCATATTGGTTAATTGGTTTTGATGACAAATTCCATGACTTAATATTTGCTATACTGTAAATTAGAGGACATAATACTGGGAAAATATTGAAATCTCAGTCACTTTTTTGTTTTTATCTTACTAATACCTGCCACCGCATTGTAATTCATCTGGGGCATTGAGGACAAAAGAGAAGAACAAAAAATCATTGTGATATTCTGTTTTACTTATTATTTTTCTGGTGAGGAAAACAAACCAACTTTACCAGGTTGTTCTGCAGGCGAGACCGATCAAAGAATTTCTGCTAAACGGCTGGCTGTTAGTTTCCATTTGTTTTTATCCCTTTTCTATCTATATTGTAATTGTCATCTCCACGAGCCAGAGGGCAAGAATTGGGACTGTTTCTGAATAAAAACAAAAACTTATTAGTCAATAGGAAATCTTTTCAGGAAAATGATGATTGAACTTATCAAGTAATCATTGTAGTGTTTAATACGAAAGGAAATAAAATAAAAGATTAAAGTTGATTGCGGGAGACTGACAGATGATGAACAAAAAATCTCTGATCCAGAAGCCAATCCGTAACCTTTAGTCAAATTCACACCATTAAGCTATGATTCAATAATGGTTTAGTTTTTCAATGTGTCAATGGTAAAGTCCAAAAACTAGATATGGCTCAACTATATATTTATATAATGTTAACACATCATGTTGACCATATTTGAGATATGCAGCATAATTTGGCAATAAACAATAGATCTTCTATTACATTTCTCTTAACAAGTTCAATTCAATTCTAAGAATCATTTTTGAAATGTGTTAAATTGATTTCCTTGATGTATAGATCCCACAAATTGGTTGTACAAAAGGTTTAATGCTGAAAGAAATGTTAGAGCTACCAGTTCTACCAGAATTTTTCCTCCAAGCTTGTTGAAGGAGAGGTCCAATGATTCAAGTTCTGTCAAATTTCCCAACGGTGGTGGAACATAACCTGTAAGGTGGTTGTGAGAAAAGTTGACTACTTTGAGAACTCAGAACTTCCATTGGGGCATTGAGGACAAAACTGCAGAACCAACAAATATTAAGACATTTATTTCTCCTGGTGAAGAAAACGGATTAATCATGATAGCTTAGAAGGTTACAAATCTCCAAAATTTTATTTGTCCGTTTTTGTTTTTGTTTTTGTGAACTAACCGAATAATGATTCTCGATGAATAGTAATATTTATATATATTTTGTTGGTAATCCAAACACTTTGGCCGGCATGCCCATAAGAGTCTTCTAAGTAATTTTATGTCATATTCATATATATTTTGACGATACTTCCAATTATGAAGATAATATAATAATGATTCCAAGTTCTTGAATACCCCAACTGTTGAAGAAAAGAGGAGAGGCCACCTTGGAGATTATCTGTTAACTTGGCTATCCAAGCAGAGTTGATGTGTCCTGTGACTTGTTCCTATGACACAGCCTGGGTCCACTGACCTAGCACCTATGACTCAGCACCTGCAGCTCACACAAGACGATAAATTCTGTTATCAGGGATTCAGGATATCATGTGTTGTTGGGATTTAACTTGGTCTTTAAGAAATGGTCTTGCACTTATAGCCATTAGATTGTGTCCTAAGACTATTGCCTTTGGATATTGTTTTATGTTTGTATATATTTATGGCATGTTAATGGAAATCTCAATAGTGTTTATTTTGCTCTCAATCTCTCTATTGTTAGGTTTTTAGCCTCTTTATCTTGTAGTATTTGACGTAGAATGTCTAGCAGATGAATTCCTAGATAGGGCTAAGTGTCAAAGCCCAAACGCGTACAGTGCAACTTTAAGCAGTCATAACTTTTAATTCAAGAAGAGTTATAAGGCCCATGACAAATCAACGAAAAGCTCGTTTCGAGCCCTACGACATGGCAACCAGGGTCTTCAGTTGGGGGACGTTTTCGGGCCCAAAATTTATTTTTTCAACATTTTTCAAGAATGTATAAATTTTCTACACGTATTTCCTATTTTATTTTAGGATTTCTTTTTTTTTTTTTTAAATAATTTGGATTTCATTTCCTTCTTATTGGGATTCCTGATAAAGTTGGTTGTCATTCTATATAAACTTATTATTCGTTTTTGGATATTATTCAATGATTATTCAGATTTTACCTAAAACTTTATGACCTATGTTTAAGTGATTGAGACTTATTTATCAATTCTAAAAGTATAGTTAAGTGTTAGCCTTGTTGTTACATTAACTTGCTGCATCAGTAATCCATTGCTTTTGAAACTTGAATCGAGAGATATTCTCACACCAACTCTTAAAGAAAGGAAAAAGAAAGACTAATTTATTTTATTTTAATTTTTTTGTTTCAAACTGGTAATTGTGAACAATGCTCATGAACCAGAAGGCAGTTGCTAGGACTAATCTGAATAAGTGATTGAATTGAACAATTTTGTAAAACTTTAATTTTTGGAGAATAGAATCCTCAAATCACACAAATTCAATTCTGCTATTGACTAAAATCATCTCTGTAAAATCTTTTAAAAAATAAAAAAGCAGTCTCATGTGTTTGTTGTCATGAAAAAAATAGCATTATTTTTTAATATTGTAACACTCACCTGATTAAGATCATCACTTGCACTTTACTAACTTTCTAATTGTTGTGATGTGGCATTCTGATGACACATGTGGAAGTCAACTTGGAGGTTGGCTGGTCAATGTAATTTGTTAAGACTTGAGGGGCAGTTCAGTCTTTTCCCTATGTTCTAAAAACCTAAATCTGTTTTAGGTTTTGTGCGCAACTCACTTCTCTCATTTCTCTCTTGGTTAACGAGAGAAAGCAGATTAGAGGTCTTTGTCTTTGGAAATCCGAGGTTCGTCCCATGGAATCAACGGTGATGGTAGGTGTGAGCTGTCCTTCTCTGAGTAGTCTCTTTTTACTGTATAAATATGTACTGATTTCTGCCTATTTTGGGATGTATGAGTGGTGAGAGCATCTGGGTATACGGGTGTAAAATCAGAGGGCTTTTGTATCGGGGTGATGCCCTGTGTAAAGGGGTGAGCCGATTCTTCTGTAAGGTTTCTCAAACTCATAGTGAAGTTCTTTTTCTGGTTGCTCTGAAGAGTGGATGTAGGTAATCTTTTAGATTACCGAACCACTATAAATCTAGTGTTATTCTTCTCCTTTTACTTTACTGCTTTATTGTTTTCTTTTGTGCTTTGTTTGGTTGAATGAACACTTCTGGGTTATTGCATGATTGTACTGTTTTTGGGTCTTATTTACAACAATTTGGTATTAAAGCTTGGTTCTCGAGTACCTAGGTTCCATTAATTCTAGGTTGTGAGATCCTTTTTTAGAATCTGCAGTAATTTAGGGTTTCTACAGTTCTGTTTGTTACTTAGGGTTTTCGGCTGGTTTCTAAAATTTGGGGCTTTTAGTTTCTAAGTTACTAGGAAGGTTAGAAACTTAGAAATGCCTAAGTATGAACTGGAGAAGTTTACAGGAGATAACGATTATGGTTTGTGGAAGATGAAAATGAGGGCTGTCTTAGTCAAGGATGGGTTGTCTGCTACCTTAGAAGGTGAGGAGAGTTTACCAGAGAGCTTGTCTGAAAAGGAAAAGAAAGAACTACTAGATAAAGCTTACAGTTCTTTAATCCTAGGACTAGGAGATAAAGTCCTAAGAGAGGTTAAGAAGATGCAAACACCAGCAGAGATTTAGGAAAAATTAGACTCTTTATACTTGTCTAAGTCTTCACCAAATAGGTTAGTTTTAAAACAGAAATTTTTCAGTTTTAAAACGGATGAAAACAAAGTTTTAGGTGACAACATAAATGATTTTAGGAAACTAATTCAAGACTTAGAAGGTCTCAGTGTTACCATTGAGGATGAGGATCAAGCTGTAATTCTTCTGAATTCTCTTCCCAAAAGTTTTTCAAATTTTGTTGATACTCTTAAGTATGGTAGACAAACTCTTAAGCTAGATGAGGTTATAGTAGTTGTTACTACTAAGGATACTGAGTTTAGGAAGGAGGGTAAGTTAGATGGAGAAGGTCTGAATGTTAGGTGTAGATCTGAGAAAAAGGGGTATAAGAAAGGTAATTTTAGAAACAGATCTAAGTCAAAATCCAAGTTTGTCAGGAAGTTTTTCCATTGTCACAAAGAAGGACACTTCAAAAGGGATTGTCCAAATAGGAAGAAGAGATTAAGGGAGAAAGAGGCTAGTGGTAGTGTTGATATAGCCTCAGATGGGTATGAAAGCTCTGATGTTCTTGTAGTTTCTGATAGGGAATCTGAATCTGAGTGGATTTTGGACTCTGGTTGCACCTTTCATATGACTCCAAATAGGAGTTCTCTTATAAACTTTCGAAAGATAGAATCTGGCAAGGTTCTAATAGGGAATAATGTAGTGTGTAGTGTATTAGGCATTGGGGATGTCAGATTAAGTCTTCATGATGGCAGTTCTAGAATCCTTTCAGAAGTTAGGTATATACCTGAGTTAAAAAGGAACCTGATTTCCCTAGGTAGTTTGGACTCAAATGGGTTTAGTTACAAAGCTCAAGGTGGAGTCATTAAAGTTACCAAAGGGTCTTTGGTGGTTATGAAAGGAGAGAAAAGGAATGGTCTATATGTCTTAAATGGATCCACTGTTACTAGAACAGCAGCAGTAACATCTCAGAAACCTAATCAAACCTTTATTTGGCATAAAAGGTTGGGACACAATAGTGAGAGAGGTTTAATAGAGTTAAGTAAGCAGAATGCTTTAGGAGGGGATAGAATTGAGAAACTAGAATTTTGTGATCATTGTGTTTATGGGAAGATGAGTAGAATCAGGTTCAGTGTGGGAAACCACTGTTCTAAAGGTACTTTAGATTATATTCACTCTGATGTGTGGGGACCAACCAAACATCCATCTTTGGGAGGATATAGATACTTCATTAGCATCATATATGATTTCTCTAGGAGGGTTTGGATCTATTTTTTAAAAACCAAAGGTGAAGCCTTTAGGAAATTTAAGGATTGGAAGATCATGATTGAAAACCAATCTGGGAAGAAAATCAGGAAACTAAGGACAGATAATGGGCTGGAGTTCATTAATGAAGAGTTTGATAACCTGTGTAGGAAGAGTGGAATTCTAAGACATAGAACAATTAGACACACACCCTAACATAATGGCTTAGCAAAAAGAATGAATAGGACCATTCTTGAGAAGATTAGGAGCATGTTATCTGATTCTAGACTACCTACTAGATTTTGGGCAGGAGCTGCTCATACAACAGTTCACCTGATTAATAGGAGCCCATCCTCAGCTCTTAGTTTCAGAACACCTATGAAAAAATGGTCAGGGTATCTTGCTGATTATAGAAATCTTAGGGTGTTTGGTTGTACTGTTTTTATGCACGAGAAAACTGACAAGCTAAAACCAAGGGCAATTAGATGTGTTTTCTTAGGGTATCCTGATGGTATAAAAGGCTATAGGTGTTGGGATGTTGTAGGACAAAGGTGCATAATCAGTAAAGATGTTAGGTTTAATAAGGATGAAGTGATTGACCTAAATCAAAATGGTTTGAGTGAAGGTGAAAACACAGTAAGGGCATAAACCATAAACTTAGAGTTAGGTGGAGACAATCCAGACTAGGACAGTACTGAACCAAACCACAATACTGATGATCAGACTGTTGAACATGAACCTACCCTAGAGGACAGTGATGAAAGTGATAGAGTTGAAATTGAGTTGCAAAATTACCAACTAGCTAGGGATAGAGAAAGAAGAGAATCAGGTTGCCTAGGAGGTACTCACATGCTGATATAGTTGCTTTTGCCTTGCAAATTGCTGAAGACACTGATGAGGAACCTAGAACTGTTAAGGAGGCCTTGAGTTGTAGGGAATCTAGGCAGTGGAAACTGGCTATGCAAGAGGAGTTTGATTCTTTAATTAAAAACCAAACCTGGATCTTGATTGACAAACCTAAGGACAGTAGGGTTGTAAAATGTAAATGGGTTTTTAAAAGAAAGGAGGGCATACCAGCGGTAGAAGCATCTAGGTTTAAAGCAAGATTAGTGGCCAAAGGGTTTACACAGGTTGAAGGGGTGGATTACAATGAGATTTTCTCACCTGTGGTGAGACATACAACCATTAGGATACTGTTATCTTTGGTAGCTCAGTTTGGTTTAGAACTAGAGCAGCTGGACATCAAAATAGCCTTCTTAAATGGTGATTTAGAAGAAAAGATTCTGATGGAATAACCTGAACTTTTTGAAAGGGGATTTAAAAATCAGGTATGCTTGTTGAAAAAAATCTTTGTATGGCTTGAAGCAGTCTCCTAGGCAGTGGTATAAGAAATTTGATTTTTTCATGTTGAATGCTGGTTTTATCCGAAGTAGTTTTGATGGCTGTTTTTTATTTCAAATGTTTATATGGAGAATGCTATATATATTTGTCACTATATGTGGATGATATGTTGCTAGCTTGTAAGGATTTCTCTGAAATTGATAAATTTAAAAGAGAAATGAGTAAACATTTTGAGATGAAAGATTTAGGACAAGCTAGGAAGATTTTGGGTATGAACATTGACAGAAATAGGAAAACTGGAAGTCTAATACTGTTCCAGAAAGAATATGCTGAAAAACTAATCAAGAAGTTTAATATGATTGACTCTAAACCTGTCAAAACACCTTTAGGTCAACATTTTAAGCTTAGTATAACCCAGTGTCCAGAAGCTGAAGAAGATAAGGAAGAAATGGCTTGTATACCATATGTCAATGCCATAGGAAGTCTAATGTACTTAATGGTTTGTACTAGACCAGATTTAGCCTTTGCTGTCAGTTCGTTAGTAGGTTTATGAGTAATCCTAGAAAACCTCATTGGGAAGTAGTAAAATGGATCCTTAGGTATGTGAAGGGTACTCTATCCACTGGCATAGTTTACAGTAGGGTGAAAATTCAGGAAAACCCCATCATGGGATGTGTAGATGCTGATTATGCTGGAAATATTGATAATAGGAAGTCCATGACTGGTTTTTGCTTTACCATTCGGAATAACCTGGTTTGCTGGAAAGCTAATCTGCAGGCTATTGTAACTCCGTCCACTACGGAAGTAGAGTATGTTGCAATTACAGAAGCAGTCAAGGAGGCCATGTGGCTCAGGGGAATGCTTGTTGAAATGGGTATGGTTCAGCATCAAGTTCCTATTAAGAGTGACAGTCAGAGTGCCATTTTTCTGTGTAAAAATCAGGTATTTCATGAGAGGTCAAAACACATAGATGTTAGACTTCATTTTATAAGAAACTTGATAGAAGACAAAGTCATCAAGGTGGAGAAAATTCCTTGTAAGGAGAACCCAGCAGACATGTTCACCAAGACAGTAACCGTAGAAAAATTAAGACTCTTTAAGAGCCTTTTGTCTGTTAAAGAGAATTAAGAAGACTTTCAGGGGCAGCCAAGAAGGGCGAAGATCAAATGCCAAGGTGGAGATTTGTTGTGATGTGGCATTCTGATGACACACGTGGAAGTCAACTTGGAGGTTGGTTGGTCAATGTAATTTGTTAAGACTTGAGGGGCAGTTTAGTCTTTTCCCTATGTTCTAAAAACCTAAATCTGTTTTAGGTTTTGTGTGCAGCTCACTTCTCTCATTTCTCTCTTGGTTAACAGAGAGAGAAACAGTTAGAGGTGCTGTGTTGGAAATTCGAGGTTCGTCCATGGAATCAACGATGATGGTAGGTGTGAGTTGTCCTTCTTTGAGTAGTCTCTTTTTACTGTATAAATATGTACTGATTTCTGCCTATTTTGGGATGTATGAGTGGTGAGAGCATCTGGGTATACGGGTGTAAAATCAGAGGGCTTTTGTATCAGGGTGATGCCTTGTGTAAAGGGGTGAGCCGATTCTTCTGTAAGGTTTCTCAAACTCATAGTGAAGTTCTTTTTCTGGTTGCTCTGAAGAGTGGATGTAGGTAATCTTTTAGATTACCGAACCACTATAAATATGGTGTTATTCTTCTCCTTTTACTTTACTGCTTTATTGTTTTCTTTTGTGCTTTGTTTGGTTGAATGAACACTTCTGGGTTATTGCATGATTATACTGTTTTTGGGTCTTATTTACAACACTAATCTTGCCAACCCGTCTAGAGACTTCCATTAATTCAGTTTTCTAACCTTTCGAGGCTGTTGTTTCTCGAACATCCTCACAAACCACCATGGTTTTCTTGTTGAGAATACCATATATCTGATAGACAAGCCAATTATCAGCCCACATCCATAACCCATCATAATAATTTCCCAAGCAAACAGGCTCCAAGGATTGTGCAGTTCATGCAATGTTGGTACTTGTGTCCCACTGGTGTCACAATTAGTTGAAAGTGGAAATCCACACAATCTTGAGTTTCCGATGTAGGAATTATTTGAGAAGGTATCAAAATGGTTCCCTAGAGGTAAACGCCCAACAAGTTGATTTTCTGATAAGTTGAAAACCTGAAGAAAATGCAACTTCGTCAACTCCTGTGGAATGTTTCCTTCAAACTCATTTGAGGCGAGGTCTAAGGACTCGAGAGCTTCCAGATCTCCCAATGTTGATGGTATATGACCATATAGATGGTTTTGAGAAAAATTGAGGAGTCCGAGTGAGTGAAGCTTTCCTAATACCTCAGGAATCTCTCCGTGAAAGTTATTATTTGAGAAATCAATAGTGGTAAAAATTGTAAGAATTTTTTCCATATGAGTAACTTTTCCTTTTAGTATCACAGTGACAGAATCTTGATAGTACTTCTTACCAAGATATTGCAAATACTTTTCATCTTCACCAACACTCATCATAGCATCAAGATGTTAGAATCCCACATTGAAAGGGAAAAGGGTGGGCATGTGGGTTATAAAGGCTTGGGCACCCTCCCTTGGCAAGCGGATTTTCCAAGGAGAGTTTTACCCAAGCCCATGAAAGACCCATGGCCCAGCCCAAATTGTTGAGTTATTGGAGTGGGTTCCCATCACAAGACTTTCAAAATACTTGGTAGGCAAGGAACCACTAAAGTTGTTGTCCGAGAGATCGAAAATTCTCAACTTTGGGAATGAATGGTCGGCTTCAAAAGTACCCCCTACTAAACCATGAAATTTATTGGAACAAAGAACAAGAACCTGTAACTCTGGAAGATCTCCCAACCAAGATGGAAAGCTATCATTTATATTGTTGTTTCCAATATCTAGAACTTTGAGCATTGTATAATTCAATAAAGATAATGGAACTGACCCTTCGAATGCATTGCCGTTTAAGTTAAGGGTCCGAAGATTGCCCTTTACAATTGTTTCAGGAATGGTGCCATAAAATTTATTCTTCTTCAGGTCCAACACACTGATGCTATCGCTAAAGTATCCCAAGCATTCTGGAATAGTACCACTCAACTCATTACTCGAAAGATCGAGAATTTCAAGGCTACTAATATTGCAGATGAAATGAGGAAACTCTCCTATAAATTTGTTGTTTGAGAACATATAGAACCTCAAGCCAGGTGGTGGAACAGGAAGTGATCCCTGAAGCAAGTTGGAACGAAGATCTAGAGATTGAAGATTTTTCCATGGAATCTGCTCCATGCTTGTCAGGAAGTTGTTTGAGAGATTGAGTAATGTAAGATTATCCTTTGCCATCTCCCAGAACCAATAGGGAATTTGGCCATGGATATTGTTTCCAGAGAGGTCCAGCTGGAACAAGTTCTCTTGTGTTCTTAAAAACTCAGGGAACTCAGTTATGTTGCAAGAAGATAAAAGTAAGTCGAGAAATTTCGGAAAGGAAGAGTTGAATTGTGGTTGGGTGCTCATGATTGATAGATTGTTATGTGAAAGATCAAGCTTTCGAAGCCTTTTAAACTTTGTAAACTTGTCAAACGCTAGAATTCCGCTTAAATTATTGGAAGAAAGTAACAGGTCAGTCAAATTCTTGTGTTCAAAGATTGAATCTAGAATTGAGCAATGCAACCTATTGTGTTCCAGAATGATCACCTGCAATGAACTATTCTGAAATCCATCAATAGGGCCTGTAAATTGGTTGTAACTGAGGTCAATGAACTCCAGTAATGGTAGAGTGAATAGTCTGAACGGCAGAGATCCATTGAGTAAGTTATGTTGTAACTTCACACTGATTAAATTTATGAGTCCACTTATATGAGGAGAAAATGAACCACTTAGTAGATTCCCAGACAACTCTAGATAAAAAAGTTGTGTTGAATTGACAAAAATTTCTGGAATTTCACCAGAAAATTTGTTGTCTGAAAGATCTAACCTTCCAAGCTGCTTAAGATTGGAAAGTGATGATGGGATATGACCACTGAAATTGTTATTTGAGAAGCTAAACGTAGTAAGTTGGGTAAGCTTACCAAGTACTTCAGGAACTGGTCCTGTGAAATTGCATTCTGCAATACTTAGGAACATCAAGGATTTAAAATCGCCAATTGAATAAAGTAATTCTCCTTCTGACATCATGGAATCGACCATCAAAACCTTGAGGGGACTGCTCCAATTAACCTTCGAAAAAAAAATTCTCAAAGAGGGGTTATCCTCTAAAACAAGTCTCTCTAGATTTGGTAAGCGGAAGAGTTTTTCCAAAAACTTTCCTTGCAGTTTGCAACCACTGAGACTTAGAGATATCAAAGAAGAGGATAGACTTGTCAAGGAAACTGCTATGCTTGACATATTTACTTGATCAAGAACAAGTTCTTTTAACTCTGTCAAATTTTGAACTAGCCCTTCCAAAACAAGTGTTTCAAATCTCAGCTTATAATTGAGAGAGAGGTCAAGTGAAACTAATTTAGACAAGTGAGAGATTCCAATGGAATTTGACCTAAAAAGTAGGAGTACGCACTACAAGAAAACTGGCATTCTGCGTCTAGCAAAATTAGACGCAGAAAGTCACATTTAGACGCTAAGCCATTTTTAGCGTCTAAATTTGGTAGTCACCCCTTAGTTGCAGTAGGCTGGTCGCAGATTCATAGCACGTCTAAATTTTGGTTTAAACGCGAAAAGTTTTTTTTTAGCGACTAGCAAAATAGTCGCTAAATGCTGGTCAAATTAGTCCCCCAACTTAGACGCTAAAAGTTCAAGAGTAATTTGGTAAAATTGTATAGCGACTAATCAATTAGTTGCAAAATGTACCTTTTAGTGTCTAATAATTTGTCGCGAATGCCAACAAAATTAGACGCCAAAGGTGTAAGGGTAATTTCGTCAAAGGTATTTGCAACTATTTTATTAGTCGAAGAATGTATCTTTTAGTGACCAAAATTTAGTGGTTAATTGTTATACTTTTAGATGCTGAATGTAGAATCCAAACGGTTTTCGCGACTATTTTATTAGTGACTGAATGTATCTTTTGGAGACCAAAATTTAGTTGTTAATTATAATTATTTTAGACGCTAAATGTAAAATCCAATAAGTTTTCGCGACTATTTTATTAGTGACCAAATGTATCTTTTAGTGACCAAAATTTAGTAGTTAATTATAATCATTTTAGACGCTGAATGTGGAATCCAATAGGTTTTCGTGACTATTTTATTAGTGGCCGAATATATCTTTTGGTGACCAAAATTTAGTGGTTAATTATAGTCATTTTAGACGCTGAACAACTCAATTCTGGAAATAACTTTTACAAACAAAGAACTAAATCATAGAATATATAAGAAAATAACACTATAAAAGGCTTTCATATTTACTCAATTACATTAGCAGAGAACAATGGATTGAAATTTCTGAATTTCATAAGACACCTTATTAGTTACTATGTATCATCAAAATGTCAAGAATAATATACAATTGAACAGGATTTAATGGAATATAGATAAAAAGAAAAGGTTTAATGCTATCTTACAGCTTGCTCAGAAGCACCAATGTATTTGTTCAACAGCTCAAGCCCTTTCACCGATATAAATCGTAAAGAACAAGCAGCAGCAGCAGCAACACCAACAATGTGAGTTTTGCCGCAACCAGGATGACCATATAAGAGAACATTTGACCTTAAACGTAAAGGAGCTTTGGCAAAGATATTTGGAAACTTTGAAGGCAATTCAATCATCTGACAATTAAATATAGAATCAGCAACAGATATATGACACAAATAGACAAATGGATTTTGTTTTTTCCTTTTTATAATCCAAAAACCCCTCGGCATGAGCACCAAGTTCATAACCCAAACTATTTACAACAACCTTTAGTTGTTAGAAAACCTAACATATATAATATCTTAAATATGTGGTTCCAAGAGGATTTAAACCAGTGACATCTTGTAGATAAAAAGTAGGACTATTGAACCAACCCTTGCATCTAGCAAAACTTTTCAGAATAGTTGCTCATTCAACTTGGAAGCTAGAAGCATCTAGCTCTTGACATTTTGTACATTACACAGGACACACTAAAAAATTAACTCCAAAAACAGGGAACTTTTCTTAGTTAAACTGTCGGATGTTAGAAGAGCAGATGCTTGTTTATCATCAAAGATTTTTCAATGAGTACTCAACTTTGATGAACTGATTTTTCAAGCTTAAAATCTAAAGCGTACAAATGTACACTCCAATAGGGTTCATACTTCAAAAGGTCCAATAAGCTATCAACTCAAGGAAGCAATAAAATATCAAAATGTTCTGAGTTCAAAAGAGTTTTATTAGCCTTGCATTTCTAAGAAGATCAGAAGTAAAAGAAATAATACCTCTTTGATCGCATTCCAAATGTCAGTAAGACCACCAACATCATCCCAAGAGCGACCACCTTCAGGAGAAGGTTTACTAATGTCTCGCATAGCAACTGGAAGGAAATCATGCATAGCTTGAGTAAAGTCATCCCTAACTAATGTGGGATGAATGTTCTTTTCACCACCAAAATCGAAAGGCAGAAAACGGCCAACAACAAGATGAACTGACTTATCAACCAATATTTCCTGAAACATTGTTATTCCTTTATCTTAAAAATGCAGTAGAAAACAAAGGTCAAGAAATTCATTAAAGAAGAGGGCAACAGTAACATGTAATCTCTTATCTTTAACCATGATAACAACTAATTTAAACAATCAGTGGTAACACCAAAGACAGTTGCATCACTAGAACAAAGTGACTATGGTAGAAGAATTATGCATTGAAAATTAAAAAGGATTTTGAGTAGAACTTCTAAATAACACAGATAGGATTTTGAGTAGGTTTGCTTCGTCCAGCCAAGGCATTCCTCTGCTATCGCAGAGGGATGGGCAAGCTGCCATGAGTTTTTTTTTTTGTAAAGTAAAGAGTTAATTAGCATTTGGAACTTGAAACCTTTTTACTTTTTGGGTCTTAGATGCATAAAGATTGCCTTACCCACTCCCTAATAAGTGGCCATCCAGATTTAAGCTGCAAAACACTCATAATCTCTTTCCCATTAACCAAAGGTTTCACATCCCACACTTTCTCAAGACCTGCACATCCGAAAAAACAAAAAGTATTATTCACCCCCAAAGTTGTACCCACAAAATGATGAAACCTTTTTTAAATTCTAGCGATGAAGGGTCATACATTGCTTCCAATCTTCCAATGGTTATTTTAAACTTCAGTTTAACCATATTCTAAAACCAATCTAAAACATTTTTTGTACACCAAGCTATCTTACCAACTATCTAAGTTGCTAGCAGGGTACTCACATCACTTCAAAAACAGTGGTCATGCTTAAGGATCAATGATTTGTATTTCTTGAACCTATGTGTTACAGAAACAACATAAAACCATATGTAGTTAACAGTTCTATAAAGGAGAATATACAGCAGTCAAGGAATCAAAACTACAATAATAGTATTTTTCAAATATATAGCTTATCAATTGCAGTAAGTAAAATTGAAAAATTAGAGCAAAACTGCATCTTCCAAATGAATTCAGAATTTATATAGGGGAATTTTTTATTTTTTTAATTTTTAATTTTTAATTATCGATTCTGAGAAAGGTTACGGTAAAGGTCGAGGGTTCAACTCCCCTCGCTGAAGCTAAAGGTTTCACTAGTCATAGCATTTATCAATCCATTATGAAATAACACCATTTACCATCCATCAAATCAAAATAACTTTTGCAGGATTCAAACTCACCTTTTTCCTCCTCAAATGCTCTCTCCGGCTAATTTGCCTTGCGTCCATCCAGAGCACTCCACAGTAAACCTTATTCTAACAATGCTTCCTCTAAAGCTTTTCCAAAAAAAAAAAACCACCTTCACAATGCTCCTATCATCTTTAATAATTTGATTATCACCAACATCCAATATGTTTAATTTTGGATAATATAACAGTTAATCCATGGTTTCAACAATATCAACACCTCCCCGCCTTTAGGATATCGTTAACTTGTCTTGACAACTTCCCAACAAAAGTTCTTGAATTCACCACACAAACAATGAAAAAGAATGAAAAAGCCAACCTGAATAAACTATTCCAATATGGGTTGTGGAAGATTCCTATATGCAACAAGGAAGAAAAAAATGAGATTTTGAAGGGATAATATATAAAATAAAACTGAAAATGAGAAATACAATAAAAAAAATAAAATCTCTTCTTTGAATATTTAAATAAAACTCATACTATACAAATCAATATAAAAAAAAATATGATGGAAACACTAATTAATAAAAATAGTAAAAGAGAGAAATAAAATTATTAGGTACCCGAAAGTAGCAAGCTGAGCAAGAAAGAAGGGGTAATGCTTCAGAGGAACAAGTGCCAGTTTATACAACACTTGATTTCCAATGCCCAGGACCACCGTAACCGCCGCTGCCACCACCACTTCCACCTTCATACTTCTTTCATCTTTACTCCTCCTTTTCTCCACCGCGTACGACCACATCCCCGCCTTCCTCTTCTGCACCGTCGCTTCCTCCCCCTCCAATCTCTCCCACACTCCTCCCGCCCCCGCCACATACAAATTCTAACGTTGTTTCAGCGATTTCAGGATGAACCATGGCCGTTGATTTCTCTGATCGCGTAAGAGGCATGAAATCACCGCCGTATGTGAAGGTTTTTGTGATTCAAGTAGAGTAGTGTGTGACATGGCGGGACCGGCAGTGAACCGCTGGTAACATGATGTCATTGTAATGATTATAATCTGCTGGAACGGAGGCCGATTGAGAGAGAGGGAGAGGGAGAGGGAGAGCCATGTGTAGAATACACACACCAATCTTTAAGATTCATCACCTATTTTTAATCTCTAAAAACTCTCTGCCTTCTTTTTCCGGGTTCAGAAGTAAAGCAGTAGGGTTTTGTAATGTTTTATATGTGGTGTGGAAAAATGGAGAAGAAGATGCGTTTGGGAAATTTGGGGAAAAAGCTAGGGCAAACATGCGTGGAGAAGAGATGAAATTGGAAAAAATGCTTGCTTTATATAGGTTAGGATATTCTGTATATAACTTAAAAAAGTAAGGGTTCTAATTAGTTATTTAATTTTGAAATATAATTCTATTATGGAAATAAGTCAATTTGCAACTAAAAATTTAGTCACTAAAGAACTAGTGTTAGTTGCCCATAATTGAGGTTCGGCGGGAACAAATAATTTTGGGAGAAATATGAATTTTTTAAGTTAAATTAGCAACTAAATCAAATTTAGTTGCTGTATATATTTTGGGGCCCTTGTAATTACTGTCCAAATATGGGATATTTTGGTAATTTTATTTTTCTATAATTAATCATAATAGTTACTAATAAATCTCTAATTATTCGCAACTAATTTAGCAACTAAATTAGTAGTTGCAAAAAATTGTTTTTTGTAACAAAAAATGTAGATGCAAAAAGCTATATTTTAGATGCAAATTATCAAATTTTGGAAGGAAAAATCACCCAGAAAAAATTGCAACTAAATTTATTAGTCCCTAAAGCAACCGGTTCTGTGACTAACAAAATAGTCGCAAAAAATTAACTTTAGATGCCAAATGTTGGAACATGTGGGCCCCAAAATTTTAATCCTCTTTGCTCGACTAATGTCAATTTAGTTGGTAAATGTAGTCTTTTTACAACTAATTCTGGTTAATTGCTAAAAAATTGGTTGCAAAATGTCAATTTTCTTGTAGTGAAGAGAGGTTAAGGAGTACCAAACTTGGGAGTCGGCTAAAGCCAGGAGGAATCAGAGAATCTTTGAAGTCATTGTTAGCAAGGTTGAGGCACAGCAGGTGAGCAAGAAGAAAGAGGCTACTATTGGAAGGGGTTTCGCCCCAAAGCCAGCTACAATTAAGGTCGAGGCCAATCACATTACCTGTCATAGTATCACATGTGACCCCGTCCCATGAGCAACAATCACTATTTTCTTTCCAAGACATCATTTTCGGATAATTCATCATGTCATCACAATCGGAAGAAATTTCATCGAACAAAAAGAGTTGCGTAAACTTGAGAAGTACAGAACTTTGGTCATGAGAGCACAGATTTGCATAACTTTGAGAATGAATTAGCAATAACAGTAGACAGAAAAGTTGAGAAGGCAGATGAACCAACCCATCTCTTCTTGTGAAATCAAAATAACAGAAATGATTGTAAACAACGTCAATCTGTATATCTATTGTATTTTCTTCACAAGAACATATAGTTTCTTTCTCTTTTCTTAATTATAGAAGCCATTTACTAGAATATTGAATTCAAACTTGGTTGTCAGAATGTCATTGTTAGTATTTAATATTATGTGCTAAGTGATAGGTACTATAGACAAAAATGAAGAGAAAAAGAACACTTGAGAAAAAAGCTTAATATTTATTCTTTATTGGAAAATGAAGTAATCGAGGTTGGTCTAAAAATTTCTGCTAAGCATTTTCCAGGATGTTTCTGTCATTTGGTCTAAATGCAATCAAATAAAGTCAGTTTAGTAACAATAAAAGAATCATGAAAGATGACCTTTTGCAGCATTCTATTAAAAAGTTCATTTTTTGCTTCAAAAACACCGGAAGCTACATATCTCTAACCTGTATGTTTTGTACATCACTTTGGCTGGCTTTGATAGAAACACACTCTCAGTCGGATAGAAATTGGGTTGGATAGTGGGCCTTTGGTAGAAATTAGGCTGGGCAATGGTCTTTTTGTAGGCTTAGGTAGAACTCTCTTTGAAAATCTGGCTTGCCAAGAGAGGGTGCCCAAACCCTTATAAACCACATGCCCACCCGTCTTCCCTCTCAACGCTTTGAGACCTAGTGTCCACGTTGGCCCACTCTGGACTGCTTCACTCTGGGTGGGCTACTCTCCCAGGTCGCCCTTTTGTGGGTAGCCCTTTTCCTAGGTTGCCTCTTCTGAAACATTGTTAACCCACTCTAGACAGCTTCACTCTGGCTGACCTACTCTCCCATATCGTCCCTTCTATAACATGGCCTCAAGCGGGATTTGGCTCCGATACTTTATGAGCTTAGGTAGAACTCTCCTTGGAAAACCGGTTTGTCAAGAAAGGGTGCCCAAGCCCTTATAAACCACATGTCCATCCTTCTTCCCTCTCAATGTGGGATCCTAACACTTTCCAAATAGTCATCTAATACTGGTTGCTTTGGTAGGAACATTATGTTCAATCTAACAAAGAGGATTTGGAAAAACTTCATTATTTGCTCAAAAGTATAAAACTTCATTGTTAAATGGTTCAGGTTCCTCTGATGGACTTTTCAACACAGAAGTTCTAAATTTACCAGTCTTTCACCTTTAACCAATACCGGCTGTTTTGATAGGACCATTATGTTCAAGGCCAAGATGGCAAAAACTGATATTGCATCTACCAGAAACTACAGCTACAAATACCACCATACAATGTGACACACTAACAGAAACTAATATCAAAATCTGTAATAAAGCATCCCTGAGAGTTCATTAACAAATTCTAACTTGATCTTTAAGATCTCACAAAACTTTTTTTCCTTTTTTATTACAGCATAAACAAATTTAACACGATTTTTTTCGTCACAATCAAGAAGCTTTGCAGAACTGTGTTTTATTAAGGTTCGGCCTTCAACTTCCAGTTTATTCCGGTTTCGTCATGCCATGAAACACTCTCAAGTTGATATCTCTGAGTGTTTGATTAAGAGAAGAAATATCCCAGGAGAAGTTCCCATCAACTATCTCAACTGCTGTATTAGGACAACCTCTGGGCTGCTTTCTCTTAGTTCCCGAAAACATCAGTCTGCATCAGTATAATCTTTTCTTCGGGGCCAAATAAAAATTTGTGCCTAAAGCTCTGTGAAATTGTCATGGTAACTCACAAACCACATTAAAATTGTTTAAAATAATACATCCATTGAATTGTTTAATCTACTTCAATTTCCAGGGAAGGAGGGTAGGAAATTACTTAATGATACACGGAACAATCATCTGTTATTTCAACACGGATGACTTTTTTTATGAACTGGATTCCTTAGTAAGGTTCTTCTACTTCAGAATCACAAGTGTTCAATTCTAATACCGCATTACCATAAACCAAAATTATACACTGGTTTTTATTCATACATTCTGAACACTAACAGAAACTCAAATGTAAAATACACCAGTGTACATAATCAGCCGTAATCTCCCAACATACAAAATAAAAATTAACAAAATACATTCTTGTCATATTTAAGAGAGGAAGCAGAACTGTATTTTATTAAGGTTTGGCCTTCATATTCAAGTGTAGTTCTCAAAACTGGAATTTGATCTCACAGTGTACTCTGCAACAAGCTGAGCAAAAGACGAAGACTTGTTTCCTAGCAACTTCGATGGGGAATCATATTCCTTGATAAGTCCTACACAAAGATTTAGAAAAATCAATAATATGTCATATAATCCAATCTATTGGACACTTAAATTAAATGAGTAAACTAACCATGATTAAGAAGCAGAACCATATCACTATCAATAACAGATGTTATCCGATGTGCAACTGTTATGACCGTGCAATCAGAAAAGTGCAGCCGTAGAGTTTGCTGAATCAGGTTATCCGTAGCAGTGTCAACAGATGCAGTAGCTTCATCAAGCACCAGGACCTTACTTTTCTTTAGTAGCACACGTCCAAGACACACCAATTGCCTCTGACCCATACTCCAATTCTCTCCATTCTCAGTAACTGCAAAATCCATATTAACATGTACAATTAAATTTATGTGCCTTAATTAGTTTCAAAAAACTTACAACTCATACAATAGGAATAAGAGAATATAGACCTTTGGATTCTAGCTTCCCTTCTGATATGCCTCCTATAACCAAAGTATACAAAAAGAAGAGAAAGGGCAGCAGGGGAAATTCACTGGACAGGGGCAGCAAAGGGAATGCAGTTTTAAATCAGTTAGGAAGAATCTCCACGTAAGGGCAGTGCGAAAAGTGTGAGTTCAGCAGTATTTAAGAGAGAACATTTTGTAAGCTGGAGAGGATGAAATCTGGAATCAAGGGAGGCTGCTAGACCCTCGAAGTGCTAGCCAACTTTTAACTTTTCTTTGTCATTTATTTTTGCTGTTGCAGTGTTAACAATTCCCAATCTGTATATGAGAATATCAGTTGTTTTGTGTTACAGAGCAGGGTTGTCTTACTGAATTTCCTTAATAATATTTGGTTGAGTTGTGTGATTTCCTGGTGATTCCATCACCTTCCTTCTTTCTAACTTCATCTCCAAGTTGACACTTATCCAAGGCCTAAAACCATTTAAATAAATTTTACCAAACCTCTATAATTACAAAATCTGAAAACACCGAATGTCGGACAAAGGTGGAAAGCGAACTAGGACACTACCTACTATAATAAAATAAAAGCAACCCACCTCCCATATTTGCTCATCTGTGTATTCTTCAAGAGGGTCCAGGTTGCTTCTTACAGTTCCTTCAAACATGGTTGGATCTTGAGGAATGATGCTTAGTCTTGACCGTAAATCATGCAGTCCAATTGATGAGATATTGATGCCATCAATCATAATCTGACCAACTGCAGGCTCAACAATCCGAAACAGTGTTTGAATGAGAGTCGATTTACCACTTCCTGTTCTCCCTACAATGCCAGTTTTCATTCCTCCCGGAAAAGTGCAAGTGAGACCTCGTAACACAAGCGGCAAGTGCGAGGCATAGCGGACCTATACACAAACCATAATAGTTGATCATGCAAATATTACCAGAGACAGAGAGAGAGAGAGAGAGAAGTATAAAACCAGTAGAGTTACCTGTAGATCACGAATGTAAACTTCTCCATGTGATGGCCAACAACGGTCAGGCTGGTTTTCTTCTATCACAAGAGGTGGCTCACTAGGAATACAATTGTATTGAAGTATTCTCTCGACTGAAATAATCTTGCTCTCCACATTGCAAAGATTGTATATGACATAAACTTGTAACATGTTTAGAGTGAGTCCATATGTCACAGCCACGCCCGCAATTTCTTTAGAAAAGGAAAGGAAAAGACAAAAAAGGTTTGTTAAATTCTCCTTTAACAATTATTGTCAATACCAAGAAAGATTAACAATAAGATTGGTGAACCAATTACCCGGATCAATAACACCCTCTGGAAAAGAAATTAGGAAAATCAAAGAAAAAGCAAATGTTATAGAAGACAACATATCCAGGCGGAAGCATAGCCATTGCATTGCAGCAACACTATGGAATTTGGGCCGAGAATATCCATCCATCAGTTTCATATTTGTGTCTTGGAACCTCGATTCTTGATCAAAGCTCCTGATAGTTGTTGACCCGGAAATTGTTTCAGCAAAATGCTGTATCACTGGTGCTTTACATACTCCTACTAACCGTGAAAGTTCTCGTGCTGAAGGTAAGTAATATTGCTGCAAAATTATAACACTGTCAGAAATCACCGTTCGAAAAATGTTAAACAATATGATAATGAATGGAGTAAACATAATCACATTATATTAACTCTTCTCTAAAACTTTGCAAATTCTGTAACTTAGAAAATAAAGCAACACAGATATGACCAAGAGCTCTTTAAAACTCCACGTTACAAGCAATTACCACTTGATGCAAGATCTAGAACATCTAAAATTCACGTGGAAAATCTAAAACAAAACAAAAGACAATACAAATAACCTGAGGTAATACTAAAGATGATATAGGAGATTTGATGTGAAGCCATAATTTGGTGTAGCTTGGAGAGTCACCGAGAACACAAGGATTACCTGATACCAAATGCTGGTGGCGATCACAGGGATAAAAACAACAAAAACTTGCCATGCAACCTGAGACATCACTATAATGATTCCTAGAAGCTGGATCGTTGAGAACGCAAGAGACCCATCTCGATTTGGAATGTTCATATCAACAGCACTTTGATCAGTAGAAGCCTAAACGAGGAAGCACACAAATTAAGAACTATTCAATATTTGGTCTAATCTTCACAAAATTCTGTAAGAAAACAAAGAAAAATATTATCTGTTCCAGACAGAATAGTCTTTTAAAAACAAATAAAATGCTAATGTTAAATCACCTGATGTCATAAAGAAAGATAAATGTCAACTTACTCTGTTTAGAATTCGTCCACTTGGTGTTGCATCGAAGAAGGACATGGGGGCACGGAAAATACACAGATGCATTTTATTAAACAAAATGCTGGCTGTTTTATATCCAGCTGTTGCAAGAAGTGTGTCTCTGCAAAGGATGCAAAAGCAACTCCCAATAGACAAAGCTACATACACAATTATAAGTTTAGATCCCCCAACAGGTGGTTTTGCATCCTCAGACACAGGAGTTGCCATAGCCACCCAATAATTGCTGCCAATTTGAAGGGTCTGAAAAAGAATCTGTGCCAACAATATAAATGGCACAAGGGCTCCTCCATATGCTGTAGTGATGTACTTCCAGTACACCGAAAACCCAACTCTACCTTTCTCTCTCTCTTCAACTTGCACAAGCTGCCCTTTTACCTCTCCTACTTCATCTGCTTTATCACTGTGAACATCTCTGTGTTCTTTCTTAGCAACACCACCATTACTACTTGTGCCACCATTTTCTTTGCTAGTACTTATTGTTTCAGAAACTGGCCCCCCATCCATGGAATCAAGAGCTGACAAAGCTTGCTTATGTGCACCCACTAGTTCCATAAAGTCAGTTCCTGAATTCAGAATGTCACTGTACTTTCCAGATTGTGTAATCTTTCCATCTTTCATTACCTAACACAAAAAAGGTATAAATAGAGTTAATGGGTTATTAACATAAAGCAAAGCAATCAATTACTGCAAAATTTAAAAAAAAAAAAAAAGTAAAGAAAAGAAAAGGCGCAATGTAAATTTCTCACCAAGATAAGATCAGCAGCAGGTAAAAACTCCACTTGATGAGTAACATAAATCACTGTTTTTGAACTTAAAGCACGCAGCAAAACTTCCTACCACAGAAACACAAGTATAAGTTCCATAACCACAATCCATCACAAGCACCAATCCTCATAAGTAGGAAAATCTTTACACATAAATTAATTGAATAAACTTAAATTCCACAAGTAAAAGCATTATCATAGGAACAGATTTAACCTTAAAAAGGTGAGATCCTGTATGCACATCCACGGCACTAAAAGGATCATCAAACAGATAGATATCAGCATCCTGGTAGAGAGCACGGGCAATCTGTATTCTTTGCTTCTGTCCTCCACTCAAATTGATTCCCCTCTCACCTATAACCGTCTGATCACCAAAAGGAAGGATTTCCAAGTCCTTCTTAAGGCAACATGCTTCAAGAACTCTGTCATACCTTTCTCTGTCCATCTCCTTACCAAACAAGATGTTGTCTTCAATCTTGCAACTCTGTATCCACGGTGACTGAGCAACATAAGCCTTTGTACCGCACAGCTTAAGGTTACCAGATATCTTGGGTACTTCTCCCAATATACACGAAAATAAGCTTGATTTACCCGAGCCAACAGTACCACAAACTGCAACCCTCATGCCATGGAATACTTTCAAGTTGATATCTCTTAGCGTTTGATTTGGGGAAGAAATGGCCCAGGAGAAGTTTGCATCAGTGATATCAACTGCTGTATAGGAACTACCGCTCGGCAGCTTCTCTATGACATCAGTCTGCAACTCTTCAAGACATAGAAATGATGCAATTCTATCAAGTGAAACCTTTGTCACGCCCCCTCCCGAGTATCCCTATCCCACCGGATCCGGGCGCTCCAGGAGACTCAAGATCCCGAAAGGAAGGTGAATACTCTTTAAAAAAAACATTCATAAACACAATTCCGTTTATAAGCGAAAGTGAAAAGTAGTGCATTTGCATGTTTAAGGTTTAGAAGGTGGAAATACACAATAATTATTCTAAAAACAGGAACTGAAATCCAGTTACAAAAGAAACATAGTATCAGAGTCCACTAAAGTTTGTAAAAGATGCAAATCATCATGCGTCAAGGCCAACCTAGAGCGTAGAGTATGCTCCACACGAACCCGATCTACGGTCCTGGGGGAGGAAACATAAAACAGTGAGCTGGGAAGCCCAGTGAGCGGATAATATAGTTTATACGAAAATAACTTTAACTTTGAAAACATGTATGAATAATTGTATGCCACACAACACTAGTGCACTTACATGATAAGGCAACAACAGTATATATATATATATATATATATATATATATATATTATTCTCGGATGCCATGAAATCACACACCACTATCATATAAAATAAATCAATTATCACCACCCTACTAGCACTTAGGGGCCAAGATCATAACTATCTGAACCAGTCCCTAACTCAGACATGAAGCTACACCACCCACAGGCTACCCTCGGGGTGGCACCATCCGCAGTCTACCCTCGGGATGGTACGAACATCATTGGATAACCATGCTCAACCCACAGTCTACCCTCGGGGTGTCATGATATGGTATCAAATATAATCTCGCCCACAGTCTACCCTTGGGGCGTCCAAAATCCCACACCGGCCAATAAGCGCCTGGTGTAATCCCGCCTGGAGCTCGTCAGGCGTCCGTCTTGTTCTAGTAGGATATACCAATGGTTCGGTAGGACGGACCATCTCAATGCGCGCATGAGGATAAATGTCAAATACTAACTGATGTATGGAGGGAGATGGATACTAAACAATGGTGGTTTCTAATTCGGGAGTCAAACATATTAATAATCATGCATCCAGAATTTCATTCCAAATATGCATCATGCATGCCTTGTACATATATAAAGTATAATACGATATAAAATTTCAATAAAAAGGGCATGTAATCATGAATGCAATGCTCACCATGTCAAAAGTACAAAAGTGTGAAAAATTCTATTTACACCCTATATTTATCATCAATTTTACTGAAGTCCCAAAACTTTTAATCTTTGTAGTCAACCCCCAAACTGACTTTCGACCTTGACAATTACACACCCATAATCGAGAACACAATGCCTCACAAAATTTTCTTTTCCCACATTATCCTCTCCACCAATTATCATCAAAGCCTAAACCCAACAAAATAATAAAAATTGGGCCTCATCATTAATAATAATAAGCCATCCTACTAATATAAACAAATTCATCTAAAGCCTCAAACAATAATTGGGCCTCATTTTCATTTTACAACCCAATAAGGCTTCAAAAGGCCATGTCCATTTTAAAACCCAACTAACAAAATCTGGGCCTTATTATATTAGGCCCGCCACTATTATAATAAAACTCAATAATTCAAACAACTATCTTTTCCCCAAAATTTCCCAGCAGCTAAACAAAAATGTCTCTTCCAAATGACGTTAAGCACAAAGCAAAATGAACTTCCAGCCAACAAAATAAAAAAAATCAATTAGCAATTCTATACATACAAAGTTCAGTTCACGTTTTCATCATACCAATATTTCTTTTTAAGAAACAATTCCAGCCAACATTACAATATCAAAACAGTAAATATATGAACACTCAAGGTAACTTCCAGCAGCTCCAACTTGCAAAATTCATAAACTGAACCCATAACAATAAATCATCATTAAGAAAGTATCAAAACTCATATGCTGACTATTCTTAAATTTTATTATGCCCAACCAACGCAACCAATCAATTATCAATTTCATGCCTTCTCCTCATCACAATTCACTGCTTAGCATTCCCATAAACAAGCACAACAAAATATTAAAGAGGGACATAACACCCGAATTGTCCACAACCACACATGAAATTAAAAACATGCAGTTTCATGCAATATTATTCCACTCACAAAAAATTTAGCTCAGCCCGAAAGGTCCAGCTGCCTCAAAGATCTTGCCTTTCTCCTCCACCTAACAACCCGAAGCACCCAAGAATTTAGAGAAAAAGAAAAGCACAAACTGTATGAATGGTGGAATGATATGCACTCTAAAATCACATGCATGTTACCCATTGAAGAAAAACTTGTGAGATCTCCTCCTTCCTCACTTAGCCGACACTCACTCTCTCTCTCTTTCACTCTTCTTTCCCTTCTCTTTGACTTTTCTTTTCTTTTTCTTTTTTTTTTTCGGCTGTCTCTCTTTTTCCACTCCACCATTCCTCATCTCAAAATTAATAAAATTTCACAACCATGGCAAAACAATGTGCCAAAACCGTGGGCTAATTCTCCTAAAGAAAATTGCCTTTAATCCATCTTGCATTGGCCAATTATGCATGCATCCCTTAGTCTTTGATTCTTACATCTTGCACCCCAAAATCCTTTAAATAAAGTTAAGTTTTATCATGATCTCACCCCTGGAGAATTATGCATGTACCCTTGCATGACACAATATTAAAAGGACCCCTCATCTTAAACAATTTCATAAAGTTGTTAAAAGATTTTCACACTTCCAATTTCGCACAAGTACTCTTGCAAAACTACCTAATAACCCAACATGCCTTATTTCTTACTAAAACATCTCTAAAAAGTTTCAATTCTTACATATTACCCCCTAGATTCACATAAATAAAAAATTAAGTAAAACTCACAAAGAAAATACGGAGTATTACACCTTTTGTCGTGAGAAAGGGCATTGGAAGAAAGATTGTCCGAAGTTGCAAAAGAAAGAGGGCAAAGCTGCTTCTGATGCATACGTTGTTGAGCGTGAAGAGGATGGGTCTGATTTTTGTCTAGTTAGCCTACCATCCACCTCTGGATCAAATGAGTGGATCATGGATTCAGGTTGTACCTATCATTTGTGTCCCCACAAGGAGTGGTTCTTTAATTTTGAAGAACTTGATGGTGGAGTTGTTTATATGGGCAATGATGATGCTTGTAAAACAACTGCGATAGCTTCAATTCGGTTAAAGAATCATGATGGCTCAACTAGAACTCTGACAGATGTTCGGTATGTACCGAAGTTGAAAAAGAATCTCATCTCTTTGGGAGCCTTGGAATCTAAAGGCTTCACAGTGAATATGCGAGATGGAATTCTAAAAGTTTCTTCAGGCGCTCTTATGGTAATGAAAGGCACGAGGAGAAACAACTTGTGTATTACTATAATGGTAATACAGTTATTGAAACGACAGCTGCAGTCGTGCAGAAGGATGCAGATTTAGAAATGGTCAAGCTGTGGCATATGCGTTTGGGGCATGCAGGTGAAAAAGCCTTACTTAGTTTGGTGAATCAAGGCTTATTGAAAGGTGCAAAGACACAAGCAGATTTTTGTGAGCATTGTGTTCGGGAAAGCAGGACATGAGTGAAATTGGCACCGCAATCCATAATACTAAGAGTATTTTTGGATTATGTTCATTCTGATGTGTGGGGACCTACCAAAACAACATCTTTGGGAGGTATGCACTATTTTGTCACTTTTGTAGATGATTTTTCCAGAAGAGTTTGGGTGTATGTGATAAAAACTAAAGATAACGTACTTGGTGTTTTCCTTAAATGGAAAAAGATGATTGAGACTCAGACTGGCAAAAAGATCAAACAGCTACGTACAGATAATGGTGGGGGAGTATCGTAGTGATCCGTTTTTGAAAGTTTGCCAAGATGAAGGAATAGTACGTCACTTTACAGTAAGAAATACGCCACGGCGAGAATGGGGTGGCGACGCATGAATCGAACTATCTTGGAGAAAGTTCGATGTATGTTGTCCAGTGCAGGTTGGGCAAAGAGTTTTGGGTTGAAGGCGATTATATATGCGTGTCATCTCATTAATCGTCTACCATCAAGCGCAATTGAAGGCAAGGACGCCCGATTGAGGTATGGTCTGGAAAACCTGTTTCTGATTATGACTCTTTACATGTTTTTGGTTCCACTGCTTATTATCATGTGAAAGAGTCTAAGTTAGATCCTAGAGCAAAGCGTATTTATGGGGATTACCTCAGGTGTGAAAGGATATCGTCTTTGGTGTCCAAGTTCGAAGAAAATACTGTTTAGTAGGGATGTGACATTTGATGAGTCTTCTATGTTAGAACAGAAAACAAGAAGTCAGATGAAGGTTTTCAGTACTCCGCAACAGGTAGAGCATACTCTGCAGCAGGTGGAGTTTGAAACAACATCAGTTAGCCCAGCTGGAAATGAGACTCCTATGATAGAGGAGTTCATTGGAGATGAAGAAGAGGATTCTTCCCAAGAACCTCAACAAGAATCCATTGCTGTTAATAGGCCAAGACGAGAAATTCGCAAGCTGCTCGTTTTGCTGATACGGTGGCCTATGCACTCCCAATTGAAGATGGTGAAGTTCCTTCCACTTATAATGAAGTAGCTAGCAGTTCCGAAATGGTAAGTGGAGGAAAGCCATGAAAGAAGAGATGCAATCTCTCCATAAGAATGAAACTTGGGAGGTTGTTCAATTACCAAAGAATAAGAAGGCAATTGGATGCAAATGGGTACATGCAAAGAAAGAAGGATTTCCGAATTTAAAAGACATCCGATACAAGGCAAGGTTGGTGGCGAAAGGCTACGCTCAGAAGGAAGGAATAGATTTCAATGAGGTATTTTCTCTAGTTGTAAAGCATTCTTCCATTAGAATTTTGTTAGCCTTGGTTGCTCAGATGAATCTTGAACTTGTTCAACTTGATGTGAAAACTGCGTTTCTACACGGTGATTTGGAAGATGAAATCTATATGACTCAGCCAGAAGGATTTAGGAGTATTGGGAAGGAAGATTGGGTTTGTAAATTGAAAAGATCGCTTTATGGTTTGAAACAAGCTCCGAGGCAGTGGTACAAGCGATTTGATAGGTTTATGATGGGTCAGGAGTACACAAGAAGCAAATTTGACAACTGTGTGTATTTTCAAAGGCTACAAGGTGATACTCTCATTTATCTACTCTTATATGTTGATGATATGTTGATTGCTTCAAAGAATGTAAAAGAAATTGAGAAGTTAAAGGCTCAACTAAATCAAGAATTTGAGATAAAGGATTTAGGGGAAGCCAAGAAGATTCTCGGTATGGAGATAATTAGAGATAGAGGAAATGGCAAGGTTTGTTTGACACAAAAGCAGTATCTAAAGAAGGTCTTACAACGTTTTGGCATAAGCGAAAGTACAAAACTGTAAGTACTCCACTTGCTCCTCATATAAAGCTCGGTGCGTCATTATCTCCAAGTACGCATGAAGAACGAGAGTATATGTCAAAAGTTTCGTATTCAAATGCGGTTGGTAGCTTGATGTATTCAATGGTGTGTACTAGGCCTGACATTTCACATGCAGTTGGAATTGTGAGCGGTATATGCATGATCCTGTAAAGGACATTGGCAAGTTTGTGAAGTGGATTTTACAGTATATTATAGGTCTTGTAAACATTGGTTTGGTTTTTGAGCGGGATGAAAATCTTAGTCAATTTCTTTGTTGGCTATGTTGATTCTGATTATGCTAGTGATTTGGACAAGTGTCGGTCAACTACTGGATATGTATTTACTCTTGCTAGAGCTCCAGTAAGTTGGAAATCTTCTTTGCATCTCCGATTGCTTTGTCTACTACGGAGAGGCGAATACATGGCGATTCTGAGAGGTTTGTGAAGGAAGCTATTTGGTTACAACGGCTATTGGATGAATTGAAAATTAGTCGGAAGAAGATCACTATCTATTCTGCGATCAGTGCTATTCACTTAGCAAAGAATCCGATATTCCACTTTCGCACCAAGCATATAGATGTTCGTTACCACTTTGTGCGGGAAATTATTTGAAGGAAGAATCTTATTAGAGAAGATTAGGGAATTGTTGAGAATCCCTGAGATGTCTTAACAAAAGTAGTGACAATGATCAAGTTCAATCACTGTTTGAACTTGATCAACATCCTGCGAGCTTGATTGTGCTTTTTGGCACATTTGGAGGTGTTGCAAAATTTGACAGAAGAATACAAAACTTTGAAGGTTTGCTAATTCGCCAAGGTGGAGATTTGTTGAAAAATGGCTTTTAGCAAAATCACATGGGGTAGAAATGATAATGGAGAAAGGTTTAGGGACTTATATGTAATAGGCCAAGAAAAGGTTGTTTGTCCCACATTGATTAGGATTGAAAAGTGAAAAACTTTTGGGGCATATATATAAGGACCCATATCATTGTTATTAGGCATCCCAAGTTGTAATTCCATTATACTTCTTTTGTTTAGGGTTCTTTCTTTAAGGACCCTTTAGTTTGCAAGTTTTATTGTATCTCCCCTTTGTTTTGGGTATTTGTTGTATTGCCCAAATATTTGTAATATTGCTTGGAGATAATGGAGTTTTCTTTTGCAGCGCCCAAGGACGTAGGTTTTAATACCGAACCTCGTTAATTCTTGGTATTCTTTATTTTTGCATTTAATTTTGACAATTTATTTATGCTTTACTACTTGTATTATTATATTCAATAAGCTAGCGTTAGAGTTTATGTTTCAGTTGCATAACTGAAGGTAAGTAATATTGCTGCAAAATTATATCACTGTCAGAAATCAACCATCAGAAAATGGTAAAAACTATGACAATGAACGGACTTCACATAATCACATTATATTAACTCTTATGTGGAAATTCTTTGGAAATTCTGTAACTTAGAAAATAAGGGAATACAGATATGACCAAGAGCACTTTAATAACTATGTTTTATAAGCAATTATAACTAGACGCATAATCCAGAAAATCAACAATTCTCATAGAAAAACTAAATAAAACAAAAGACAATACAAAAAAAACATAGGAGATTTGATGCGAAGCCATAATTTGGCACAACTTAGAAAAGTCGTTGATAGCAGAATGGTGTTTTTCATTCTTACCAACACCACCATTAGTACTTGTGTTACCATTTTCTTTGCTAGTACTTATTTTTTCTGAAACATGTCCACCCTCACTCTTTTATGTTTTTCCCCTTCTTAGGATTGTAGACCATGTTCGTGACAGCATACTCTACACTCTAGGTTGGTCATTTTCCTCTTCTCGTATTAAAGGCCTGCTTGGAGCGAGGCGAGACACGGACAGGTAGATGAGCAGGGTTTCCTGTGGAAGAGGTTTAGAGAGGAGAGGTGGCTTCCCAAGATGCTCTTTTATACTCTGGAATGCCTGCTCGCATTCGGAAGTCCACTCGAATTTCTTATTAGCCTTCAGAACATTGAAGAATGGTAAGCAGTGCATTAGCCTTGATATGAAGCGACTGAGTGCCGCTATTCGCCCGTTCAGAATCATGACCTGCTTTTTGCTGGTCGAGCTCTCCATATCGAGCAGAGCTTGAATCTTTTCAGGGTTTACTTCTATGCCCCGCTGATTGACCATATACCCTAGGAATTTTCCTGACGATACCTCGAATGAACATTTGAAAGGGTTGAGGCTTCATTACGTAGCGGGAGTATGTCAAACATCTCAGCGAGATGCGTAATATGTTCTGAGGCGACCTGGGATTTGACCAGCATGTCGTCCACATAGACCTCCATTGTCCTCTCGATCTAGTCGGAGAACATTCGGTTGACCAACCTCTGATAGGTCGCGCCCACATTCTTGAGGCCGAAGGGCATTACTTTGTAGCAGTATAGCCCCCGATCCGTAATAAAGGTCGTATGCTCCTCATCGGCTTATACATTGGGATTTGATTGTATCCTGATACGCATCCATGAAGCTTAACGGCTCGTATCCCAGAGGTGGCATCAATGGTAGTCGATTCTTGGCGAGCGTCTTTTGGGCAAGCTTTGTTGGTGTCTGAAGTCTATGCAGGTTCGCCATTTGCCATTTGGCTTCTTTACCAGGACCGGGTTGATGACCCAAGTCGAGTAGAGAGCCTCGCGAGCGATCCATTTCGGAGAAAGTTCTCCGATTTTAACGCGCGTCTGCTCGGATCCATCGCCCGCCTTCTCTTTTGGCGGCGGCAGCTTCCAACTGGCGCGTTCGGTGAATGACAAATAACGTTGGTGATCCCAACCATATCGCATGCGACCGGCGAACACATCAATGTTCTTCTTCAAGCTTACCGGCTCAAAAGCGAGAGGGGTTGAGGCGACTTCCGATCTTTAGCATTCGGCTCGGCTCTTTTGGATCAACCGAAACTTCAGACAGATCCTCAATCGGGCCGCTCGAGGGGATTTCCTGAATTCGCGGATCTATATTATCCTCTGCCGGACCAGGCTGTGGCTCGATCCGGCTGATCGCCATACTTTGGCAGGGCGCGCACGAAATGCCTTTCCCCTTGTCGGCCATTTGGACCGCTTTACGTAGCATTCGCGAGATGCGCTGCGACCCGCTTACCTCCCCTATCCCCGATGGAGTGGAGAACTTCATCTTGAGATGATAAATGGAAGTAGCCGCCTTGAAGGTTCTCAGCAGAGGTCGCCCTAGGATTCCATTGAAGGCCGATGGGCAGTCCACGACCAAGAATTCGGTAACCCTAGTCACCTCTTCGTAGTCGCGGCGTGGTGGGAGGCTGGATTGTTCCGTGGGGATCGGGTGATCCCACGTAAAGCTATCTGAGAGGCATCGGCGGCAGTCGGCCTCGGCCAGGGTTCATTCTATCAGCGGACTTGAACGAGAATGTTCACCGGCGGCTTCCGTTAATCCACATCTGCAGACATTATGACACCCTATCACGGGTGTGATCACCAGAGCGTCCTCATGTGGGTGGTGCAAGCGAGCTGCCTCCTTCTCGCAGAAGGTGATTGGTTCTTCCTTCTGGCTTTCTGAGGTCACTGCGATGTGCTCATTACCCTGATTGGGTCGTGATGTGCTTCCCAGCATACATCTGCGCCCTCGCATGTTTCCGGTAGTACGGACCTCCAAAAATTAGGTTCACATTCTTTGTACCATTTGCGATCACGGCGCTTTTTCTTTCGCTCCCCTTGGTTTTCTTTTGGGGAGTCATCAATGTACTCCTTGAAGTGCCCCTTCTTGATAAGCTCTTTGATAGCCTGCTTTAGAGCTCGGCATTCATCAGTGTGATGCCCGTTATCCCGATGGTAACGGCATTATTTCTTGCTGTTTCTGACCGTAGCAGGAGTTTTCATGGGTTCTGGCTCACCGAGCAGGTTGGCTTCCTCGGATTTGTCGAGGATCGTAGATATAGACACATTCAGCGGAGTGTATTGAGCCCCGTCGCGGTCGCGACGAGGAACACGAGCATAGGATTTTTTACGCTCGTGGCGGGGGTTTTTTCCCGCTTTTGATCGTCATTGTCTCCTTTGCGATCAGCTCGCCTGTTGTCTCCCCGACCTGACATACTGTTGGAAGTGCCGTGATCGCGACGGCGAAGTGCCGCCAATGAATTCTCTATTCGGAGATACTTTTCCGCCAGGTTGTAGAATCTGGTGAGGAAAATATCGTCCCTCAACTGCAGCTCCTTCCCACGGAGTCGGTTGTGGGCGAACTCCAACTATTATAAGAGTTCGGATGGATTCTTCTGGGGCATGAGCCACCTTGTTGAGTTCCCTGTGGAAGCGGTCAAAGTAAGATTGCAGGGATTCGTCTCTTTCTTGCCTTATGTTGCTGAGGTAGCTCAAAGGCATTGAAAATTTCCCGTTGGCTTGGAAATGCCGCAAGAACGTCGTGCTCATCGAGGGCCACGGGCCCGGTCGATCCTGTTGGGAGCGACCTTAACCACCGTTTGGCGTGAGAAGTCAGCGTCACAGCCAAACAACGACATTTCGCAAGGTCCGAAACCTGGTGGAGCTCCATCAGGTCGTTGAACTCATATAAATGATCCTGCGGATCATAGTTTCCATCAAACGACGCATATCGGCATTACGAAACTGGTGGGAGTGGGGCGGCTAGCAACAGGGAGAAAATGGGGATGTAGAGGCGACCTGCGCTTGTTCGTTTTGCTGCTCCCTTAACCTGTCCAGAGCTCGCTGCAGCTCCTCAATTTGTGGTAATGGAGCCATCCTGGGTTTCTTTCACCCATGCGAGCCCGGCCTTCCCGGTTGCGGTTCAGGAGAGTTCGGAGGTCGGATCCCTCCTCGCCTCGGCCGGTATTCCCGGCCGCGCTCGACATACGCTGACTAGAGGCGTGTGAAGGCGATGTATTGTGCGGGGCATTTTATGAACCGCCCCGCGAGGTGTGGGGGCCACCCGCATGAGAACGATCGGGATCGTTCTGCTGGTGGTGATCGGAATCATCGCGCCCAGCATTTTCACTTGGGTTTGCTTGCAACGTGGCATGGGACAGCTCGGGATTTACTTTTTCACCGAGTCTCAGCTTTGCCGATACCCTGCTCGGGGCACCTTTGGTATTCGCCGGCCCTTGGGAGTCCGTAGGCTTACTTTTTGCCACTTGTTTACCCTTGCGCTTACGCGCGACCTGCAGGCGTTTTTGACGGTTGTACCGCTCCGACTGTCGTAGATGACATGCCTTGGTCCAGATGGTCCAACCTCTGGTTGTCCGTCTGGAGAGTATTGTCGAACCTCTCCAGGTAGCTTCTGATGGCAGGGTCTAGTTGCGGGGAGTTTGTGGGGTATTCCCAATGACATTTTGCGCGGCCCCGGAGGTATGTTGGAAGGGTGTCCCTGCAGGGTGGGGGACTCGTTCGGCATCTTTGGTTCCCCTGCTCAGGTTCAGATTGGCGGGCCATTGTAGCTGTAAGACCAGTAGGTCAAAGATTATCCTGATGAAGGGTAGACACTAAACCAGCCCTCCTTCTAGCGCCAAACTGTTGATGCACGTTTTAAGCACCAACAAATTCCCACGTGCATAACGTTGATTGGCTGTTAAATACACGTGAAAATGGAATATAGAAAGCGAAATAAATGCAAAGGGAGTTTTTTAAGTGGTTCAGATGCTAAGGTAGCAAGTCCTACGTCCACTGATTTGTATTAATATGAGTGTGGGTCAGGTCGCAACTGCGGACTGACTTACAAAAGAGTTGGAATAAGTAAATGTGTTTTTTAGGAGAGAGAGAGAGACTTTTTTCCTTATGAAAAATGGCCGAATCCCCTTTTAATGAAGGGGTCTTCTTCATTTTATATCAAACTGAAGCGTGTAATCATCATTAAATCCATGGTTTGGTGTGATTGTCAGGATATAATCCGGCTTTACGTCCCGTTTTCCTTTTCCCAAGCTGACATCGCACGACTTATCGCAGGGAAATGGACGCGTGTGAGCTCCATATCATTTGGCAGGTCTGACATGTGCGTGTTGCTCTGGCGGGAGCAGGTCACCCTTCACGTGACTTTCCTACGTCAGCCCTTTATTTTCCCGGGCATAACTGATTAAGATTTAATATATAAGTAGGGTGAAGTCATTAAATCATCTGGATACTCACCCAAAATTATGAATTCTATCACATATATACGCGTTGTGCAATAGGTTAATGTATCTAAAGAGACTTGGGTATTGACGAATTCCCATCTAAGTACATTTGACACCATAAAATTCAATATTTGACAAAACAACTCTACCTAAATCAATTACTTCATGATCAATTCAAAAGAAAATTACCAAGTAGCACAAGACTCACTTATATGGAGAGCAAGTAGGCATGGAAATTAATGACTATGATGTTATGACCATAAGTTTTAAAGACTATCTATGTCACATATTGTTTTCATTCTTGTTAAGAAGACTATTCTACCATTAATATAGCACCAAGAGTTGGTCCTTTCTTTGAATATTCCAATAAACATTAAAGAACATCTTATTAAAGAGAATACCGGCTGTTTTGTATCCAGCCGTTACAAGAAGTGTTGCTCTGCCAAGGATGCAAAAGGAACTGCCAATAGCCAAAGCTACGTACACAATTATTAGTGTAGAGCCCCCAACAGGTGGTTTTGCATCCTCAGACACAGGAGTTGCCCAAGCCATCCAATAATTGCTGCCTATTTGAAGGGTCTGAAAGAGAATCTGTGCCAACAATATAAATGGCACAAGGGCTCCTCCATATGCTGTAGTGATATACTTCCAGTACACTGAAAACCCAACTCTACCTTTCTCTCTCTTCTTCTTGCACAAGCTGCCCTTTTGCCTCTGCTACTTCATCTGCTTTATCATTCTGAACATCTTGATGTTTTTCATTCTTAGCAGCACCACCGTTACTACTTGTGCTACCATTTTCTTTGCTAGTACTTATTTTTTCAGAAACATGCCCACCCTCTATGGAATCAAGAGCTGACAAAGCTTGCTTATGTGTACCTACAAGTTCCATAAATTGAGGAATGTTGGTGACAATTTTCGGTTAAATTGGGTCTTGTAGGAGTGCTGGAAATATGTTATATTTATTGTTGATTAATAAGCCAATGCAAGTGTGCCACGTGTAGACGAAGTGGGCAGTTAAATTAATACAAGTGTGTACGTTATATATATATATATATATATATATATATATATATATATATATATATATATATATATATATATATGGACATTGTGTAAATAACTAGGCTAGGGAAATGGGAAAGAAGTCCAGCAAATAGGTGGGCTGGTTGGTTTAATTTGAAGCTGGGAGGTTGTGTATTGTTGAATTAAATGTGGTGAATAGAGAATAGATGTTATATGGGGAAGTGAAGGTTTGGAATTAAAATTTCTTTGTTGTTTTATTAATTGTTAAATTGAATAAAAAAATTTATTTCTATTTATTAAACTTTGATTTATTGTATATATACGGAATGTTGGGTATTGGTTCGTAAAATGTGAAATTGGTGGTTATGAATGGAAAAGACTAAAAAGTCTGGCCAGAGCATTTCGGCCACGACAGGATTCCCAGGGGGCAGATTGTCATTTTGCCAATATTGAAGCAGAGGCAGGGAGTTGACTGAAATGATTTCAAAGCTTAGGGGGTTGTCGTAGGAATTTAAAAGATCAGGGTTTTGATAAGGTTTAAAAAGTTTGGGACTAAATGAATATCTATGACAAATATGGTCTGCAAATGAACAATTTACATGCATATTTTCTAAGTAAAAAACTATCTTCCGTATTAAATATATTATCCACTCGTTGGGCTCTTCAATTCACCGTTTTATGTTTTCCCCCTTCTTAGGATTGTAGACCATATTCGTGCAAAGCATACTCTACGCTCTAGGTTAGTCATTGATGCATGATTATCAACATGATTTGAAAATTTTCTAGCACACATTGATTTAGTTTTATATAATTGGAAATTTGTGTTTTCAAAACTTCAAAATTATACATTTTAGTTTGTATTATTCTTTACTTATGTTTCACAAATGGATTTTTGTGAAATGTTTTCTAACCATTCACCTCCTCTTGGGATCCTGAGTCTCCCGAGCGCCTAGATCTTGTGGGATAGGGACGCCCAGGAGGGGGCGTGACATTATCACAAGTGACCCCATCCCATGAGCTTCAATAGCTACCCTCTTTCCAAGAGTTTGTCTTAGGATAAGAATATTCATCACAGTGACTAGAAGCGGAACTATGAACTTAAATGGTGTTTTTGAAATGGAGTAAGGCATGGCATTGTTGAGGAGAAAAAATTGTCACTGATGGAGACAGAGTTAAAAGAGGATGAAAGAACTACTTGAAAATGCAAAAACAAGACGAGGCAGGGAACTAGATATTGGCAGTATAACCCCCACATGTTTTTCTGCATACAGATGATGAAAGAAAATATATATATATATGATCCAAAAGCCAGTTTGTACCTTTAGTCAATAAAGGGCACTTTTAAGCTTGTCCATTCTTTACTTTTAGTGTTCAATTTCACAACATTAAGCTATGATTCAATAATGGTATAGTTTTTCACTGTGTCAATGGTAAAGTCCAGAAAGTAGATATCACTCATGCTCCGTGTGAGACAAGCAGGTTAGAAAACACGTGTATAGTTTGATTTATAGAATGTGTTGACAGGCTATTCGCAAGTGTATGAAATTGCGCAAGTAATAAAGCTCGAGTAAACGAGTGTCGAATCCCAATAGAACTACCTACCAAGTACCAAACTAGTCTATTTTTTTACTATTTGATGAAACAAAATTTTAAGAATGAATTTAATGAAAAAGATAACAAACTAAAAACTAAACAAAAACAGAATTTTATGAATACTTGGTAAATAGATCAATATGACTAAACTTAGGGCACAGATTTCACACCAATTTAATCTTATGCGTTGAAAATTATTGCTAACCTAATTAAGCTTATTCTAAAAGCCAAACTCCATGATAGTTCAGTAGCTTTCTCTCGAACAGTTAGCGAATTAACCCTTAAGCAACAACCCAAAATATCTTTAAGTTGGATTTAGGAGCTAAGAGATCATTATGTTCTATGGAATTTACTAGAGCCTCATAAATCACGGTAACCTATCTCTAGCGTTCGCTCAATCTATGGTTTTATTACCTTAGACAAATCAGGTTTCATCTCTCGATCTCAACCCAACCCATGATATCATTCAACCCTCAGATCCTTAAGAATTAAACGCATTACACACAATAATAAAACTTAGAATCAATGCTCAATAAGAATTAACAACAACAAAGTCAACACATATTCATAAATTGGGCTACATCTTTAGCCCTAGAAAAGATATTTAGTTCATGATTGTAGATAAAAAAAAAAACCATTGTATTCAATAATATGAGTTCAAGAAAGAAAAATCTAAAAACTTCTCTAATTGGTGAATGAGAACTGCAAGAATTCCAATCTCCAAAATAGTAGCCGTCATTTCTCCTTCTCTAATCTCCTAAAAACTACTTAAAGACCCTTATTTATAGTGCTAGGGTTTGGAGGTTACTTAGGAAAGAATTAAATGTTTTAACACATTCAGATTCGGACTAGGAGAATGTAATAACCCAAACATGCCCGTGACCCATCGCTGCAGTGATCAGAAATGGTCGCTGCGGTGATCGTTTTTTCTATCCCACGAGTCCATGATCTTCAGAATTTGGTAAAGTCACCAATACAAACTTTGTAGCTCTCTGAATAATCTTTCCAACGCCATAAGAATCTTCGAATTCTGATTTCTACAGCTTAAGTTATGATAGAAACATCGACGTATGCTCGTCTTGAAGGATTTCCAGTTTTACGTTGTATCTTTGACGCGTCACAACTTTCTCGTTTCAACTCCGATTCTTGCACCGTTTGTTCCTACTTGTCACGAATTCCATTGACATCATTCTTTTTCTTTCAAATATCGGTTTGAACCTGAAAATACTCAAAATACACCTGTGATCCCGTAAAAGATATTTATGAAATAATTAATTCAAATTCCACAAATTAAACACATTTTTCCACAAATAATCCAATTAAATCACTAACAAAATATATACTTTCAAGCTCTTATCATGTGAAACACATCATGTTGACCATATTTGAGATATGCAGCATAATTTGGCGATAAACAATAGATCTTCTATAACATTTCTCTTTAACAAGTTCAATTCAATTCTAAGAATTAATTGTATATTTCATATTGAACATCATTTGCTCCCTTTGTGCAAAGTGTAATGAAGACCAAATTTATTTCAAAGATAGTCCCAGCTGCTGCTTTTCCATTCTCTCAATGCTTTAAAATCTGCTTTTCATCATATTGACACTACCACTGACACTACCAGCACTGCAGTTGAATTCTTAATTCATTCAAACCAAACCCATCCTTTAATATTTAAGAATGAACTTGCCCTCATCTTGTTCTTCAATTTCTCACTTCGATAAAACAAACCTTATTCATCCTTCAGTTTGATTGAAAGAAGGATTTTTGGTGGTTGTGAAGGAATCAAAAGAAATTCTTTAAAGCATAATATTGTAGGGTAGAATATCATGATATTTGTACTGAGAATGTGAAGAGAAAAGTATTCTTAGTCTTATTACCTGATATATCAAAAGAACTAGTAGTACTCCATCAAGTGTGTAATATTATTACCTAAAATTCAGTCCATTTGGATTAAATCTGGAATTAGCTGAGGCCTAATTAGCAATCAAAATTCGGTCCAATAAATCAAGTTGCTTCATGCTTGTACTGGTTCATAGAAATAGAATAAATTAAACGAAATTTCTGGTTTCTTGCAAAATAATCATTTTATTGAGATTTCCTATATTAACGCCACTTAACTATTATCACCATGATATTGCTTTGATTAAGACTCAATATATAAGTACGGTGAAGTCATTAAATCATCCGGGCGCCACTTAACTATTACCACGATGACATTGTTTTGGTTAAGATTTAATATATAAGTAGGGTGAAGTCATTAAATCATCTGGATACTCACCCAAAATTATGAATTCTATCACATATATACGCGTTGTGCAGTAAGTTAATGTATCTAAAGAGACTTGAGTATTGACGAATTCCCATCTAAGTACATTTGACACCATAAAATTAAATATTTGACAAAACAACTCTACCTAAATCAATTACCTCATGATCAATTCAAAAGAAAATTAGCAAGTAGCACAAGACTCACTTATATGGAGAGCAAGTAGGCATGGAAATTAATGACTATGATGTTATGACCATAAGTTTTAAAGACTATCTATGTCACATATTGTTTTCATTCTTGTTCAGAAGACTATTCTACCATTAATATAGCACCAAGAGTTGGTCCTTTCTTTGAATATTCCAATAAACATTAAAGAACATTCTATGATCTCACAAACGCCGCCAACCAATGATGTTTTATAGTCACATTCTCGTTAGGTAACTGTTGTTATTGCCATTATTTAATTGTGAATGAAACATGTCAAGTGACGGATAACCACTTTGGCTGTTAATTAACTGCAATGTTAGCAGATGAGAACATTTATGGTTAGTTGGTAACCATCACTGTTAATAGAATTATAACGATTTTAATTCATTAATTATTAAAATTCCCATAATTACAAAGATTTGAGTGCTTCTGAATAGAGAAATGCTGATGAATGATAAAGAAATGGTGTTATGTTTTGAAGATGATCTCACAAACGCCGCCAACCAATGATGTTTTAATCTGGCTATCTTATTAAACTGTATTTCCTAGCATCCAAAACTGTGTCGGTGAATCAATATGGAAATTTTATTGTTTTTATAAACTCTTAACAGATTTTATTTTTATTTTTTTTGTTTAAAGCAGTCATGCACTCTCTTTTACAAAAGAGGATAGGAGAGTAAATTGATCAGTGAGCAGTTTATGAAAAGGATGTTTAACAAACTATTTAATACCTGGAATAACTTGCAGCTGCCAATGTACTGTTCTTAATGCAAAATGAACACACAGTGGATTAGTAGAGTCCATCCTTTTACTTAACTATTTTTCCCTGTTTCTGTGAAACGTAGAGAGCAAATACCACTCACCTTGAACCTCAGGTCTAAATTGCAGCTGCCAAGTGCCTAGGTCTTGTTCTACTTGCAAAATCAACGCACTGTTCACGAGAGTCCTTCCTTCTACTTCAGCTTTTTGTTCCGTTTTTCAGTAAAAAGTATAGAGCAAATACTACTAAATTTCAACCTTAATTTGTTTTCTTGCAGAAAGAAAAAGAGCTCAGTTTTTAAAAGCAATGGATTGCATGCTGTACAAGGCTGCAAGAAAAGGAGACGTGGAGTTCTTGAAACAGTTTATCCAAAGTGATAATCACAACCATCTTCTCTTGCATACAAATCAGGAGAACAATATTCTTCACATAGCTGCAAAATTGGGTCATGAACCATTTATTCATGAGGCTCTCCAAACATCTCCCTTCCTTGCAAGTCATATAAACTCAAAGGGTGACACTCCCTTACATGTCGCGGCGAGAGCTGGCCATATTGCTGTGGTAAAACTTCTCCTCAAAGACAAAATAAGAAGAGATGTGTTTAGAGTTGACTCAACTGAAACTCCGGGTACAACTGTTTTGAGAGAAATGGAAGAGGGACAGAGTGGAGTTCCAAAGCTGTGGAGGATGAAAAATAAGGTTCAAAGCTTTGCTTTGCATGAGGCTTTGAGGAATGGACACGAGGATGTTGCACTTTATTTGTGGGAACTAGACCGAGAAATGGCTGGAGTTGTAACTAGTTTAGGTGAGAGCCCTCTATATTTAGCTTCTGAATCAAGGTGTGAGGCAGTAGTGCCGAGGATTTTAATGTTCTTAAAACTAAATTCAGAGAGAGTCGATCTCTTGCGTGATGCTGTTAGAGGCCCAGATGGGCAGAATCCCCTGCATGCCGCAGTCCTTGCAGGAAGCACTGGTATGAATATCATACTCGTTTTTGTTTAAAAATATCTTAACAATCTGTCACACATTTATAATCTAAAGTTATTAGTTGCAATGTATGACAAGTCACAACATCTTCTATCTATAGAATAAATAAATAAAATCCAAGTTAAAATGAACTCATACAGTAAAAATAGGTGAAAAGACAAAAAATAAAAGAATTGTATGTATTCCATTCATCTAAAATAAACAATATTTGGTCAAACAAATGAGTTATTCCAATTTGTGGTGTGTGAAGGATATACATATATAGCCTTAAAAAACCCAAAAGACAAGATCAGTTTGAACTGGATAATCCAAACGACTTAAATATAGGGACAGGTTGATTGATTAAGGGAAGGGAGATCTGACTTATATATGATAGTTTGAGCTATCTTAGAAGCCTTTTTAAACTATCAGGAAATTGGCATTGGAATTATATATTTTCTCTCTTTATTGTCTTGCAATAGAGTGCATTGGTTATCTGCTAGAAGATGAAGATATTTTGAAACTCATTAATCAACCTGACGTTGCTGGAAAGACTGCCCTTCACTTTGCAACAGCAGCCAGAGACACAAATATTATACGTGAGTTGCTTAAGAGAAGTACCTCATCTGCATATCTGCGAGACAGAAATGGCCGGACGCCATTACTGGAAGCTGCCAGCTCAGGAAACTTTGATGTCTTTCAGGGGATGCTCCAACACTGTCCAGACACTATCGAGCTCTGTGACCCGACTGGCCAGAACGCGCTTCATCTTGCTGTGCTCAACAACACGACGCAAAATGTTAGGAAATTCTTGCATTTGCTAGAGATGAAGGAGCTTGTGAATGAACCTGACGAGGAAGGCAGCACACCCTTGCATTTAGCTGTCAAGAACGAGAACTACAAGTTGGTGAGAAAACTGATGGAAACTAAGTGTGCAGACTTGAGAACCAAGAACAATAGAGGCCTCACAGCTCTAGACATCTGCGAGTCCGACTGGAATCTTTCTTATAGACAGGTTTCATATTATATTTGAATTCGACTTTTTATTGTCTCTCACTTTCTTTATTGCTTTATTTTTCGTAAAACTATTTGGGAGCAACCTGATATTGTCATTCTATTCAATGTACCATGTTGATGATAGAGTTCAATTTTCTATTTCATCTTCATAGATGGGCGATGGCTGAAATTTTTCCCTTCTTGATATTATTGCAGAATTCTCTCCATACATTCCTGAGAAGGCAAAATGCACCCCCAGGTAGACAGCCCTATAATTATTGGAAGCGCAATCAAAAAATCAAAGATCGCATTAAAAACACCCTGACGCAGACTTAAAAAATTTAGCGAATACAATGTCAGTGGTTGCTGCACTTCTTGCTACGTTAACTTTCGCTGCTGCTTTTACATTACCAGGGGGCTACCATGCTGATGATAAAGAAATACAGCAATATTCAACAAATGATAAAAATAAAACGCCAGTAGGTTCTTCAATCCTCATAAAGAAACTATCACTTACGGTATTTGTGTTGGCTGATTCAGTAGCAATGTGCTGCTCCATGACAGTGGTGTTTCTCCTAACTCTAGCAATGGCTGGTGATCCTGCCTTCTTGCGGTCAGCAATTATATACAGCAGGAACTTGCTGAATATCGCCCTTTTGGGGACGTTGGTCGCCTTTATAACTGGATTGTACACTGTAATATCACCAAAGAGTATATGGTTAGCCATCATTGTCATTATCATGGGCTCCAGTGTTCCATTTCTCATCAAACTTTTGCGCCGCAAGTCTTCCACTTCATCCCCTCTTGTTATAAAATATCTCAAGGGAACAGTGAAGAAACCCGTGATCTCCTACAGCCCTGGAAGAGGGCGTTCAAATCTTAATATTAGTTATGGATACAGTCAAACCAAGTCACCTCGCTGGTACTAATTAATCTATTTGGCAAGACCGTTCTGTTTTCTTCTTTTAATATAATGTGTATATTGTAATCTTAACACCCTTCTCTAAATTTTCTTTTAGGACCTTGTTTTCATAAATGGTATTGGTTATATATTTGTAAAATATAATTTAGATTATAACAGGATTCCTATTATGTATTTTTATTTATTTATTTATTTAATTTGTTAATCATAAAATAATGATTGAAGTTTCTATGTATAGCATCATCATAACTTTTTAAGGAATATAGATGTTGATAAAAGAAATTAAATATAGAGAATACCAAGTCAAATAAATCAGTCAATTACATCTTACGGAAAATGTGTGAATCTAACAAACTTTCTCTCATAATCGTGATGTGATAGTTCACAATTAATCAGTTCGCAATAGATACAATGAATCTTGCTTGTCTAATTGTGAACTGTTAGTCGAAGCTATAAGAAAAAAATTATAAGATTGGGTTGTGAACCCATCTTTATGAATGAAAAATATAGGTTACCCATGTTGGTTTCTCTTAATTAATAGTGAATATTATATTTCACATCTGTCAAAATCTCTCAACACACGCATCCTACCAGCGAAAAAATTTCGTAGCAATTTTCAAAATTTTCGTACTATGTCACTTGCAAAACCAATCTTACAAGAGTCCTCCCTTTTACTTCATCATTTTAGTTTTCCCCTCAGTTAAATGTAAAGAGCAAATATATAACCTGCTAATAGTCAATTAAGAGCAAGTGAAGAAGCAATGGATTGCTTGATGTACAAGGCAGCCAGCAAGAGAGTTTTCGAAGCAGTTCATCCAAAAGAATGACAAAAATCTCCTCTTGCCGACAAGAACAATATAGTTCACATAGCTGCAACGCTAGGACATGAAACTTTTGTTCGTAAGGCTCTCCGAATATCACCGTTCCATGCAAGCCATCAAATCTCAAAGGGTGACACTCCACTCCATGTTGCAGCCATGGCTGTCCACGCGTTGGTGTGGTGGAACTTCTTGACACGGTTGCACTCCGAGATAAAATTGAACCCATATCTGACTTTATTCGTTATTACAAAAGTTTAGATTCTAAGTATAATCAGCATGCCATTTTACCATATTGGTATTAAAGGATTTGAGCTACAATGGAAGATCAAATGCTCTTACAACGCTTGCTCCTCATTCTTTTACGAAAGTGACGATCTGCCCCTGACTGCTTTAATTCCGAATGTGATGGAGTTAGAAACTGCAACAATCATCACGGTCACTTCAACTATAACTGTAAAATCTGTATAAAGAGTTGAAGTAGAGCAGGGAATTTGGCACAGAAAAGTTAGCCATAAAATTTCTTTTGCCTTTGAATCCATTTTCTCTTTTCCAGAAAAAAACTAAGTTTGATACTTTTGACAATGAATCTGTCTTAAGGCTTATTTCATAGGATAGTCTGTAACACAAAGTCATTAAACTGAGAAAATAATGTGATTGGCATCAGAAGACTTTTTCAACCCAAATATTGATAATGCACTGAATAGAGAAAATGGTGTAATTGGCATCAGAAAATTTTTCCAACCCAAACGAATATAGTGCATTGAATAGAGAAAATGTTGCCTGCAGAATCATTAATAAATTTAGCGGAAATAAGATGGTTCATGATTGTTGGAGATCCCATATCGACTAGATACACTCAAGCTAATGGGTTTATAAAAGTGGACAATCCTCCCACTCAAGAAGGTCTTATTAGGTGAGGAGTCAGGCCCACCTCAAATTCTAACATCTTGTTGGAGTTGGGCCTAACTCCTCACCCAAAAGGCCTTATTGAGTGGGAGGATTGCCCACTCTGATAAACTCATTGGCTTGAGTGTGCCTAGTCGATATGGGATTTCCAACACTCCCCTCTCTACCCTCAGAGAGGGAGGAAGAGGAATAGAAATCCCCTGACCTTCTGAACATAATCCAGCAGATCCATTGCATAAGCAATGCACACTATGTTGTCAACACGTTGCTCAAACATAGGCACCCTAAACACACATCATCAAACTTCTTAGCTTTTTGAATATGCACTCGCTGAAGTGAAAGTAACAAGAATTAATTTACCTTGAATATTGATGAGTCACCCACAAACTGTGGAAATCAACAAGAGTGGCACTTGCATCAATTGCAACTACATCAACAAGAGGTGTCATCACCTCGCTAACGTGTATCCTTTATCTCTAACACATTTTCAATCATGTCCTGCAAAAAACATCTTAAGAAAAGAGCATTTGAGCCATAAAACAAACAAAAACAAATTCCTAGAAAGTTTTACATAATTTCTTGAGGTAATGAGTAGTTAAAAAATTCACAAAGAGATGGTACTAGTTTGTACGTTGTAAGTTCGTTTTAATACAATTCCCCTTTTGTTAGTTATCAAGAAAAAGTGAAATAATCAAAATGAGCCACATCATTGCGATCATCACATTTAACTAGTCAGCAATCTATTCTGCCAAGAAATTGGCAATATGGCAATAGGGTGAAGAATAAAATTCAATGTGAAACTTCCAGTTATGTATATATGACTTTACAGAAAATAAACAAAATGACTTATATTTAACATCAAAACGTGAAAATATAAGAAAATTATAATTCATCAATTTCAATACTTGTTCTTCCTCCTCTATTGCCCCACTCAACTCTGCTCCGCACAACATCAGCTTCAACTCATCTCCAACAACATATAGCTCATTGATAAAGAAGATACAGATAACTAATGGGGAAAAAATAGTTAATAGAACATTATCTACGACAAACTAAGTAATGTCGCTTTCAATTAATATGTCCTCACTAATAAGAATTTGCCTCATATAAAGGACATTGGGGCATAGCCTGATGAATACTTAAGGGGCAACATTCAAACAAAATCCTAAATCCGTTTTAATAACATAATACAGTCAAATGAAATTCCTCTTGTAATTATTAGATGATTGAATAAAACATCAAGGATTAAACTCTTATTTTTATTACATATATAACTACCGCTTAAACCTCTGGTTCACTGCTAGTAACCTACTGCCCCATTCTCACTCAATTCCTTCTCTACATAGCCTTAAACATGACATGAATAACTTCATACAAATATAACTTGATAAAAAGCAAATTTATTATCATAACCTTGCGTCCTGTTCTTTTGCTAGCCAAGAAATACTTTCTTGAACACAACTAAAAACTGTTTGGCTCATTCAAATGAGTTGTCTAGAGTCACAAATTGTGGAAATGGTCAACAAATGAAGTATGATGTGGCAGATACAAAAAGATTAAAAAAAAAAAAAATAGCAATGATTATCTTTTCACCAAAAAAATAAAAGATCATGATAAGACATACATTCTTCCTTCAGACCAAGAGCTTTTAGCATTCCCATTGATAGATATATAACAACTCTTCCCACAGGGTAAAGTACCAAGGAAAGCCATGCCACTTGCCTGACCTAGAAGCATTGCAAAGTCAAATAGAGCTCAGACAGTAACATCAGCAAAGCATGGAAAACCTACAGAACGACATTAAGCATGAGGTTGGGGAAAAAAACAAGGGAAAGCCAAATCTATTAAGAAAAATAGAGATGCCTTTATTTAGATTGATGAAAATAAAATATATAATTTTTAAACTTACCACAAACCTAGCAACCTCTGTGCCATTATGAACAGCAATACTTTTTGGAGTAATTTCAGTGAGAAGTAATACGGACACTTGATATCATTCAGGAAATGGAAAACTTGTTAAAGCAATTGAAATAAGGTATAGATATCATAGTGTGTATCTGCGTGAGTTTTTATTCCATAGACAACATGAACTTTGTTTCAATGAGGACAAATACTCAGTTTGATGGCAACCTATATCCTGGGCAGCCATAACTCAGATGTCGACTGTAACCACGGCCTGGCATTTCAATATGAGTTCATAATATATATGCATGTCCTTAAAAGACAGAGAACGTTATACTTACAGTCATTACTCCTGTTGCTGCACTGACACCAGCCTCACCAAATAAAGCTGTAGCTGCCTCTGTGACTAACTCAGTGGCTCCAATATTAGCCACACTGAATATGTAACTAGAATCTATAAAAGAACTAATTTTCAAACTCAATATGAAAAGAAAAGAATTAGTTACGCTTACATTAAGGGGGCGGGTAGAATGTTGTGCCAATGAGAATAGTCGTCAAAAACAGAGTAACATCAGTACATCACTGCAAAGCATTTTAATGACACCATTATCAGGCTCTTTTTCTGCCAATTCCTGCACCTGATTCAGAATAATATCAAATGGCCAATTAGAACAAATAAAACTATTTGAAGAGATGGCAACCATCTGCTTACACCAAAAAGTACCATATGATGTTTCAGTTAACATCCTTTATGCTGAAACAGGTAATGTGGTTTATCATTCAAAGAGCTTGTGCTTATTTTATTAGTCCATATATTCTCATTCGGCTATCCCTCAACTACAGCCAACTAAAACCCAAAAAAACAAAGAAAAAGCATTCACAACACCTCAACGGAACACAGTCTAATATTGTACCCAACATTATATAATTGTACTTTATAACTACATATGATAAAGCAGCATAGAATAAATAAAATTAAATAATTTGCTTTTCAAAATAATAACACAATGTGCAATAAACCACCAACATCAAAATGAAACCAAATAAGCTAATACACTACCAAGACCAGAATAATAACAAACACTTAAATGCATAATTTGTGACAACACAATTACATATACATTAAACAAACACAGACTAGCTCAAGAATTTTATACCTTCCAAGGTCAAAGTGTGGTGATAGACGTCTCAGCCACTGAAAAGAACGCAGACAACCCCAAAAGCGCAGCCAAAACCAAACCTTGTTCTTTAAACACTCTCAAAACCTGAGAAACTTTAGGCCAAGCATTCTTCAACAACAATATGCTCTGTCCAATAACTCCATACCCTGCATTTATTGCACTCTCCACAGCAAAAACTCTCTTGCAACCAAACACCAAAACCCCACAAACAAGCGCCCCTAAAACGACTCCCTCTTCCATCAAAATCTTAATTTTCTCTACATTTGAATCCAAAACTTCATTTTTTTCACGACCCAGTTCTATAGTGACTTTGTTTATTGGTTTCACGTGGGTTCTAGTGTCGAAAATTTTGTTTTTGGGCAATCTAGACATGTGAAACTTTGGATAGTGATGAATTCTGGGTGAAATCTTGACAGGAGATTTAGAAAATCGATTTTGGTGGAGGAAAAACAAGTTTTTTATTGTTAGAACGAACGTGGGTCGATTGAAAACCGGAGATTCAAGAGCAAAAATCCATGAAATATGAACAAAAACGAATTTAAAATTGAAACTTTGATAAATCCCAGCAAAAATAATTAGTGGAAAAAGAAACCCAGAATTTAAAAGTTAAGAATTAATGGGAAATTCGGTCAAAATTTGAGAAATGAAAAGACTGAGATATGTACAAGAATTTATGGGTTTTGGCCTTTTTGGGATTGAGTTTATTAGTGAAAGTGAAAAATGAAGAAGGGATATAAAGGGAATACAGGGTTTTGCTGAGGGTAAGAGAGGGAGAGGATTTTGGGCCTTTTGGGATGTAGCTGAAATGGGAGATTTAGAGAAGTGAAAGTGGAAACTCTTTCATTTCAACTATGGCACGTGTGTTGCGATAAATTACTGGGATTGCCCTGAGTAAGTTCTAAAATTACAACTATATGCTTACTTTTTTTAAATAATAAGAAAAACTCTTATGATAGAACTAATAAATGTATCAGGAAAAATATTTCTTTTTGCTTACCATACTTGAAGTACTTCATAACACAAATAACAAACAAATTATTTCTTTTTCCAGCAACACTTGAAGCACTTTTGCTTTATGCTTTTTATTAGAAAATGTGGCTTTACCATGAAAACTAGCTCTAAAAAGAAAGAAAAGGTTGAAAATTAACAGTGGAGTTTATATTCAGATTCTTGAAGAAGCAAAAAAATATATGCTGTAAAAACCGAAGCACTCACCTCTTAAGAGCAATGCTTGAAGTCACTAATTTCTTTTTCTTGGATGGGTTCTCTTCACTCTTGTTATGATTCTGAGCCTCAATCTTTCAACCATTATTACAAACTATAGAGGTTTTCCTATTGTGAATACAATGTATCCCATAGACAAGCCTATTACCAATCCGCATCTGTAACCCATCAAAGCAATTTTCCAATCGAACCAACTCGAACCATTGTCTCCTTCATGGTAGATGGACGGTATTGGTGATGGCAGTTCATCATCCCCACATTTCTTTGACAACAGGAGTCCACACAACCCAAAGTTTCCAATGTAAGAATCATTTTGAAATGTATTAAATTGACTTCCTTGAGGTATAGAGCCTACCAATCGGTTGTATGAAAGATTCAACACAGAAAGAAATGATAGACTTGCCAATTGATTAGGAATCTCTCCAACAAAGCTATTAAAGGAGAGGTCTAGTGATTCAAGTCCTGTCAAATTTTTCAATATTGGTGGAATATGACCTATAAAGTTATTGTGAGAAAAGTTGAGGACTTGGAGGGAATTAAGCTTTCCAATTACTTCCGGAATTTGCCCTTGAAATTGATTGTTTGACAAATCCATCATCACGAAAATGGTTATAATTCTATCTATTTCTTTATCAACAACTTTTACTGTCAATATAATTGAATAATATTGAAAGCTCTCAATACCAATTCTCCCAAAATTCATCGCTTCTTCCATATATTCCAAATAATCTTTATGATTATCCCTAGAGGTGGAATAAATGGGTCGGGTTAGGCGGGCCAACCCTAACCCAGCCTGCAATAAAGAGGGTTCAACCCGCCAGTAACCCCCGGGCGTGCCGGGTTGCAAAATGGCAACCTGGCGGCCCGCGGGTTGCTATTTTGTCCTCCCTGCAGGAGGCCCGCCAACCCAACGGGTTGGCAGGCAGGTTGGCTGTTACACCAACGGCCAACCCGCCGGGTTGACCAGCGGGTTGGATGAAAAAAAATAAAAAAACTTGTAAAATTTATTTATTTTTTCAAATTAACCTTTTACCCTTGAAATATAGCCGTTTTATAGCCGTTGAAGAGGTCTTTTTCGTCATTTTCTTTCCCCATTTTTTTCTATAAATTGGCCCTAAACTCTCATATTTTTCTCACAACTCAAATTCTCTCATTCTCTCATATTCTCTAATCTCTATTCTCTTAATTATTCATTTATTCTCTTAATCTCTTTGTTATCAATTTGCTCTTATTTTAATTTTTATTAGTTTTTGCAATTTTCAATTCATATTTCCAATTTTCCAAATTCCAATTCTCTTTCTTTAATTTTTATTTCTTCTACATCAATTTTTTTTTTAACTACAATGGATAGATATTTCTCTCCCATCAATTTCAATGATGAAGGAAACTACTATCCTAGTCCTAGTCCCGCTGATTTTACTATGAATGTAGGAGATTCAAATAGTCTCGCTATCCCAGTCTCAGAATCCGATACACCTCAAAATATGCCCTCGATTCCAACAGCTCCCGGTGGTTCTAGAAGTCGTCCTAGTAATCGTCGTCCTCGTCCAACTCCATCTCAAGCTGAGGTTGGTTCATCAACTGCCGTCAAAACCAAAGACAGGCATACATCAGACGTTTGGGCGCATTTCGACAAGTTTTTCGAGACAGAAAATGGCATTCAAGGAAGCTTAATTCAACATAATTTGAAAATCCAATGTAAACTTAAGTGAAGTTTACATATGTAAGAAGACTTGAATCCGTGATTAATGCACGTCAAACAGTAAAGTCTTCCATGTGCAAAACATAGGATAGGGTTCATGCAAAAAACAAAGCATTATTCTTTTCCCCATTTTTTTGTTAAATGAATGATTTAAACTTTTTCGTGTGGGGCGGTGAGAAATTACAAACCTTCTTGAGTCAATAAAAAAAAAAAAAATATACCATGATAGTGTCTCTCACTCTTACCAATGATGCTTTTTAATAATTCTTCGACTTACACAATCAAGAATTAAGGTTGGTCTCGACAAAATGTATCATTTCCACTTCCTAGAAGTATTTTGCTTCTAATGCAGTTGAAGCTTGTAGTGTTTATAGAGCAGAAGTTTTTTGTTTGAAATGCAGTTGAAGTTTGTGCAGAAAAAGTTTGCTGAACTAGTTGTTAATGCAGTTGAAGTTTGGAGTGTTTTTTGGGACAATATTTGTTTGAAAGTGCCGCAGGAAGTTTCTGCAGTTCTCACGGTTGTGATATAGTTTGCAGTGTGTGTAGAAGTATTTTGCTTCTAATGCAGTTGAAGCTTGTAGTGTTTATAGAGCAGAAGTTTTCTTTTTTGTTTGAAATGCAGTTGAAGTTTGTGCAGAAAAAGTTTGCAGAACTAGTTGTTAATGCAGTTGAAGTTTGGAGTGTTTTTGGGAGAATATTTGTTTGAAAGTCCATCAGGAAGTTTCTGCAGTTCTCATGGTTGTGATATAGTTTGCAGTGTGTAGAAGTATTTTTGCTTGTAATGCAGTTGAAGTTTGCAGTGTTTGTAATGCAGTTGAAGTTTGTGCAGAAAAAGTTTGCAGAACTAGTTGTTAATGCAGTTGAAGTTTCTGCAGTTTCCATGTCTGTGATATAGTAGGAGTTTGCAGTAGGAGATATGGCTTGAAGTTTCTGCAGCAGGAAATATGTTTTTTTTTTAGATGAAAAATGGAATAGGAAGTCTCTCCAGTCCTCATGTTTGAGACACCTCATGAGAAGCTTTGGCTTACGGGAAGATATTGATCAAAGAGAGTTAAGCTGAGTTAGTTTAGGGGCTTTGGCTTACGGGAAGATATTGGAACAAGTATAAGAAGCAGGGTTGTTTCTGCAAAGATTAGAAGTTAAGTAGGGTTGTGTTATAACTCAAGCCTAATAAGCAAATTCGCAACACAAATAAACACAAACAAGATTCAAGATCAAAGAATCACACACACACACACAAACAAGGCACAAATTTATCGTGGTTCATCTATCCAATCTTAGATAGATTACATCCACGTTGAGCTCCGAAAATATGGATACTCACAGCACTAAAAGAATATCCAATGATTACAAGAAGACAACCATACAAATCTGCCAAAACAGATCAACTCTCAACTTAGGCCTATTCGCTTAAGAATCTCTCAATAATCTGTAAGAAACAAAGGACAAGAACCAGCCTCAAGAAGGAAACGCAACCCTCTCTCTAATCTACCCAGATTATTCCCAGAAAGACCCAGCAAATACTCAACCCTAGTTGCTCTCTCTTTTGCTCTCATGAACCCTAAATTTTTTTGTTTCACAAAGGCATGTTGTATCTTCTCCTCACCGTTGCTTTCTTTATATATGCCCGTATTTGTAAATATCAGCCCTTGGATCTGTCTTGATCTGACGGATAGGATTCCACCAATGGACTTAAATGAAACGACCCCGTTTTGGCTTCACATTATTTTTCAGTCTCCACCTTGAAGCCAACTTTCTTCCTTCCATTGCTGGACTTTTGTTTAGTGCTGTAAGATATCCCATATTTCTTATCAGCTCTTAAGAGAAAGTGTCTATCTGATGTGAAGCAAGTTCAAGCAGTGCTTGAACTTGGCTGTGGTCACTACTTTGGTTCCCATGTCCGCTGGATTCTCTTCAATAGGCACCTTCAAAAGATTAATTTCTCCTTTGCAATCAGGTCCCTCACGAAGTGATGCCTGACATCCACATGTTTTGTTCGTTCGTGATACACTGGGTTCTTACTCAAATGGATGGCACTTTGACTGTCAGAGTAAACTGTTGTCGTGCCATTCAATAGATCAGCTTCTTTCAGAATCTCTTGCAACCATGTTGCTTCCTTGAATGCATCTGAAACTGCTACGTACTCTGCTTCAGGGATAGTGCAACCAGAGGTTGTAACTGTGCTTTCCAACTAACATAGTTACCTCCCAGTGTAAAGTAATAAGCAGTTGTGGACTTCCTATAGTCTCTGTCACCTACAAAATCTACATCTACATACCCCACTAGATCAAGTGATGCATATTTTTTACAGAAAATTAAACCAATTTGAAAAGTACCATTAATGTATCTCATCAACCATTTTAAAGCATTCCAATATTCATTTCCAGGATTTGACATGAATCTGCTTAATAGTGATATTGCATAAGCTAAATCAGGTCTGGTGGATATCATGGAATACATTACAGAACCTATGGCATTAGAATAAGGGGCATTCTCCATTTTCAATCTATCTGAATCTGTTATTAGGGATTGTGACTTGCTAAGTATGAAGTGGTTTGCTAAGGGCATTGTCACTGCTTTGGATTCATTCATACCAAATTTTAAGACCAGTTTTTGTAAGTATGAGGATTGATGAAGTTTAAGAGTATTTGCACTTCTATTTCTATCAATCATCATTCCTAGTATTTTCTTTGCCTTTCCTAAGTCCTTCATATCAAATTCAGTGTTCAATTTGGCCTTTAAAGCATTAATATGAGACATGGACTTGCTAATTATTAACATGTCATCTACATAGCAAAAGATAGATTGGCATGTTATTCATACAGGCAAAATAGAAACAGTTATCATACATGCTTCTAGTGAATCCATTTCCTATTATGAATGCATCAAACCTCTTGTACCATTGTCTAGGGGATTGTTTAAGTCCATACAAAGATTTATTCAGTAAGCATACATAATCAGGCAGGTTTTTATCCTTAAAACCTAAGGGTTGACTTATGAATATTTTCTCATCCAACTCACCATGCAAGAAAGCAGTTTTAACATCCAGTTGTTCTATCTCTAGGTCATATTGAACAACAATTGCTAGCATGATTCTAATAGTTTTGAATTTAACTACTGGAGAAAATATTTCAGTGAAATCAATACCTGCTCTCTGAGTGTAGCCCTTAGCCACTAACCTTGCTTTGAATCTTGGTGGGTCAGATTCATTTATCCCTTCTTTCAGTTTGTACAACTATCTGCATTCCACCAACTTCTGATTCTTTGGCTTTGGATCTAGTGTTCAGGTTTTGTTTGAGTGTAATGACTCCATCTCTTCTTCCATAGCAACCACCCATTCTTTTCTGTCCCTTGAACTCATTACCTTATCAAAAGTGTTAGGTTCTGACCGATGTACCTCTGAACTAGCCAAGAGCAGTAAAGATCAGGTCAGGATAGTTATACCTTGTAGGAGGTCTGATCTCCCTCCCTGACTCTGTCTCTGGCTAACCGATATTGGGCCAGATTATCATGCTGATCCACTTCAGCATTGTCAGGAGGGTGATCTTCATCCTCCTGCTCTTGAGTTTGCTAAGGCTGATCTTCAAGTGGATCAGTCTCATCTGATTGGATGTAATTATTGGAAGTTGTTTCGCTCCTCAAAGCCGAGTTGTCCCAGTTTGTCCAGAAGTTTCAGAATCTTCTTGTGAGCTACCTGCACTGTTAGTACCAGATTGCAAGGAAAGACTGTTTCATTGAAAATCACATCCCTACTAACAATTACCCTAACTCTTGGGGCAGCCCTCTCCCACAACCTGTAACCCTTAGTTCCCTCTTGATATCCCAAAAAAACACACTTAAGGGATCTTGGCTCTAACTTTCCATCTCTGGTATGTGCATATGTAGCACATCCAAAGACTCTTAGGTGTTCAAGAGATGGTCTCCTTCCAGGCCACTTTTCTTCAGGGCACTTAAAGTCTATTGAGCTAGAAGGGCTCCTATTTATAAGATAGGCTGCTGCACATAGTGCTTCCCCCTAAAAGGTTTTTGGTAGCCCAATTGTGAATAAGAGACATCTAACCCTTTCTAGGAGGGTTCTATTCATTCTCTCAGCAACCCCATTCTGCTGAGGGGTTCCTCTAACTGTCCTATGCCTCAAAATTCCCTCTTCTAGACAATAAGAGTCAAACTTCTGATTACAGAATTCCAAGCCATTGTCTGTCCTAAAGGTTTTCACCTTCCTGTTAACTTGGTTTTCAACCAAGTTTTTCTAGCCTTTAAACTTGGTTAAGGCTTCATCTTTGGATCTAAGCAGGTACACCCATACCTTCCTGCTATAATCATCCACAATGGAGAGGAAATAGCAATTCCCTCCATGTGTTCTAACTTTTTCTGGACCTCAAAGATCTGCATGTACATAATCCAACCCTTTTTCAGCCAGATGAGTTCCCTTTTGGAAACTCATTCTGTGCTGTTTTCCTAACACACAAACTTCACATAAAGTTAATTCAAATATGGATTCTTTACCAAAATAGTCTTGTTGGCTTAACACTATCATACCTTTTTGGCCTATGTGGCCAAGTATCAAATGCCATTTCTCTGCAGCAGTCAGATTAGTAGATGATAAAGCAGACTTTACAATGAGTGCACAATGTTGGCCACACAGAATGTACATCCCATTTTGTTTGACCCCTTCAAGCAAAGTTTCATTATTCTTATACACAACTATGGACCCTTTTTCTGCCTTATAACAACATCCAGCTTCATCCAAAGTTCCTAAGGAGATCAGGTTTCTTTTAAGGTCAGGTATATACCTTACTCTGGTTAACATTATGATTTTACCATTATTTAACCTAATGGTTATGTTTCCTATACCTTGAACCTTACAGGAGTGATTATTACCCATGAAGACAGTTTCTAACTCTCCTTTCCTAAAGTTCTGGAACCATTGGGTGTTTGGACTCATATGAAAAGTGCATCCCAAATCTAGAACCCATTCCTTACTGCTAGCTTGGTTTGAGACAGTGAGGGCTTTTGAAATTTCAATGCCAGTGCTAGTGCTAGCTAAATTACTCTCTGTATTGTGCTGTTTTTGTTTCTTTATCCAATCATAGCAGTTCTTCTTAAGGTGACCTGGTTTATTACAGAGGAAACACTTCCTAGTTTCTCCCTTAGACTTGTTATTCTTCCCTTTTTTCTTAGTCTTAGAGTTCATGTGATAATGGGAATTCTTGTTACTATCCCTTCCTAGTTGTCCAGGATCTGCCCTACTCTTGACAAACAAGTTATTCCCATTCCTTTTATGTATTCTCAACTCCAATTCCCTAGATTTCAAGCCAGCTATAATCAGGTCAACACTGGGAACTGTCCCAATGTATTGTAAAACATTCTTAACCACCAAATACTCATCAGGCAATGAATTTAACAGTATCATCGCTAGACTAGAATCACCTAACTCATGATCTGTTCCTTTCAACACTAATGTCATCTTAAGAAACTCATCAAGGTTTTCTTCTACAGACTTAGTAACCCATTTTATAAGAGAATAACGCTCCTTTAAGGAATGCTAAGTTAGGAGCAGACTGTAAGGAATAGAGGGATTCGAGTTTACCCTAGAGTGTGAGTGGCGTTTCCATGCCATCTACCTTTCGCAGGACTACATCAGACTGATTCATTAAGATTAGGTTATGGGCTTCCTCATCAACTTCAGCCTTCTTTTTTAATTTCTTTTCAGACCACTTGGTGGTGTCCTTTCCAGAGCAATCCCAGCCTTATTATATGAAATGAGGGCCTTCATCTTCTTTTTCCACGTGTTGAAATCGATCTTCCCATCGTATTGGGAGATCTCCATACGAGTAGTGATCATTGTACTGAAAAATAACAGGGCAGGACAATCTAAGAGTATGTGGCGTTGTTATACCAGAGATTGCCAAGTTCTGCCAGACAGTTTTTAAGGCAGTTACTGGTGTTCCAGCCTAAATACCCTTAAACTGTATCAAACAAGGCTAGACACAAACAAGACGAAAGTGACAAGACTACTACAGCCCCTTAGACAATACCAAGATTTCTCCCCTGACTCGTTTTTGTGACTCAGTCCGACCAATTCGACCAGATTCAAGGACGATTCGAAACCCTAAAGCCCTATAAGCCTTTAATCCGAAAAACCCCCAAATCTGACAAAACCCTAATTTTTGATTTTGTACAAATTTCATCGATCCCTTGTGTTTGAACCCTAATCTCACGAATTAACCCCAGGACTTAGCAAGATCCGAAGTCCTAATGATCTAGGAATCTTGAAATCGAAAAACCCCCAAATCTGACAAAACCCTAATTTTCGATTTTGTCAAAAAACTAACGATTTCTAAACCTAAATCCCCCTTAGAACTTTAGCTTTGATACCACTGTTATAACTCAAGCCTAATAAGCAAATTCGCAACACAAATAAACACAAACAAGAATCAAGATCAAAGAATCACACACACACAAACAAAGCACGAATTTACCGTGGTTCGTCTATCCAGTCTTGGATAGACTACATCCACGTTGAGCTCCGAAAATAAGGATACTCACAACACTAAAAGAATATCCAACGATTACAAGAAGACAACCATACAAATCTGCCAAAACAGATCAACTCTCAACTTAGGCCTATTCGCTTAAGAATCTCTCAATAATCTGTAAGAAACAAAGGACAAGAACCAGCCTCAAGAAGGAAACGCAACCCTCTCTCTAATCTACCCAGATTATTCCCAGAAAGACCCAGCAAATACTCAACCCTAGTTGCTCTCTCTTTTGCTCTCATGAACCCTAAATTTTTTTGTTTCACAAAGGCATGTTGTATCTTCTCCTCACTGTTGCTTTCTTTATATATGCCCGTATTTGTAAATATCAGCCCTTGGATCTGTCTTGATCTGACGGATAGGATTCCACCAATGGACTTAAATGAAACGACCCCGTTGTGGCTTCACATTATTTTTCAGGTTGTTTTTGTAAAGAAACAAAATTGTCATAACACGGTGCGTTTTGTAAGCTTTTGTATCAGACTATATAAAGTCATCTGTAACTATTATTGGGTTAACGAATTTTTTAATAACTGAACAAGAAACATAGTCTTTCTTCTTTCTCTTTCGATTCATTCATTTCCTTTTATTTTCTTTTCAAATCCGCTACTAATCTTTCACACATTGATAGTTTTTTTAATTAATATTCCTTGGAAAAACTAGTGCAAAAGCAAATATATGTTTAATTAGCTACTCATTATTCATGAGTTTAAACTTGACCAAGTGCAATGCAATATTAAATTCTACTATGGTCTTCGTCATCTTAAGCATACAACAACTTAATCAAATGCTCTAGGATTCATCAAATAATTTAATTAGCGCATAAAAACCTTGGACTATTAACCAAAAAGCAGAGGTGTATGCACTAAACATGAACTCACTTTCTTGGTTGCAATTTAAACAGTAAATCGCATTTTGTAGAAGAAGTACACATGTGATCACAAACGGTGCTACAAAAGGTCAATGATGTTCACTTTTGTGGATTGGATAATCCTGCTAGACTTTGTTTTATTCACTTTAGTGATTATGTTAATTGTTAATTAATGATCTTTTGATAAACTTAAAACATAATAGAATTGCCTGTTTTGTGATTAGTGAAGTTTGTAAATATAAATAGTGAAGGTGATGAGATGAATATAGCCTAGATTTATCATACCAAAAAAAAAAATAATAATAATAATAATAATTATCAAATTATGTTGAATTAAGCTTCCTTGAAAAAGAAAATGAAAGTTCACCCTGGTGATAGTCTGATGGGTGTTGTTGCCCTGCATAGTAAGAAACAGGGCATTCAGTTACAAGAGAAGAGCATTGCGCTTTTATTTGCTTATGATAGGGGAATTCTGTTGTAAGAGATCAAGTTGGTTTTATCTAGTAATACCCTTTTTCTTTATGGTGCAAATTACTGAAGCAATTGCCTTTGTCCAAATAACATGGATCCTTAAATGATATTATCAAGTGATCTTTACAATGACCTTTTGAAAAAAACCCAAGGGAGCACAGTGACACAACTACCCCACAAGCCTTACAACGTTGAAAGCTAACTTAGCTACATAACTTTTGGTGATCTGAGTTCAGACTAGGAATTCATCTTCTTTGCCAACATGAGAAACAAAATTGGAGGTTTGTGGAGACATGGAAATTTCTAAGGCATTGTGCTCCACATGATTTACAATTGAAATCAAAAATTGAAATTGAGGGGATATGATTATCATTGATTATATGTTGGGACAGAAATATGCTTATCTCCATATCCATTGTATGCCTTGCCATACCCAAGTGTTGAAATCTCAGATGCATGTTTTATATGTTACACAAGTATCACATGGGGGTGATGATCAGGTGCCATGAACCCATTTCTCGACATGGTTAGACTTTTAGGGTTTGTATGCCTCTTGCAAATTTGATGTTAAATTGGTAGACCATGGATCTCCATTGTCTCATCTCAAACCCAACTTCCTTATGAGGCAGGCACACGGATATTAATTACTTCCCCTACATTGTAAGAACCAGGACATTCTATTATAATGATTGGTGGATCAATGAAATATTCATGGTAAACGATCGGTATAACCCGTTAAACCAATGTTTTAGCTGTCAAGGTAGAATAAGTTTGAAGCTTTGAAAAATGAAGTTAATAAAATTAGCAATAAGTGAAATAAATTAACATGGATACTGCAATTGTATTTTCTCAAACTCAATCACCTTATCTCATCTCAAAAATGGAGTAACAAACCAATTTATAAAAAAAAAATACTCTCAAAATTCATACCCATATAAACCTCATAAATGGCCTCTAACTTGACAGATTTTTTACTTTAAAAGAATAATGAAGACTTGTGTTGAAGGACTATTGTTATTCTTTGTTTTTTGTTGTCTTAATAGTAGAAAACTTAGTCATTAATGCCACCAACATAATTATGAATTATAAATTGAAGGAATGCAATGTAAATATAAACTATGTAAGGAGACTTTAATCCATGGCTAATGCGTGTCAAAAAGTAAAGGCTTTTCTCAGTCTCAATCTCATATAATCAGACTATTTCATGAGTTATTAATTAATCTTGAATGCAAATGTTTATGAACGTAAAATTTGAAGGTAAACAGTTGAAAATATTCTACAAAACAATTCTACCTAAATCAATCATTTCATGATCAATTTAAAAGAAAATTCGCAAGTAGAGCAGGACTGACTTATTATACCAACAAAATTTCTACATTCAACTAACATGGGGCCTTATATGGAGAGAAAATAGGCATGGAAATTAATATATGAACTATGATGTTATGAACATAAGTTTTAAGAACTATCTATGACACATATTGTTTTCACTCTCATTAAGAAGACTTTAAAATTACACGAATTCCACTTTGCCTTGTCTCATTTCAATTTTTGGTACTAAATTTTGCATTATTCGAACATGAACAGTTTGACAATTTAACATCACTTGCACTGTAGAGTTGAAATTGTCATTTTTGGTGCTAAAATGGTCTCCAATTCACACAAAAGTCTTGATTATATGTTTTCATTTTCCACATGCCTTCGATTAAAAGTTAAAAAGCAGAAATATATATATTTTACGCACCACGTAGAATAAACAAGTTTGAAATAGAAAATCACCAAATTACCATGCATGGAAAAAAGAAAACGTGTAACGTACCATCCAAGTTATCTTCGAGATAATTTGAATCCTATTCCGATATGAATTTACATGGATAAGCTTCAAAATATCTTATTACATGTGTATTTTAACTCATGCATGATCAAGACCTACTCTTCTATTACATTTTTATTTATTGACAATCAATCACAAATTTTGTCGATCTAATAATAAATATAATTCTTTTGATTTGACAATCATACAATCTTTTTAACTCATGAAGTGAGGAAGGGGGTAGAGGATTGATTATTTCAATCATTTATTCAGCACTAATGTCTTGGTCTACTACTACAATAATTTAATGTTTCTACTTTTCAACACTCACATTAATTATAATATATTAATATAAAGATTGTTACATATGAAGAAACAAAATATCACTTTAAAATGCATTATTCTATTTTTTTCTCTTAGATTTTGGTAAGTCATCATAGGAAAAGAAAAAAATGGATCTTCGTAGCTAGAACTCACTTTCTTGGTTGATAAGTTGTCTAGAAAACTAGAATATATATATATATATATATATATATATATATATATATATATATATATATATATATATATATATATATATGGTTCTATAATTGGTCACTTTCCCAGTTTCTTAACTATAATCTCTAGTCGTGAGCCATATACTTTATCCATTCCACTTTCTCCAGATTGGAGATGTTTATGAATATAATTTGTGAGAGATGAAATAAATCTTACTATTGTAACCATCCTGGCCAAATTATTGATGACTGAATGAATGAGATAATTTTTTACTTGAAAGAAGAAAGTTAACTGTGTTGGACTGTTGGTAGATGTTAAACAAAGATTAGAAACATGACAGGGCTCATGCAATGGCTAACTAAAATTGTTCAGAATAAAATATTCAAATAAACCAGTATCATTCATAGTTTAGCTCTCAAACTATTATGAATTCAGAAGTAAAATTCTAAGCACATTAATATACGAATTCTTAAAAGATCCGTAGAGAGTTTCCTGTGTTCTATTGTTCTGCAACTATTCCCCTCAAATAAAAGTTGGAAAATAAAAAATGGGAATAAAATTAGTCTTACACCTCATAAACCAGGACTTAGTTTAAGATCAGATTCCCTTTTTGGAACAAAAAATTAACTGTACTGAAAGAAACAGGGTAGGGGTTCAAGCAATGGCCGACTGTTTTACGCCATCATTATTATTATTTTTCTGCATATGGTAGCTAACACAAATTATCTGGCTTCGAGTTCACCAACAATCATGCATTGAAGGCCTGAGGCCGTTCTTGTGGGGATTTAATCGGATGCTAACAAATCTTAAATCCCTATGAAAACGAAAATAAAACAAACAAATAACAAATAAATAAACCACACACAAACACAAGATTTATAGTGGTTCACTCTCTGTATAAGAGCTACGTCCACTTTGTTGTAGAATTTCACTATGAAGAAGAACAAAAATTACAAAAGTCTTTCATAAGCCTCACAAATTGACACTCTCACTAAACCTCTTTTTGGTGGCTCTCACTTTTTAATCCTGATATTGTCTTTTATTGTACCCAATTATTTAACTCTAGGATTTAACCCCTTTTTATAGGTAATTTTAGTTGGTATAAAATATAATATTTCAATTATCTCAAACCAAAATGCAGTAAGTACCAAGTTAATTTTACTTTGCCTAATTGCGGGAAACCAGGGCTCATCATATACCAAGTTAACGCTCTCTCCCAAATTCTTCAATTCCATGGAATCAAATCCCTAGGAGTCTGCAAAATGGAAATGATAGGAGTGAGTTTCGCAATAGAGTAGCTAAATTAAATTTCAAAACTATTGGTACAACAAATATATCGTCAACACTATAACAAAGTTTGCATTTGATGATAACAAACATTTCTCTACAATTTTGAAACAACACTTACACTGGAGAACTTGTAAGACCTATTCTTTTCTTCCACATTGTCTCTTGTTTGGCCTTCTCCCCTTTTGACGGTGTCCTCCTTCAACGATCCTTACAAGCCACCGAGGCTTTCCTGTTGAGAACACAACATATCCTATGATCATTCCAAACACCATTCCACTTCCATAGCCTATCAACATCAATTTCCAATCAAATCCATTTGTAGGGAGTGTATCATCTTACAATTTTGAGGTTCGTTGTAGTGTCTCATCTCTTTTGTATTTTTTTGAAAGTGGAAATCCACACAACCACAAGTTTCCAGTGTATAAAGTATTTCCGAAGGTATCAAAGCACAGTGCCTGTGAAATGGGCCCCGTGAGTTGGTTTTGAGACAAGTCTAGCACTCCAAGAAAATTTAAATTTGCCAACTGCCACAAAATTTTTCCAATAAGCTATAACATTTCATAAAACTTAAAAAGTTCACAATAGAAGAACAAACATATGAAAGTCCACCTTGGTGATAGTCTGATGGATGTTGTAGCCCCTGCATAGGAAGAAACAACATTCTGTTACAAGAGAAGTGCATTGTGCTTTTATTTGCTTATCCATTAATTATAGGCGAACTCTGTTATAAGAGATCAAGTTGGTTTTATCTATTAAACCCCTATTTCTTTATGTTGAAAATTGAAATTTACAGAAGCAATTGCCTTCGTCCAAATAATATGGGTCCTTAAATGGAGAAAAAATAGGTATCTTTTATAGCAATTTTAATTCATTAATTATTAAAATTCTCATAATTACAAAGATTTGAGTGCTTCTCCTTCACACGAATCTAAACAGAGAAATGTTGATGAATGATAAAGAAATGGTGTTATGTTTTGAAGATGGCAAATTAAATTACTCATGGCATGGTTCATGACTTAATATTGTTATAATAAAGCAGTTAATAATCTGGCTATGTTATTAAACTGAAGTTACGCGCATTGAAGAAACAGGGCAACGCCCGAGAGCCAGATGCCCCATAAATTATTATTTTGAATAAATATCACAACTTACAACATTTGTAAATTTGTAAATGCATTATAATATTCCCAATTGAATTAGTACGTACCATAACCAATTATTACTCAAAATTTTAATTTTGTAAATTTGTAACAACTATAGTTGATTCTTTTGGTACTAATAACAAGTTGTATATCATAGTATATTTTTAAAATACAAAAATGCATCAAAAACAACTATAAATAGATTAAATAAAATATTATAAACGAATATTAAAGATTTAATAGATCATATTCTTGGCTACGTCTATGGTGTGAAGTAGGCCAGATAGAGAAGTAAGAATGTAAAGGTTCTAGAAATGATCCTTGAGAACTTATAACCACAACATAATGTGATGGAGCTTCCATAAGAGTAAATGTAGCACAAAAGGATCAAGACCATACCTCAAGTTTGTAGATCAGATGCTTTTCCTTCAATTCTTGGCAGTCAGATCCAGATTCATAATGTTCTTCGTTTTCTTCCTGGTTTTCCTTTTCAAGGACCACTTTCATATTCTCACCGGTCCTTGGGATGTATCCAAAGGATTTGATTAAGCACAGTAATACCGTCTCATACTGATGACCCTATAAAATAATAGGAAAGAAAAGGTAACTAGATATGTGAAATTAAGCAATCATGGACACTTAAAACAACATATAATCAAGTCTTTCTTCTGTTGAAGCATAAAATAGGAGCCCTAACATGCATGACAAAGACTGTTGCAATACAGCTTTTACCCATTGACAGCAATGCATAACTGAGAAGGGGGTTGTTTGTCATTTTAAAAACTTGAAAATAAAAAAAAAGTTTCAATACTTGCAATTTGGCCCTCCGAGTGCGATGAGGCTTGCGAGCCGAGCTTCGCCCTGATTAAACTCAGCTTGACCCCTTAAATGAGCCACTTGAGCTCGAGCTCAACTCCGAGTTCGAGCTTTTCATGAGCCCAGCTCTAGTAGCTCGCGAACTGCTCAACTTGCTTGTCATCCTTAAATTCATGATAATACTTTACATGAGTGTGTATATACCCCCACAGTTTCGCCATGCTCATTTAGAACAAATGCCATGTGAACCTTCCTAATGTGGAACTCTCTGAGAAGATTCCAAATTGTCATTGAATCTGCAAACCAATAACAAAACCATATTTATTCAGACAGATAATATAAACAACAGATTGACAGAAAAATAAATAATACAAAAAATTTCATTAAAAAGACACAGCATCAACCTGAAATTGGCTCTAAGGATTACCAGGGATGAAGTATGCAGGTTTGTGGGCCATGTCTCGCACTGTCGTACTTTCTAGGAGATCCACCTTCAAAATAGAAAGATCATAATTCTGCACACTATGAGACTGTCGCATAAAATCAATAAAAAACGTGGTATTAACCTCAGAGAGGGAGGAAGAGGAATAGAAATCCCCTGACCTTCTGAACATATCCAGCAGATCCATTGCATAAGCAATGCCCATTATATTGTCAACAAGTTGCTCAAACAGAGGCACCCTAAACACACATCCTCAAACTTCTTAGCTTTTTGAATATGCACCAGCTGAAGTGAAAGTACCAAGGATTAATTTACCTTAAATATTAATGAGTCACCCACAAACTGTGGAAATCAACAAGAGTGGCACTTACATCAATTGCAACTACATCAACAATACGTGTCATCACCTCTCCAACATGTGTATCCTTTATCTCTAACACATTTTCAATCATGTCTTGCAAAAAAATTCTTAAGAAAAGAGCATTTGAACCATAAAACAAAAAAAAAAAAAAAAAAAAAAACAAAAAAAAATTCCTAGAAAGTTTTTAATTATTTCTTGAGGTAATGAGTAGTTAAAAAATTCACAAAGAGATGGTACTAGTTTGTACGTTGTAAGTTCGTTTTAATAAAATTCTCCTTCCGTTAGTTATCAAGAAAATGTGATTTAATCAAAATGAGTCATATCATTGCGATCATCACATTTAACTAGTCAGCAATCTATTCTGCCAAGAAATTGGCAGTATGGCAATAGGGTGAAGAATAAAATTCAAGGTGGAACTTCCAATTATGTGTGTATGACTTTACAGAAAATAAACAAAATGACTTATATTTAACATCAAAACGTGAAAATATAAGAAAATTATAATTCATCAATTTCATTACCTGTTCTTCCTCCTTTATTGCCCCACTCAACTCTGCTCCGCGCAACATCAGCTTCAACTCATCTTCAATAACGTATAGCTCACTGATAAAGAAGATACAGATAACTAATGGGGAAAAAATAGTTAATAGAACATTATTTACGACAAACTAAGTAATGATGCTTTCAATTAATATGTCCTCACTAATAAGAACATTTGCCTCATATAAAGGACATTGGGGCATAGCTTGATCAATACTTACGGGGCAACATTAAAAAAAAAATCCTAAATCCGTTTTAATAACATAATACAGTCAAATGAAATTTCTCTTGTAATTATTAGATGATTGAATAAAACATCAAGGATTAAACTCTTACATTTATTACATATATAACTACCACTTAAACCTCTGGTTCACTGCTAGTAACCTACTGCCCCATTGTCACTCAAACTTCCTTCTCTACATAGCCTTAAACATGATATGAATAACTTCAAACAAATATAACTTGATAAACAGCAAATTTATTATCATAACCTTGTGTCCTATTCTTTTGGCTCATTCAAAAGAGTTGTCTAAATACATAGCCAAGAAATACTTTCTTAAATACAACTGAAAACTGTTTGGCTCATTCAAAAGAGTTGTCTAAAGTCACAACATGTGGAAATGGTTAACAAATGAAGTATGATGTGGAAGGTACAAAAAGATTAAAAAAAAAATAGCAATGATTATCTTTTCACCAAAAAAAATAAAAGATCATGATAAGACATACCTTCTTCCTTTCAGACCAAGAGCTTTTAGCATTTCCATTGATAGATATGTAACAACTCTTCCCACAGGGTAAAGTACCCAGGAAAGCATGCCATTGGCCTGACCTAGAAGCATTGCAAAGTCAAATAGAGCTCAGGCAGTAACATCAGCAAAGCATGGAAAACCTACAGAACGACATTAAGCATGAGGTTGGGGAAAAAACAAGGGAAAGCCAAATCTATTAAGAAAAATAGAGATGCCCTTATTTAGTTTGATGAAAATGAAATATACAATTTAAACTTACCACAAACCTAGCAACCTCTGTGGCATTATGAACAACAATACTTTTTGGAGTAATTTCAGTGAGAAGTAATACATCCACCTAATATCATTCAGCTATCCCTCAACTACAGCCAACTAAAACCCAAAAAAACAAAGAAAAAGCATTCACAACACCTCAACGGAACACAGTCTAATATTGTACCCAACATTATATAATTGTACTTTATAACTACATATGATAAAGCAGCATAGAATAAATAAAATTAAATAATTTGCTTTTCAAAATAATAACACAATGTGCAATAAACCACCAACATCAAAATGACACCAAATAAGATAATACACTACCAACACCAGAATAATAACAAACACAATTACATAAACAGTAAACAAACAAGGACTAGCTCCAGAACTTTATACCTTCCAAGGTCAAAGCGTGGTGATAGACGTCTCAGCCACTGAAAAGAACGCAGACAACCCCAAAAGCGCAGCCAAAACCAAACCTTGTTCTTTAAACACTCTCAAAACTTGAGAAACTTTAGGCCAAGCATTCTTCAACAATAATATGCTCTGTCCAATAACTCCATACCCTGCATTTACTGCACTCTCCACAAAAAAAAAACTCTCTTGCAACCAAACACCAAAACACCACAAACAAGCGCCCCTAAATCGACTCCCCCTTTCATCAAAATCTTAATTTTCTCTACATTTGAATCCAAAAGTTCATTTTTTTCACGACCCAGTTCTGCAGTGACTTTGTTTATTGGTTTCACGTGGGTTCTAGTGTCGAAAATTTTGTTTTTGGGCAATCTAGACATGTGAAACTTTGGATAGTGATGAATTCTGGGTGAAATCTTGACAGGAGATTTAGAAAATCGATTTTGGTCGAGGAAAAACGAGTTTTTTATTGTTAGAACGAACGTAAGTCGATTGAAAACCAGAGTTTCAAGAGCAAAAATCCATGAAATATGAACAAAAACGAATTAAAAACTGAAACTTTGATAAATCCCAGAAAAAATAATTATAGGAAAAAGAAACCCAGAATTTAAAAGTCAAGAATTAATGGGAAATTTGGTCAAAATTTGAGAAATGAAGGGTGGTTCATTATTTTGAATAGGATTTTGGGAATAATATTGGGTAGTTGGATAGGGGAGTATTACAAGATAAAATTTAAAAATTTATAAAAAAACCTCGAGGTTTGCTAATTTAATTAAACATTCCAATATATAAAATGACAAAAACACCCCACCACTTGTAGTGCCAGATTCTAGCCACCACCGTCGGAATCTAGCAAGAAAATTGTGTTATGACACGCACGCTTGACCGTGGTCCGTAACGCTGCGCATGGCCTTTTCCAACCAGATCTACCTCAACTCGGACGGCCGTAAAAGGCCCCCTGCGATCTACGGGTACCAAATGTGGTCGTCGATGACAAAAGTTGACCATCAACGACGACCAGATCTGGCCTTTTTCAACCAAATCCACTATGGATCTCGCCGGAAAAGGCCAGATCGGTGAATAATAGACCAACTTTGGGCTTTGTGTAAGTTTTTGTGACAGATTCCGGCTACCACCGATGATGGTTGTCGGAATCTGGCAAGTATGGGTGAGTGAGGGTGTTTTTGCTAATTTTTAAACTTTTTTCTGGGGGTATTTAGTAAAAATAATAAACTTAAGGGGTCTAAAAGTAATAAAAAATACACTGATATTTCTGGAATAATGTGTCAAACAATATTTGAGGAATAGGATTGGAAATATGGGTAGAAATATTGAACCAAACGCATCCGAAAAGATTGAGATATGTACAAGAATTTATGGGTTGAGGGTTTTGGCCCTTTTGGCATCGAGTTTATTAGTGAAAGTGAAAAATGAAGAAGGGATATAAAGAAAATATAGGGTTTTGCTGAGGGTAAGAGAGGGAGAGGATTTTGGGCCTTTTGGGATATAGCTGAAATTGGAGATATAGAGAAGTGAGAGTGGAAACTCTTTCATTTCAACTATGGAAGTGTGTAGCGGTCAATTACTAGGATTGCCCTGAGTAAGTTCTAAAATTACAACTATATCCTTACTTATTTTAAATAATAAGAAAAACTCTCTTGAATACCACGATCAATAAAACACAATAGGACTAAAAGAATTAGAGATAAATATGTAAAGCATAAAGTTTCTTCGATACATAACTTATTCACTAAAAACTCTCATGAATACAAGGATTAAAATTCAAGAGCCTAATAGTCAAATATTTAGGCTAGTAAAAGTTCTCCTTATGCAAAAGCTTAAAAATAAAACAATTACAATAGAACTAATAAATGTATCAGAAAAAATATAAGCTTACCATCAACTTGAAGTACTTCACAACACAAATAACAAACAAATTATTATTTTTTTCCAGCAACACTTGAAGCACTTTTGATTTACGCTTTTTTCTGGAAAATGTGGCTTTGCCATGAAAACTTGCAAAATAATATATTGCTGAAATATAATAGATAGACCATGCTGATTCAATCGATTGCTCTTGTCAAGTGCCTAGCTCTGAAAAGAAAGAAAACGTTGAAAATTAATAGTGGAGTTTATATTTAGATTCTTGAAGAAGCATAAAAATATATGCTGTAAAAACTGAAGCACTCACCTCTTAAGAGCAACGCTTGAAGTCACTAATTTCTTCTTCTTGGATGGGTTCTCTTCACTCTTGTTATGATTTTGAGCCTTAATCTTTCAACCATTATTACAAACCATAGAGGTTTTCCTATTGTGAATACAATGTATCCTATAGACAAGCCTATTACCAATCCGCATCCGTAACCCATCAAAGCAATTTTCCAATCAAACCAGCTCGAATCATTGTCTCCTTCATGGTAGATGGACGGTATTGGTGATGGCGGTTCATCATCCCCACATTTCTTTGACAACGGGAGTCCACACAACCCATAGTTTCCAATGTAGGAATCATTTTGAAATGTATTAAATTGACTTCCTTGAGGTATAGAGCCTACCAATCGGTTGTTTGAAAGATTCAACACAGAAAGAAATGATAGACTTGCCAATTGATTAGGAATCTCTCCAACAAAGCTATTAAAGGAGAGGTCTAATGATTCAAGTTTTGTCAAATTTTCCAATATTGGTGGAATATGACCTATAAGGTTATTGTGAGAAAAGTTGAGGACTTGGAGGGAACTAAGCTTCCCAATTACTTCTGGAATTCGCCCTTGAAATTGATTGTTTGACAAATCCAACATCATGAAAATGGTTAGAATTCTATCTATTTCTCTATTAACACCTTTTACTGTCAATATAATTGAATAATATTGAATAGAGCTATCAATATCACCTTCCCCAAAACTCGTCACTTCTTCCATATATTCCAAATAACCTTTATAATTATCCCAACACATCATAATAAAATTTTCAAAATATCTTGTTGGCAAAAAACCAGTGAATTGATTGTGAGAGAGGTCAAGTATTCGTAGCTTAGGAAACGATACTCTTGTCTTGGGATTTCCAATGGGACCATGAAATCTATTAGATCTCAATATTAGAACTTGTAATTCGGGAAGGGTCGCTAACCAATGGGGAAAAGTATCTTTAATCATATTGTTCCCAACATCTAGAACTTTCAAATAACTACAATTAACCAAAGTAGGTGGCAACGAACCCTCTAACATGTTGCCATTAAGGTTAAGGTATTGAATAGAGCTAACTGGGATTGTTTGGGGGATGCTACCATGGAAATTGTTGTTTCTCAGATTCAAGATTGATAGATCATAAAAGTTCCCTAGACATTTAGGAATTGTTCCACTCAAGCTATTGTTAGACAAGTCAAGAACTTTTATAAAGCTCAAGTTGCAAATGCATGAAGAGATCTCTCCAGTCAAAATATTATTGGAAAGTGATAAGATTTCCGTAGAAGTTGCATCTGGCGTCACAGGTACAGGGCCTTGGAGCAAGTTGGATTGAAGATCCAGAACCATTAGATTCACCATTGAAAAGTTTCCAGGACAAACAACACTTGTCAAAAAATTGTAAGAGAGATTCAAATAGTTCAAATTGTGAAGCAATTCCAATTGTCGTTGAGAAATCTTGCCAGAAATTCTATTGTTTGAAAGGTCTAGATGTGTCAAACTTTCTTGAGTTCTTAAGAAAATTGGAAATTGGGTTATGTTGCAAGAAGAGAAATTGCACCAGAAAAGATTGGGCAAGGTAAAGTTGGCTTTTTGAGTAATTAATGACAATAAGGGGTTATGGGAAAGGTTAATAACACTGAGATTTTTGAGGTTGGACAACATGTCTGACGTCACAAAGCCACTCAAATTGTTGGATGAAAGGTCAAGTTCTACAAGGTTTAAAAGTTCAAACATGGAATTTGGAATTTGACCATGAATCTTGTTATTCCCCAAAAGAATTCTTTCCAATGGACCTACAGGCTGATGGAAATCCTCAATAGGACCCGTGAGTTTGTTGTTGCTAAGGTCTAATAACTCCAAAGATGGTAAAGTAAACAACCAAGATGGTACTCCGCCATTTAGAAAGTTATCAGACATGTAGAGATCAGGAAGAAGTGAAAGACCACTTACTTGACAAGGAATATGGCCTTCAAGTTGATTGCTGGAGAAGTCTAAAAGAGAAAGTTGTATGAGGTTGAATGCTGAAGATGGCAACTGACCACTGAAATTATTGAATGAAAGATCTAGATGAGTTAATTTGCTGAGGTTGCCAAAAACATCCGGAATCTGCTTTGAAAAATTGTTGTCTCTGAGATCTAAACTTGTGAGCTCACTAAGTTTAGATAGTGAGGCATCAATTTGGCCAATGAAGTTATTGAAAGACAAGTCCAAGTGAGTGAGTTTCGTGCAGCTCCAATTTGACTTCGGTAAATTACCTGTGAGATACTCATTGCGGGATAAAATTAGCCGCTGGACAAATGGACGGTGGAAAACATCTTCTGGGAACTTGCCTTGCAGAGCAGTGTTACTGAGATCAAGAGATATGAGAGTAGAAGACAAGTTTGCAAAGGAGCCGGCTACAACTGAAGTCATATTTACACCAGAAAGATGAAGATAACTTAATTTTGTTTGATTCTGCAAGTGTTTACTAAAAACTTGTTGGCTCAGTTCTGGAAACTGAAGGGAATCACTACCAACAAAATAAGGATAACCAGAAAGATCAATGGAAACAAGTTCAGATAGGCGAAAGATTTCAGTTGGTAATAGGCCAGAGAAGAAGGAGTGAGAAAGGTTAAGATGTGTTAATTTCATGAACTGACCAAACTTGGATGACATTGAGGACAGGTTGAAATCATTGCAAGCTAGATTGAGCTTATGGAGATGGTGAAGGAGGAAGAGACTACTATTGTCAGATATTGAGCCAGCAAGTCCACTTGAAGCTAGGTCAAGTTCAATTACTTGGCCTGTGAAGCTATCACAAGTGACACCTTCCCATGAGCAGCAATCAGTACTCTCTTCCCAGGAGTCTGTCTTAGGATAATAGTCTTCAATTGGAGTACCATCGTCTTCAGAATCTTCACATAAACTATAAGCAGAAGCACCAATTGTAAAGCTATCCTTGAAATGGAGTAAGGCAAAGCTTTGTTCAGGAGAGCAAAGTTTTGCAGAAGGAGAAGAAGAGTTAAAAGGGGATGAGAAAATAACTTGAAAATTCAAGCTGAAGAAGAGGAGGAAGGGGAGTAGGAGATTGTGGCATAATAACCTCCACATATTTTTCAAATTCAAATTGCTGGGACAGATGATAAGTGAAGATGAGATATCAATCTATATATATAGATGAACAATTATAAAGGGGATCAGTAAATTAAATTAAATTAATTACCTTTTCAAATCCGGATTGATGTATAATGATTAATGACTCAGTTATAAAACAAAGTCTTGGTCATCCACTACTACATCAAAGTCTTGGTCATGCACTAGCTAATGGAGGACATAGTTTTGCAAATTTTAATAATTGAAAAATTTTAATTTTTTTTTTCTAAAATTGTGCCAGATTCACAGAATAGTCTTGATTCACTTTTTTAGTTTTCCAACTGCCTTCGAATTAAAGTAAAAAACAGAGATATATTTTATGCACATGTAGAATAAGCTAGTTTGAAATAGAAAAACACCAAATTACCATAGAAAAGAGAAAATGTGTAACACACTGGAAACTATGTTCGAGATGAATTTGTATGGTTAAGATCTACTATTCTAGTACATTTTTATTTGCTGTCAATCAATTACAAATTTGTAAACGCCCAGATAAGAAGATTGTTTTGTCCCATTTGAGATATGCGATATTCTGGTCCATTTTGCATATCTAATTATATATACTGATGTTTTGATGTGTTATATAACTTTTGACAGCTGTACCATCTCTTTAGCTCATGCCGTGAGGAATGGGGTAGAGGACTAATTACTTCAATAATTTGTTCAGCACTAATATCCTAATCTTTTAGATTGACTCAATAATTTTGATGTGTCTACTTTCCAACCCTCCCATTAATTACTACATTTTGTTAAAATTACGTGAATTCCACTCAATCTTGTCTCATTTAACTTTTTGGTACTAAAAAGTTGCATCATTCAAACACAAACAGTTTGAAAATTTAACATCGCTTGCACTATAGAAGTTAAACTTGTCATTTTTGGAGGTAAAATAGTATCCAATCCACGCAAAAGTCTTGATTCTATGTTTTAAATTTCCACATGCCTTCGATTATAAGTAAAAACACAGAGATATATTTTATACACCGTGTAGAGCAAGCAGGTTTGAAATAGAAAATCAACAAATTACCATGGAAAAGAGAAAATGTGTAACACACTATCTAAGTTATATTCGAGATTATTTGTACCCTGTTCCAATATGAATTTACATGCATAAACTTCAAAGTATCTTACTACATGTGTATGTTAACTCATTCATGGTCATGACCTAGTCTTCCATTACATTTTTATTTATTGACAATCAATCACAACTTTAGCACATCTAATAATATATATAGATCTTTTGATGTGTGAACACTAAGATCAATTTTTAGTAAATAACTATTCTTCTCGCTAATCTCCCTTGTTAATTTTGAGAACGATGTAAGGAATTGAATGTAAACTATGTAAGGAGACTTGAATCCGTGCCTAATGCACGTAAAAAAAAAAGTGTGTACAAAGTCTTGGTCTACTGGCCTGGAAACAAAAATGTCTCTGTTTCGGCTTCCACTTTGTTATTGATTTAGCATATTCATTCTTTGCTAGAGTCATCGTCTTCTTGTATATGAGAAGACAAACGTATTGTTTACATAATTTGGTGACTTATAGCTTGTTTCTTGGGCCCTTGAAGTGAGGAACGGGCAACAAGACTTTGTCAATTTAATTATAAGTCTTGGTCTATTAACTACAAAATAATACCATCTACATTAATTTCCAATCTCACATTAAATAAGAAAACAATCTTGCAATACTTGAAGTCACTTTCTTACTTGAAATTTTCTTCTAACTATTGTATGGTCAATATTGAGATACTTTAATTTGAGCAGTAAGTCACACGTTGAAACAAAAGCCCAAATAACCACAGATGTTGTAAAAGGGATTTTAGATGATTAAGATGAAAAGGTTGATATATGTATAATTATTGTTATTTCTTGAAATTTAGTGGACATTCCTCATCTTATAGATTTTTTTTTTATATATTTTTTGAGTCATAGATCATACTCCTGCAAATGCTTCTTAAAAGTTTCAAGTTAATTTGCTTCTATAAACTAAAATTTTAAAAATTTTAGAGAGTGTTATAGGAATTGTAACACCTAATTAGTCAGCCTCAAAATTCAAAACTTTAATTTGAAAATTTTAACTCTTAAATTCAAGTTTAATAAATATTCATCTTCTGTTTTAGTCTTTGTCTTCCCACGCGTTTTGAAAATTATAGCTTTTTAATTGGCTGATGAAGTAGGGAAAGGCCTACATGACTTCCCCATTAATTTAACTACCATGTAGGAAGTCTTCATGACGTTTTTTCTGCAGAAATTAATGACAAACGTAAGGTTAATGTATCTAAAGAGACTTGAGTATTGACTACTTCCCATCTAAGTACATTGGACATCTTCTAAGCACAAGACTCACTTATTATACCAACCCAAATTTCTACATTCAACAAACATGGGGTCATATAAGGAGATAAAGTAGGCATAAAAATTAATATATGGCTGTGATGTTATGACCAAAAGTTTTAAGGACTATCTATATCACAGATTGTTTTCATTCTCATTTAGAATATAGCACCAAGTCTTGGTCCTTGTTTTGAATATTCCAAGAAATGTTGGAGAATTTTCTACGGATGTCGCCAACCAATGATGTTTTTCTAATAAAAAAAAAAATACCAAAGTCTAGTTTGCTATTCATACATGCGTATAGATATTCAATTTTAAGAAGATTGTAAACTTTTCCAATTAATATGGCAAAGATGGGAACTTCAAGTGTAGTGAAGAAACATGATATAAATGCTGATGAATGATGAAGTTCCATACAGATCTGATAAAGAAATGGTGTTATGTTTTGAAGATGGCAAATTAAATTACTCATGGCATTATTCATGACTTAATATCATTATAATAAAGCAATTAATAATCTGGCTATATTATTAAACAAAAATTACCTGCACTGAAGAAACAGGGCAGGGCTGAAGAGCCAGAGGCCCCATAAATTACTATTCTGAATAAATATAACAACATTTGTTAAACTGAAATTCAGCAAAAGAGTATATTAAAGCCTTCATTATAGCTCGTAATTCTAACTCCAATAATATTCAGAAATCCTATGATAAGAATATGTAAACACTCCAAGATTTTGAATATCCCAACTTATTCAAAAGATTCTACAGAGTGATTTCTACAGCGCGCTCTTTCCCAAATTCTTCAATACCATGGGAATCAAATCCTTACAAGTCTGCAAAATGGAAATAAAAGGAGTGAGTTTCCAATTGAGTAGCCATGAGCTCAAATCTAGATATGTGAAATTAAGCAATCATGGACACTTAAAACAACATATAATCAAGTCTTTCTTTAGTTGAAGCATAAGATAGGAGCCCTAATATGTATGACAAAGACTATCGCAATACAGCTTTTACCCATTGGCAGCAATGCATAACGAAGCAGTTAAATAGTCTAAGATCAGTCCACAAATCATGGTAAAAAATATCAAGTGTATTACTGTGATTAATCAAATTCTTTTTAGTCATAATGAAATATTACTAAACTATCATAATAATGAAACTTTTGCCTTTACCTGTGCTGGTCCTCCCCAATAGAGATAAAGGGGTGTTCTCAATAAAGTTCTATCCATCAGCAGGTCTCTACATATGAAAGGGAATTGAGGATACTTCACAATTATAAATGTGACAGGGCAATCCTGCCACGGTAAGTACTTCACATGCTGGCTAATCAATATGCATTTTAACATAAGCATCACAGTGGCATTAACAACAGCATCAACACAGCATTACTAGAAGAAACATCATACCTCTGGTATTTTGATATTTAAGTCTTCAGAGAGCTGATCAATAGATGTATTAGCATCCACATCGTAAATTCCCTCTGCTTGCATCACACTGTAGCCAGTTTTCTTCTGGATCTCCTCCTGTTATTGAGTGATAAAGGGCAGATAATCCAAATAAATCAATATAATGATGAAAACATACTGACAACCTGTATTATGTCTATCATTTAGCAATGGTATTACAAAGACAAAATTAACAATGAGATTTACTTTTGAATCATTTTCATCAAAGATTTCACCAACAATTTCCTCAACCACATCTTCCAGGGTCACTACCTGCTTCATCCAAAAAAGATAACGATTATTAGGCCATCAAAACTGAAGGTCAAAAGTTACTTACTGAGTTACCCAAGCAACCCTTCAACATCAAAATGTATAATGAAAAACTAGTTCCAACTTAGTTTGATTCAGACACAAGTGTGTATCTACCCCCACAGTTCCACCATACTCATTTAGAACAACAACCATGTGAACCTTCCTAATGCGGAACTCTCAGAAGATTCCAAACTGACATTGAATCTGCAAACCAATAACAAAACCCTATTTATTCAGACAGATAATATAAACCAGAGATTCACAGAAAAATAAATAATACAACAAATTTCATTAAAAAAACACAGCATCAACTTGAAATTGGCTCTAAGTATTAGGAAATGTTAAGATCAAAACCAAGAGGTGTTGTGTTTAAGGGGAAATATTAGGCAAAAGAAATGTTAAAAGTAAAGCTAAGCATAGTAGTTTGGGTTAAAGTGTAAAGAGTAAAAGTAGACTGGGCTTTATTGTAATGACACCAATACGGTGTGTTTTGTACTAAGCACAGTACGGCAGCGTTTTTATATCATCTTCCTGATATAAAAACCCAGCTTCCTCTGTTTTATGCAGCAAGTAAAAACTGCAGTTTGTTCTCAATTGTTTTTCACACATTCTTTAATTCTTGTTAATTTTCTTTTCAAATCCGATCAAAATCTTCATGGTATCAGAGCTATAGACAGACGTCCATGGCTAATCTCAGTTCTGGATCCTTGAATTCTAGCTCCAAGATTGTGAACGAGCTATCTGACAATGCAAATGCGCTAAGTTCAGTTGCCCATTCTTCTCTTCCAACTCTATCAATCAAGCTAGGGGAAAGAAACTACAGTCACTGGAGATCCCATGTATTACCTGCGTTAACCTCCTATGAACTTGATGGATTTGTCACAGGTGTGCATGTATGCCCTTCTATGTTTTTAACTGAACAAATTCAAGATTCTGAACAAATAATCAAGAAACCTAACCCTAAGTACTTTGATTGGAAAAAGACGGATCAATTTCTAGTTAGCTGGTTAAATTCTTCCATTACCGAGTCTATGTTTAGACATGTTGCTAAGTGTGGTAGTGCGTATGAAATTTGGAATACATTAGAGTTGCATTTTCAGTCTTTCTCAAAGGCAAGAACACTTTATTTGAGAAATCTATTGCAAAGTACTAAGAAGGAATCTATGAGTGTTAATGAGTATATTTTGAAAATGAAAGAGTTAGGGGATGAACTAGTGGCTAGTGGAGTTCAAATTGGAGATGAGGAATTGTTGCTATACATTCTGGATGGTTTAGGTCCAGAGTTTGATGCGATGGTAGCTAATTTGGTGGCTAACAGTAGTACTGCCACTCTCCAAGAAGCACAGATACTACTCCACAAACATGAGATGAGAATTGAGAAGCAGAATAGTATTACTGTCTAACTTTCATGGTATGTCATCTGCACTACTAGCCACAAAACAAACTTCAAGTGATGTTAGAGGTGTGTCACAGTTCCAAATTCCTTTTGTACCACAATTCCAAAATACCGGGTCTGGAGGAGTTATCGCCGTAATATTGGTTCGCTTCTACTATTCAACCAACTACATGGCAGAACTCTAACCCTTCACCTATGTCTTCACAAGGAATGTTGAATTATCAACACCATGGAATTTATCCCCAACAACAACACCATGGAATTTATCCCCAACAACAACCCCCAAATGTAGCCATGTATTCTACCACCTTTCCTCATCCTGTTCCTACTCAATATCCTACTCCTGGTGCTGGTCAGTTTAGCAACAATGGGATGAGAGGCAGAGGTCGAGGCAGAGGGTACTTCAGGCCTCGTTTAATTTGTCAAGTATGTGGGAAAAATGGTCACTCAGCCTTGCAATGTTATCACCGCTTTGACTATGAGTATCGAGGGGTTTATGAACACAAATCATGGTAACTACACTTCTCCACCTGCATAATCGCTTCTCCAATAAGAATACCCAATCATACTCAAGAAACTCACATGACCCTAATGCTCCTGCTCAAGCTCTCTTTGCAGCAAATACCATAACACCCAAATCTTCTTCAAACTCTTATGAAGGGTTTCATGATTTTTCTGCTGCTGGAATGCCTAGAAGTTCTCAACCAAGTTACAACACTCCACAATTTCAACCACACCCACCTCAAAATTACTCACCAGACCAGAATACAAACACTTTCTCAAATACTACCTCTTTGACACCTGGGTTCTCTCATGTTAATGCTCCACTCTGCTACTTCACAAACACTCACGATCATCTGGTACATGGACTCGGAGCCTCAAATCATATGATCGCGATGCAAATAACATGTTGATGAAGTCTAACGACCAGGGGAGGGTCCCAGTACAAGTTGGTAATGGTCACCCATTCCCATTACCCATACAGTACATTATTGTTACCCTCTCGCGATTCAAATAGAATTTTACAACTTCATAACATCTTGTGTGTTCCTAGTATTGCTAAGAACCTACTAAGCATATCTCAAATCACTAAAGATAATCATGTGATAGTTGAGTTTCATGCTGACCATTGTTTGATAAAGGATAAGCAAAGCAAGGCTATTCTTCTTCAAGGGACAGGAAAGGATGGCCTCTATCAACTTACCTTGCCCACCATTCTTGCTTCTTTCAGTTGACTCTTCACTAAGACCTGCACTTTGTGATTCTAGCTCTGTTTCCACCTTCAATACCCATGCAGTTAGTTCATTCACACCCAATAAAGAGTATTCTTTGGGTACTGTTTTAGATTCTGCTCTTGCTTGTAATTCTGCAAATAAGATCTTACATAATGAGCCATCTAGTAGTGTTTTACTATGGCATGCTAGATTAGGTCATCCTAGTAGTAAGATTCTAAATAATGTACTTGGAAAGTTGAATGTAAGAAAATCAAGTACTGAAAATAAAGAATTTTTTTGTGAAGCATGTCAGTTTGGCAAATTACAACAGTGTACATTTTCTAAGTCTGCTTCCGGGGCTAAGAAACCTTTAAAGATAGTGTACTCTGACTTGTGGGGTCCTGCCCCTGTTCTCTCTACTGAAGGGTATAGGTATTATGCTATATTTGTGGATGATTTTAGTAGATACACATGGATCTACCCACTGAAACTAAAGTCTGAAGTCTTTAATGTGTTTACTCAGTTCCATTGTTTTGTGGAGAAGCAATTAGATGCAAAACTGAAATGCTTACAAACAGATTGGGGAGGGGAATTTCGACCCTTTACTAGTTATTTAGAGAAACATGGCATCTTGTTTAGGCACCCTTGTCCATATCTTCATCAGCAAAATGGTAGAGTAGAACGCAAACATAGGACTATTACTGAGTATGGGTTGTCCCTTCTAGCTCATGCAACCATGCCTCTAAAATTCTGGTGGTCAGCCTTTAGTACAGAGGTGTATCTACTTAACCGACTTCCCTCAACATCTATTGATTTTGTGTCACCTGTTGAAGTCTTATTCCAACAAGTCCCAGATTATACTGATCTGAAAGTGTTTGGTTGCTGCTGTTATCCATTTCTTAGGCCTTATCAAAGACACAAACTGTCTTTTCACACCGAAAAATGTGTGTTCTTGGGTTATAGCCTTGTTCATAAAGGGTTTAGATGTATGAATTCCAATGGCAGATGTTATGCGGTTAAACAAGTTCGCTTTAATGAGACTGATTTCCCATTCAAGTCTGGCTTTCAACCTGATGTGTCTTCTCTTGTTTCACCTGAATTTTGTGAGGTTACCAAGTCCTGGATCTTGCCATCACCTTCCTCCTCATCCAAACCTTCAGATTCTAAACCTGCTATTTCTACAGACATTAATCAAGAAAGTGCTTGAAGAGTCCATTCGAAGCTGAGAATGTTATCTTCCCAAGCTGATACCTTATCCTCTCCTGAGAATATGCCTACAGCATCCACTTCAACACAAACCAATCATGGAATTCAGCTAGAGGTTGTTCTTCCCATCCTAGCTAATAGCAAAAATGTAAATGTACATCCAATGGTTACCCGATCCAAGGGCTGTGTTTCAACTAATATACCGCAGGCTCTTCTATCTACACATACAATACTCCCTGAACCTACCTCAGTTACTGAAGCTTTAAAAACTCCAGAATGGAAAACTGCTATGGAGGCTGAATATCAAGCATTGCTGAACAATCAGACTTGGAAATTAGTTCCCTATGTAGATGGTATGAACATAGTAGGCTGCAAGTGGGTGTTTAAAACCAAGTTAAACTCAGATGGCTCTCTTTCAAAATATAAAGCTAGGTTAGTAGCCAAGGGGTTTCAACAAACCCCTGGACTTGATTATTTTGAGACCTTTTCTCCAGTAGTTAAGGCAGCAACTATTAGAATTATTTTATCCTTAGCAGTGTATAATCAGTGGGAAGTGCAGCAACTAGATGTAAATAATGCATTTCTCAATGGAGAATTGACTGAACAAGTTTTTATGATGCAACCAGAAGGCTTCTCTGATTTTTCTCAAACAAGGCAGGTCTGTCAGTTGCAAAAAGTACTATATGGACTCAAACAAGCTCCAAGAGCTTGGTTTGAAAAGTTGAAACATGCTCTATTAAGTTGGGGATTTCAGAATTCTATTTCTGATGTTAGTTTGTTTTTCTATAAAAAGGAATCTGTTGTAGTCTATCTCCTGGTGTATGTAGATGACATATTAGTTACTGGAAACAACTCTCAATCAAGGTTGATCGATAGTGGCAGATTTGAATACCCACTTTGCTTTAAAGGTTCTTGGTCCTGTGAATTATTTTCTTGGATTTGAAGTTAAGAGAAATGATAAAGAGTTGTTGCTTACACAAAGTAAGTATGCTCAAGATTTGCTGCTAAGGGCTGGTATGAATGAATCTAAATCCTGTATTACTCCCATGGCTACCGGTACTAGGCTGGGGAAAGAAGATAGTGATCAATTTGATCAACCTTCACTGTATAGAAGCATTATTGGAGGGTGTGCGATATCGACATTGTCCGCACTGATCTTGCGTTTCTTGTGAACAAGTTAAGTCGGGTTCGAGCTGACCCAGCTGTCAATCATTGGACAGATGTAAAAGGGTTCTTAGATATGTGAAGGGAACATTGAATCATGGGTTATTGTTTACTAAAAAGGAACATTTTCTGCTGGAAGCTTATGCCGATGCAGATTGGGCTACTGATGTTAATGACAGGAGATCTACAAGTGGGTATGCTGTGTTTATTGGAGGAAATTTGGTTCAATGGAGTTCAAAGAAACAAAAGGTGGTTTCTCTGTCATCTACTGAGGCAGAATACAGAGCCTTAAGTCAAGCTTCTACAGAACTTGTATGGATCAGGAATTTATTTGAAGAAGTTGGTCTTAGTTTGAACAGCTGCCCTGTGCTATGGTGTGACAACATGAGTGCCGGAGCACTGTCTTCAAACCCTGTATTTCATGCTCGAACAAAGCACATCGAAATTGATGTGCATTATGTGAGAGATTTAGTTGCAAATAAGAGCTTAAGTGTGCAATATGTAGCTTCTGAGTACCAAGTGGCAGATATTTTAACCAAAGCTTTACCTGGAAATCAATTTAGTTATCTGAAGGAGAAACTCACTGTTACAGATTCTTTATTTGATTAGAATGATTGCTCAGTTTGTTCTCTTGAAATTGTTAATTGATAATGCAGATGCTGTGTTAAGGATTGAAGTCATGAGGATGAGCTGCTGGATTATGTGGTACTAATATCTGTCAAAATGAAGCTGCTGGTGAATGGTCTTGATTTCTCTGAAAGTGAATACGGCTGTTGTTAGTGTTTAACTAGAGTTGGGCTGTTGATCATTGGTGTGTGTTCTGTATCATTGGTGTGTATTGTGTTTAACTGGAGTTGGGCTGTTGATCATGGGTGTATGTTCTGCATCATTGGTGTGTATTCTGCTGCAATTTTCTGGTGCAGATTGGCGTGTGTTCTGCTAATTGTTTTGGTTGGTGAATGAGTAAAGTTTGACTGTTGATCATTGGTGTGTGTTCTGCTGCAATTTTTCATGGGTGTATGTTTTGCATCATTGGTGTGTATTCTGCTGCAATTTTCTGGTGCGAACTGCTGCAATTTTCTGGTGCAGATTGGCGTGTGTTCTGCTGATTATTTTGGTTGGTGAATGAGTAAAGTTTGACTGTTGATCATTGGTGTGTGTTCTGCTGCAATTTTCTGGTGCGAATTGCTGCAATTTTCTGGTGCGAACTGCTGCAATTTTATGGTGCAGATTGGCGTGTGTTCTGCTGCAATTTTCTGGTGCAAACTGCTGCAATTTTCTGGTGCAGAGTTCTGGTGCAAATATAGATGTTGTGTAGAAATGTGAAGTGTTGTGTGTAACTATGGGAAGGATTACTATGTGTGCTACAAGAATGACCTTACTATGTGTTAACTAGTGTATGTGGAGAAATGGTAGAGATGTTTTGTTTGAGGGGAAATATTAGGAAATGTTAAGATCAAAACCAAGAGGTATTGTGTTTAAGGGGAAATATTAGGCAAAAGAAATGTTAAAAGTAAAGCTAAGCATAGTAGTTTGGGTTAAAGTGTAAAGAGTAAAAGTAGACTGGGCTTTATTGTAATGACACCAATACGGTGTGTTTTGTACTAAGCACAGTACGGCAGCGTTTTTATATCATCTTCCTGATATAAAAACGCAGCTTCCTCTGTTTTATGCAGCAAGTAAAAACTGCAGTTTGTTCTCAATTGTTTTTCACACATTCTTTAATTCTTGTTAATTTTCTTTTCAAATCCGATCAGAATCTTCACTAAGGATTACCAGGGACGAAGTATGCAGGTTTGTGGGCCATGTCTCCCACTATAGTACTTTCTAAGAGATCCCCCTTCAAAATAGAAAGATCATAATTCTGCACACTATGAGACTGTCGCATAAAATCAATAAAAAACATGGTATTAACCTCAGAGAGGGAGGAAGAGGAATAGAAATCCCCTGACCTTCTGAACATAATCCAGCAGATCCATTATATGGCTTTACAGATTTCTTTGACCACTAGCGTTCAGAAATTAAACAAAAGGACTTATATTTAACATCAAAACGTGAAAATATAGGAAAATTATAATTCATTAATTTCATTACCTGTTCTTCCTCCTCTATTGCCCCACTCAACTCTGCTCCGCGCAACATCAGCTTCAACTCATCTTCAGTAACATATGGCTCACTGATAAAGAAAACATTTAAGATACAAATACCGATAGGGGAAAAAAATAGCTTATAGAACATTATTTACGACAAACTATGTAATGACTCTTTCAATTAATATGTCCCCACTAATAAGAAATGTTTGCCTCATATACAGGACATTGGGGCATAGCTTGATCAATACTTAAGTGGCAACATTCAAACAAAATCCTAAATCGGTTTTAATAACATAATACAGTCAAATGAAATTGCTCTTGTAATTATTAGATGATTAGACTCTTAATTTTATTACATATATAACTACCACTTAAACCTCTGCTTCGTTGCTAGTAACCTACTGCCCCATTCTAATGCTAACTTCCTTCTCTACATAGCCTTAAACATGATATGAATAACTTCAGACAAATATAACTTTGTGTCCTGTTCTTTTGCTACCCAAGAAATACTTTTTTGAATATAACTGAGAACCATTTGGTTCATTCAAATGAGTTGTCTAAAATCACAACAGACCAAGAGACATGACAATTTGATGGGCATGGCTAACAAATGAAGTATGATGTGGAAGATACAAAAAGATAAAAAAAGAAGAGCAATGATTATCTTTTCACCAAAAAAAAAAAAAAAAAGATAAAGATCAAATACCTTCTTCCATTCAAACCAAGAGCTTTTAGCATTCCCATTGATAGATATGCAACAACTCTTCCCACAGGGTAAAGTACCAAGGAAAGCCATGCCACTGGCCTGACCTAGAAACATTGCAAAGTCAAATAGAGCTCAGACAGTAACATCAGCAAAGCATGGAAAATCTGCAGAACTACGTTAAGCATGAGATTGGGGAAAAAAACAAGGGAAAACCAAATCTACTAAGAATTAATAGAGATGTCCTTATTTAGATTGAAGAAAATGAAATATATAATTTTTAACTTACCACAAACCTAGCAACCTCTGTGGCATTATGAACAGCAATACTTTTTGGAGTAATTTTAGTGAGAAGTAACGCGGCCACCTAATATCATTCAGGAAATGGAAAACCGGTTAAAGAAATTGAAATAAGGTATAGACATCTTAGTGTATCTGCACGAGTTTTTAATCCGCAGAAAACATGAATTTTGTTTCAGTAAGGACAAATACTCGGTTTGATGGTAGCCTCTACGCTGTGCACCCCCAACTTAGATGTCAACTATAACCACCGCCTGGCATTTCAATATGAGTTCATAATAGAATCTATACTTGCAGTCATTACTCCTGTTGCTGTCCTTAAAAGAGAGAGAAAGTCATGCCTACAGTCATTACTCCTGTTGCTGCATTGACACCAGCCTCACCAAATAAAGCTGTTGCTGCCTCTCTGACCAACGCGGTGGCTCCAATATTTGCCACACTGAATATGTGAATAGAATCTATAAAAGAATTAATTTTCATACTCAAGATGGAAAGAAAAGAATCAGTTACACTAACATTAAGGGGGAGGGTAATACGTTGTGCCAATGAGAATAGTCGTAAAAAACCGAGTAACATCACTGCGAAGCATTTTAAAGACACCATTATCAGGCTCTTTTTCTGCCAATTCCTGCACCTGGCCAATTAGAACGAATAAAACTATTTGAAGAGATGGCAATCATCTACTTACACCAAAAAGTACCATATGATCTTTCAGTTAAACATCTTTTATGCTGAACAGGCAATGTGGTCTAGAGTTTAAAGAGCTTATCCTCATTTTATTAGTCCATATATTCTCATTCGACTATTCCTCAACTTCAGCAAACTAAAACCCCAAAAAGAGAAAAAGCATTCACAACACCTCAATGGAACACATTCTAATATTATACCCAACATAATGTAATTGGACTTTATAAGTACATTAGGTAAAATAGCACTGGAATAAATATAATTTGCTTTTCAAAATAATAACACAATGTGCAATAAATTGTTCTAGACTCCATAAACCACCAACATCAAAATGACACCAAACTAAGCTAATACACATCCATGACCAGAATGATAACAAACCCTTAAATGCATAATTTGTGACAACACAACTACATAAACTTCAAACAAACACAGACTAGCTCAAGAACTTTATACCTTCCAAGGCCAAAGCATGGTGATTGATGTCTCAGCCATTGAAAAGAATGCAGACAACCCCAAAAGCGCAGCCAAAACCAAACCTTGCTCTTTAAACACTCTCAAAACCTGAGAAACTTTAGGCCAAGCATTCTTCAACAACAATATGCTCTGTCCAATAACTCCATACCCTGCATTTACTGCACTCTCCACAGCAAAAACTCTCTTGCAACCAAAAACAAAAACCCCACAAACAAGTGCCCCTAAAACGACTCCCCCTTTCGTCAGAATCTTAACTTTCTCTAAATTTGAATCCAAAACTTCATTTTTTTCACGACCCAGTGCTGCAGTGGCTTTGTTTATTAGTTTCATGTGGGTTCTAGTGTCGGAAACTTTGTTTTTCGGCAATCTATAGATGTGAAACTTTGGATAGTGATGAATTCTGGGTTAATATAACATGTTAGGACTAAACAGATTTAGAGATAAATATGTAAAGTACAAAGTTTCTTCGTATAACTCATTGACTAAAAACTCCCATGAATGCAAAGACTAAAATTCAAGAGCTTAGTAGTCAAATGTTCAGGCTGGCAAAAAGTTCTCCTCATGCAAAAGCTTAAAAATAAAACACTTACAATAGAACAAGTAAATTTAGCAGAAAATGCATTTTGTTGAGCAGAAAAAATATAAGCTTACCATCAACTGGAAGTACTTTACAACACAAATAATAATAAATAAATTATTCTTTCGAGCAACAATTGAAGCCTTTTTCATTTAGACGTTTCTGGAAAATGTCGATAACAGAGTCCTGAAATATAATAAACAAACCATGCTGATTCAATCGGTTATACTCTTTGCTCTTGTCAAGTACCTAGCTCTGAAAAGAAAGAGAAGGCTAAAAAATTAATGGTAGAGTTTATATTCAGGTTCTCGCAAAAACATAAAAATATATGCTGTAAAAATCGAACCACTCACCTTGTTAAGAGCAGCGCTTGAGTCACTAATTTCTTCTTCTTGGATGGGCTCTCTTCACCCTTGTTATGATTCTGAGCCTCACTCTTTCAACCATTAATACAAACCATAAAGGTTTTCCTATTGTGAATACAATGTATCCCATAGACAAGCCTATTACCAATGTGGATCCGTAACCCATCAAAACGATTTTCCAATCAAACCAGCTCAAATCATCGTCTCCTTCATAGTAGATGGACGATGTTGGTGATAATGGTACATCATTACCACATTTATTTGACAATGGGGATCCACACAACCCCAAGTTTCCATTGTAGGAGTCATTTTGAAATGTATTGAATTGATTTGCTTGAGGTATAGATCCCACAAGCTTGTTGTATGAAAGATTCAACACAGAAAGAAATGTCGGACTTGCCAACTGATTAGGAATCTCTCAAACAAGCTTGTTGAAGGAGAGGTCTAATGATTCAAGTCTAGTCAAATTTTCCAATAATGGTGGAATATGACCTATAAGATTATTATGAGAAAAGTTGAGGATTTGGAGGAAATTAAGCTTTCCGATTACTGTTGGTATTTGCCCTTGAAATTGGTTGCTTGACAAATCCATCATTACAAAAATGGTTAGAATCTTGTCTATTTTTCTATCAACGCCTTTTACCGTCAAACTAATGGAATAGTATTGAACATACATCGGCCTTTTCCAATAAAGGGGGTCATATGCTCCTGGATCTTCTCTTATATATTCCAATTCACCTTTAGGATTCTTACCACCCATCATATTAAATTTCTCAAAATATCTTGTTGGCAAAATACCTGTGAATTGATTGTGAGAGAGGTCAAGTATTCGCAACTTAGGAAATGCTAATCTTGTCTTGGGATCGCCAATGAAACCATGAAATCTATTAGATCTCAATATCAGAACTTGCAATTCTGGAAGGTTTGCTAACCAATAAGGAAAAGTATCATTGATCATGTTGTTTCCAACATTTAGAACTTCCAAGCGACTACAATTAACCAAAGTATGTGGTAATGACCCTTCCAACTTGTTGCCATTAAGGTCAAGGTATTGAATGAAGTCATTAGCTAATGATTGTGGGATGGTACCCCGGAAATTGTTCATTTGTAGATGCAAGATTGAAAGTGTATCAGAGTTTCTTAGACATTGAGGTATGATTCCACTCAATCCATTGTAAGACAGATCAAGATATGTAATAGAGTTCAAGTTGCAATTGAATGGAGCGATCTCTCCACTCAACATATTGTCGGAAACTAATAAGGTGACCATCTTAGGTGCATCTAGCATCACAAATGGGCCTTGAAGCAAGTTGGATTGAAGGTCAAGGACAACTAGGTCCATCAAGGAAACTTTTCCAAAAGGGACAAAACTTGTCAGAAAATTGTGAAAGAGATACAAATAGTATAAATTGTGAAACAATTCCAATTGTTATTGAGAAATCTGGCCGAGAATTCCATTGTTTGAAAGGTCTAAATCTGTCGAGTTTTCTGAGGTTCCTAAGAAGAGAGGGAATTCGGTTATGTTGCAAGATGAGAAACTGAACTCCTCAAGCTTAGGCAAGGTAATGTTGGCCTTTTTGGGGGTAGCTAAAGATAGTAAGGTGTTATGGGAAAGGTCAATCCTAACTATATTTTTGAGCTTGGACAACATTTCTGGTTTCACAATGCCACTCAAATTGTTGAAAGAAAGGTCAAGGTCTGTAAGGTTTAAAAGTTCAAACATGGAATTCAGAATTGAACCTTGAATTTGGTTATTCAGTCAAGAAACAAATGTCACAGAACCAGGCTGATGGAACTCCTCAATCGGACCTGTGAGTTTGTTATTGCTAAGGTCCAATGATGCCGAAGATGGTAGAGTAAACAACCAAGATGGAACTCTTCCATCGAGAAAATTATCACATAGGTCGAGAGAAAGCAGATTTGAAAGACCACTTACTTGATATGGAATAAGACCTTCAAATTGGTTTTCGGAAAAGTCTAAAGCTGAAAGCTGTGGGAGGTTGAATGCTGAAGATGGCAACTGACCACTAAAATTGTTGAATGAATGATCTAGATCGGTTAATTTGCTAAGGTTGTCAAAAATATCTGGAATCTGTTTTGATTGTTGTAACTGAGATCTAAACTTCTAAGCTGATTGAGTTTAGAAAATGACATTACAACTTCGCCTGTAAAATAATTGCCTGCCAAATCCAAAGAAGTGATATTCGTGCAATTCCTAAGTGATGTTGGAATTGAACTTGTGAAATATGTCATAGAGAGATCCAACACATTCAAGTATCTAAGATTGCCAATTTTGTCAGGCAATTTTCCAGAGAAACTTGTGAAAGAGAGATCCAATACATTCAAGCATCTAAGATCACTGACTGCGTCAGGTAATTGTCCTGAGAAATTTGTCAAAGAGAGATCCAAGAATCTAAGGGAACTGCTCCAGTTAGAGTTTGGTAAATTACCTCTAAGCTGTATATTTGTGGTCAAACTCAACTTCTGGAGGAACGGAAGGCGGAAAACATCATTTGGAAACCTGCCTTGCAGACCAGTATCTCCAACTGAAAGAGATATCAGAGTAGAAGACAAGTTCAGCGAGGAGCCAGGTGCAACTGAAGACAAATCCACCTCATCGAGATGAAGATATCTTAATTTTGTAAGATTCTGTGAGTGCTTATTAAAAACATGTTGGCTCAATTTAGGTAATCTAAGGGAATAAGTAACACCAGAGAGGTCAAGCGAAACAAGTTTAGATAGGTGAAAAATTTCAGTTGGAATTACGCCATAGAAACTGGAGAAAGAAAGATTAAGATGCGTTAATTTCATGAATTGACCAAACTTGGATGAGATTGTTGATTCACTGAAATCATTACAAGCGAGCTTGAGCTTCTGGAGATTGTGAAGGAGGAAGAGACTACTATTGTCATTGACAATGCCATGGATCCAACTATAAGGAAGGTCAAGGCCAATCATATGACCTGTGTAGCTATCACAAGTCACCCCATCCCATAAGCAGCAATCACTTCCCTCCTTCCAAGAATCTGTCTTAGGATAATGATATTCTTCGCAAGGATAGTAAGAATAACTATCAATTTTTAAGGTGCTCTTGAAATGGAGTAAGGCAGAGCTTTGTTCAGGGGAGCAAAGTTTGATTGAACGAGAAGAAGAGTTATAAGGAGATGAGGAAATGGCTTGAAAATTCAAGTCCAACAGGAAGAGGCAGGGGAGTAGATAGTGCCATGATAGCCTCCACATGTTTTTCACAGGAAACAGAAGAGATTGCATAAAATTGTTGAGAGAGATGAGAAGTGAAGATGAAATGTCTATGTATGTATAGATAAATAAAAAGAGAAAGTGACCCAATTTCCAAGTTAGAATCCATTCGAACAAATTTTCTATACAAATATCATGCACTGAGGTCTACTCCATCAGGTCTTTGGTCAAGCACCAACGAGGTACTACTGGATTTAGTCTTGGTCATCCAGGGGCTCTTTTTCTACTTTCTAATAAAAAATTAACACAAATGTCTAAAATAGTCACAAACCCGAAATCCCAATACACCCAATGGTCTCTCACACTTTAAAATACTCTCTAAAATTAGTATTCTCGAATGGTTTGAGAGACAGGTGAGTCACTTGTGTTTCTCTTGCAAGTGGCGCTCATAGTCATAGTGTTTTGGAGGCCATTGCATGTCAGAAATTGAGGGACGAAATTAAATCTGGGATTAAGACCTTGCAGCCAACAGTTTTGCTTGAGAATGTTGATATTGTTTCAGAAGCATGAAGAACAAATTGTTCTTCCAATTCGGTGGCATTAAATGTCATCAAAGAAGTTCAACTTTAAGCATTTAAAATGTGAAGAATGTGCAGACAAATTGCATGGCATTTATGAGCCATGAGTTAAAGTGAACATAATCTTGCACTATTTAAACGCTACTTAAGCCACCATTTCGATATCCCAACTTCTGTAAATAAACTTTGTGTCCTCTATCCTGATACTTTTAGCTGCGGAGCCGGATGAAAAGGGTAAAGAAAAGCAGTTAGTATGAAGGTCCTTGTAGTCAACGAATATGAATTTACTAGTTAATAGATTTTTAGACATATAAATATCATTAACTCCCACTAATGAGATCTAATGAGGTACACAGTCAAAGTTAACTGGCTTACAGGAAAGTGGAAGACACCTAATTAGGAGCACCACTTGCGGCATACTTATTTCTTCTCTGCATCCTCTGTTCTATATTCTCATTTACCTTCGTTTGTTGTTTTCTTGCGCATATTAATACAATAAATATATCCCATAGCTTGTCAAGAAATGTAAAGGAGTGATTTATGAGTGTTTTTATCAAGAAATGGATACCACTGCTATTGCAAAGAGGTGATTTATGAGTATTCAAGATTCAATCATAAGAAACAGAACACTGCAATAGGACTAGGAAATTCAGCAAGGCCATTTTATGGAGCAAAAATTTACTACCTTGTCATCTACTTGAACAGACCCAAAAATAACAAACAAAAATTTATAATAGTGATTTTATTTTTCACGATTCATTTATATACTTATAAAAAAACAAAGCACTTACAATAATAACCAGTAACTCCAGCTGAAGCGCATTATGTAAAGCTAAAAAAATTGGCTTACTCTTTCACTCTGCTCATGATTCTGAACCTTACACTTTCAACCATCAGTCCATAGTGGTTTTTCTGTTGCGAATGCAATATATCCCGTAGACAAGCCTATTACCAATCCACATCCGTAACCCATCAAAGTGATACTCCAATCGAGCCAGCTTGAAGCATTGTCTTCTTCGTGGAATATTGATGTTATTGGCTATGGTGGTACATCATTAGCACATTTGTTTGACAATGGCGATCCAGACAACCCCATGTTTCCCATCATGTTTAAGACAAACATCCATATGTCTTCCAGTCTTAGGGACTACTCTGTTCGTGAAAATCAGTTTGTCCTTGACTGTAGCGGACCAAAACCATAGAGACGAAAATGTGTTAAACTCACAAAAACTAAGACTTACAGAAGTCAGAGAATAAGATAGACTGGCCATGGAACTAGGTTCTATGACAGACATGTCCTCATAATAAAGAAGAAGTTATGTTAGGTTAGTCAAATTTTGAACTAGCACTTCCCAGACAAGTTTTTCAATTTTCATGGGGAAAATTTGTTCAAATAATTAATCAGATACTGAGAGGTCAAGAGAAACCGTGTCAGACTGTTAGTTTTGCATGCAAACGAAAGAGAAAAAACAGAAAACGAAAGAGAAAACCAGTCTACAAATAATGCTCTGTTTTTGATTCAAAAAACAGGGGTAAAATATATACACGGCAACGTCACTGTTCCAACAAAACATTTCAAATTTCAAATTTTAAACTAACACCACCAACTAATACACTTACAAGCAAGTGAGACATTACACTTAACCAAACTTAATACACCTAAACAAGACACTGAACAAATCAAACACGTGACTAAAAACGCTCGCATGAATTACGGGAGATCAACAGGCGTAAAATTGCAGTTCAAAAATCTGCCACCTTTCTGAATTTCCAGCAGGATATCACCTTTCAACACTCCTCCTTGATGTCATTGCTGGAAACACCAAGTCTGAACTGAAGATATTCAAACTTGGTTTTGGGCAACGGCTTAGTTAAAATATCCGCGACCTGTTCTTCTCCCCAGCAGTGTATCAACTCAACTTCATGATCTTGCACAGCTTCCCTTACTGCATGGTACTTTATCTTGATATGCTTTGTACGCCATGATTAACTGGATTTTTGGCCATAGAAACTGTAGACAGATTGTCACAGAAAATTACAGTAGGCTGCCTCTGAGTTTGGTTAAGATCATTTAAAATTTTCCTAAGCCAAATGGCTTGGTTCACGGCAGCAGCAGCAGAAATGTATTCAGCTTCTGCCGTTGATTGAGCTACCGTTGCTTGCCTTTTGGACAGCCAACACACAGCACCAGAATTTAAGAAAAATACATACCTGGATGTACTCTTCATGTCATCTATTGATCCAGCCCAGTCACTGTCCGAATATCCCACAAGCTGAAAACTTTCGGATTTCCTGAACCACACACCAAGTCCAGGATCACCTTTAATATATCTGAGCACCCTCTTAGCTGCCCTCAAGTGATTTTCACTTGGATTAGTCATAAACCCTGGAGAGGAGACTTGCAAGATACATTAAGTCGCCCGGTTGTTGCTTAGATACAGAAGCGACCTATTAAGCTTCTGTACAAACTCTCATCCACCCCGATGCATTGTCCCTCTTTGCTCAATTTCGAGTAGCAACCAGAGGTGTATTGACAGGCTTGCATTTATCCATGCCAAACCGTTTAAGAACATCCACAGCATACCTCCTCTGATTGACAAATATCCCACTTGAAGTTTGATTAATTTCCATACCCAAAAAGTAATACATTATCCCGAGATCTGTCATTTCAAACTCACAATTCATTGCTTCCTTAAATTCATCCACCTTACTTGGACTGCTGCCGATGATGAGAAGGTCATCAACATACAGAGAAACAATGATCAATTCACCCTCCACGTTTCTTACATATAGAGTATGTTCATTGGGACTTCTCAAGTAACCCAAGTTACTCAAATATTCATTGATCCTGCTGTACCAGGCTCTAGGAGCCTGTTTTAGGCCATACAAGGCCTTCCTCAAAAGATACACTTTATTCTCCTGACCTTGAAGCTGGTACCCCTCCGGTTGCTCAACATAAATCTCTTCCTTGAGCCATCCATTTAAAAACGCAGACTTGACGTCTAGTTGGAATATTTTCCAACCGAATTGAGCCGCAAGAGCAAATAACAGACTGATTGTGTCAAGCCTTGTTACCGGTGCAAATGTATCATGAAAATCAATTCCATATCTTTGAGCAAATCCCTTGACTACCAACCTTGCTTTGTGCTTATGTACTGAACCATCAGGATTATATTTCTTCTTGAAAATCCACTTAACTTGAATCACATTTCTATCCCTTGGTCTGTCCACAAGCTTCCAGGTCTGATTTTTTTCTATCATTGTTAACTCCTCCCTGCAGCACTCTCCAAGCTTCAGACTTTGCGTCAGAGAAGTTAGTTGGCTCAAGTGTGGCCAAATTACACCTCTCATAAACCTCAGCCAATGAACGAGTGCCTCTAACCAGGAGCTCTTCTTCTTCAGTTTCACTTGCATCTTCTTCAGTTGCTTCATCACCAACCACATCAATCTGCCGTGGACTTTCTTCTTTATCAACTTTGTTCTCTTCCCAATTCCAAACTCCTTTCTCATCAACTCTTATATCTCTAGTGACATGAATCTTTTTGGTTTCTGGATTATACACTCTATAAGCCTTGGAATTATTGCTATACCCAATGAAAATGCCTATAGTTGCTTTGTCATCCAGCTTCTTCCTCTTGGCTGTTGGAACCAATACATAACAGGTGCTGCCAAAGACCCTTAAATGATCCACAGCAGGTTTGATCCCATACCAAGCTTCATAGGGAGTTTGGTTGGTCAAGGATTTTGTGGGAAGCCTATTCAGTAAATAAACCGCAGAGTTTACAGCTTCTGCCCAAAAACTTTTCGGCAGTTTCTTCTCAGCCAACATGCATCTTCCCATCTCCACAATGGTTCTATTCCTTCTCTCACTTACTCCATTCTGTTGTGGAGTATAAGGACTGCTGAATTGATGCTTGATTCCTGCCTCTATGCAGATTGTTTCAAACTCTTTTGATGTGTACTCACTCCCATTGTCACTCCTCACCATTTTGATACTCAAACCAGTTTGGTTTTCAACCAACTGCTTAAACCTTCCAAAAACTCCAACTACTTCGTTTTTTTGCTTCAAGAAATACACCCAACACATTCTAGTTTTATCATCAATGAACAATACAAAATAACAACTCCCATTCAAGGAAGGTGTTTGCATAGGGCCACATACGTCTGTGTGAATGAGTTGAAGTTTTTCTGGAGCTCTCCAAGCTTGGTTCACGGGAAAGGATGGTCTACTTAGCTTGCCAAGATGACATGCATGACACATGGTGTTTACTTCATCAATTTCGGGCAAGTTTAGAACCATCTGTTTGGTCTGAGCTTGCTTGAGACCATGATAGTGATAATGGCCAAAACGCTTGTGCCATATTTCAGACTCATCTAGCTTAGCACTATGAGCTCTGAATTCTGAATTTTTCCAGCCAATGGGAAAACTTTTTCCCATCATTCTAACTCTCATGAGTTCACTACCCTCATTATCTAATATCTTACAAGATTGATCCTGAAAATGTAGGACATATTTTCTCTCTAACATTTGTCCTACACTAAGAAAACTTTGATTTAATTCAGGAACATAAAGCACATCAGAAATCAGCTTAGTACCTGATTGAGTTTGCACAGCCACATCACCTCTCCCTTTAACATCCATAAATTCTCCATTCCCTATCTTGACTTTGGATTGAAAATCCATGTCCAAGCTGGTGAAACTTTGCAAGTTTGGAGTCATATGACTTGTGCATCCACTATCAATCAACCAAAGCTTCATTGCATGATGAGGTAGACCCTGCAGGATGCCACAAATAATCGCTCTTCGCCCTTGCCTCGCAAATCTTCAACCATCTGAGCTTGCTGCTGAGAGGATTCCCCTTTATTTTTGCAAACTCTCTCTATATGGCCGAATTGTTTTCAAGCTCTACACTGAATTCCTGGTCTGAACCAACACCGTTTTTCTGAGTGTCCCTTCTTCTTGCAGTGGGAACATGGTGGATACTCTTTTATCCCACCATGTTTATTCCACGAGCATTAACTTTCTCTTTCCGTTTCTTATCTCCCCTGCATTTCTTTTATTTCCAAAGATGCACAAACTTTCCCTTATGTGTTGCAACCATAGCACCTTCACCTGCGTCTTCCAACCTTAAAAGCCTCCTTTGTTCTTGAGCTTGTAAAGAATGGACCAGCTCAGTTAGAGTTATTTGAGTCAGGTCTTTAAAATCCTCAAGAGAGGAGATTTTAGCCTCAAACCTTTCAGGTAGGCTTACTAACACTTTCTCCACAATTCTTCTATCCGTCAATTCCACCCCAAGTAATCTAATTTTATTAACTACACTCATTAATCTATCAACGTACTCCCTTACCTTCTCGTTTCTTGCATTTTCAAAGAACTCAAATTCTCTTCTCGATTCAACACCTGCATGCCCCTTGTTGTATCACTACCCGTATACTCTTCTCTCAACTTATCCCATGCTTCCTTTGGTGTTTCATACGCCATGATCCTTGTGAATACAAGGTCACCACCTCTTGCATGAATATGAGAGAGAGCTCTTGGTGCTTTGGCGCCTCTTCTTCATGCATCCCGATTTGATTCAGGGGTGGGATTTGGTCCCAAGGGAGGCGGTTGCAGTTCTCTTCCACGTACGCCACAGACCACGTCCCACGAAGGAATGCCTTCATCTTGACCGCCCACATGTGGTATTGATCGCCATTAAAGACTGGAGGTGTGAGAGAGACCGGAGGTTGTGCCATTGAAACTGAAAATTTTTGAGTTTTTTTTTTTAACGAAGAGAGTGACGAAACTGGGTTGAAAGTAAGAAGAAAGAAGATTAATTATCAGGCTCTTCTAAGATCAATTAAAGCTCTGATACCAATTGTTAGTTTTGCATGCAAACGAAAGAGAAAAAACAGAAAACGAAAGAGAAAACCAGTCTACAAATAATGCTCTGTTTTTGATTCAAAAAACAGGGGTAAAATATATACACGGCAACGTCACTGTTCCAACAAAACATTTCAAATTTCAAATTTTAAACTAACACCACCAACTAATACACTTACAAGCAAGTGAGACATTACACTTAACCAAACTTAATACACCTAAACAAGACACTGAACAAATCAAACACAGTGACTAAAAAACTGCTTCTGCATGAATTACGGGAGATCAACAGGCGTAAAATTGCAGTTCAAAAATCTGCCACCTTTCTGAATTTCCAGCAGGATATCACCTTTCAACACAGACAAGTGGGATATCTCATATAGAACTACAACAGTGAAGTTTGAGTTAGAGAAACTACGTAATTGACTGAAATCAAAAGAAATTTGAGAGAGTTTGAAATCATTGAGAGCAAGGTTTAGCTTTTGCAGGTGACGAAGGAGAAAGAGACTACTGTTCGAAGGAATGTTTCCCTGAAGAATGGTTGAGGGCAATGACATGACCAGTTGAAGTATAGCAGGTGACACTGTCCCATGAGCAGCAATCAGTATCCTCTTTCCAAGACATTGCTTTTGGATAAGAAGGACATCTTCCATAACAATATGCTCGGGTTTCATTTTTAGAGAAAGTATTTTTTTTTTGCATAAAGTCAAGTCAAAATAGAAAGAAGGATCATCAATGAAAGAATATTGTTGCTTAAAGTGGAGCAGCGCAGAACTTTGGTCATGAGAACAGAGTGTTGCAGAGAGCAGCTAATAAGCCCGTCTGAGGAACCTCATCTTTCCTTATGAGATCACAACTTTACCGCCGTGAGTCATCCTGGCCGTACAATTGTGCAGCCATAGAATTCTAAATGTTTAACTACCATTCATTTCACACAACTATTCAAGAAAATGAACACAATTACCGAGTCAACAGCCTCATTCTTCGCTATTTCTGTATACCCTTCAACAATTATTTAGTCCTCCTTTCATATCTTAATTTTTTTTTAATTTTTTGCTTTTGTGTTTTCACTGTTGAGGGGAAAATCTAAGAACTCTTTGTCACCGTAGACTTATTGTTTCGAGATATCATTTTTTAAATTTCATCAGATGAAATGAAAAGTGGAATTCATGTTACTAGATGGAGGATATATTTGATTCAGAATATAACATTGTTTTATATTCTTTGTTTTTTAATTTTTATTTAGACCAAGTCCAGTGTAATTCTACCGTGTTCATTTTGTATTATGGTCGTGTTCTCGGGTATAATACAATGAGGAACATAAAGTTTGTTCCTATGACTTGCTTTTCTCTCAAGCACTGTGAAACTTGCATTAGAATGTTGCATTTGGTCGAATTTAGGCGAATTCCACTGAATCTTGTCTCATTTCGGTGGAGATACTATACATAATCTCTTGTCTCACTAGTGGTCAATGCACTAGTGAGAACTACTCCATCAAAGTCTTGGTGATGCACTAGCTAATGGATGATACAGTTTTGCAAAAAGGTTCCTCCATTGGTTTCTTTTTTTCTGGATTTATGATTGCTGTACAAAGTTCTATCTGTGGCTGTCAAATTTGTGAATTAGACAAGAAGTTGGAAATCAATGTATTGTAGTCTCTCTAGTATATAATTTAAGCTTTCCAATTACTTTTGGAATGTCCCCTTGAAATTGGTTGTTTGACAATTCTATCATTTTGAAAATGTTTAGAATTCTATCTATTTCTCTATCAACACTTTTTACTGTCAATATAATTGAATAATATTGAGCATACCTAACAAAACCTTCATCCCCATAAGTCACTTGTCCCATATAATCCGAATAATCTTCATGATTGGCAAGAAACCAATGAATTGATTGTGAAGTCTAAGTATTCGCAGATTAGGAAACGATACTTTAGTCTTGGGATTTCCAATGGGACCATAAAATCTATTAGATCTCAATATTAGAACTTGTAATTCGGGAAGGGTCGCTAACTAATGAGGAAAAGTATCTTCAATCATATTGTTCCCAACATCTAGAAGTTTCAAACGACTACAATTAACCAAAGTAGGTGGCAATGAACCCTCTAATTTGTTGCCATGGAAATTGTTGGTTTTTAGATTCAAGAATGAAAATGGGGAATTCGGTTATATTACAAGAAGAGAAATCAAACACCTCAAAATTGGGCAAGGTAAAGTTGGGTTTGTGAGTAACTAATGACAATAAGGGGTTATGGGAAACGTTAATGTAACCGATATTCTTGAGGTTGGACAACATATCTGACTTCACAATGCCACTCAAATTGTTGGATGAAAGGTCAAGTGTTAAAAGGTTTAAAAGATCAAACATGAAATTTGGAATTTCACCATGAAATCTTCCAATGAACCTACAACCTGATGGAACTCCTCAATAGTACCTGTGAGTTTGTTGTTACTAAGGTCTACTGACTCCAAAGATGATAAAGTAAATAACCAAGATGGTACTCTGCCATTTATAAAGTTATCAAGCATGTAGAGAGGAGTAAGGAGTGAAAGACCACATACTTGACAAGGAATATGGCCTTCAAGTTGATTGCTGGAGAATTCTAAAAAAGAAATTTGTATGAGGTTGAATGCTGAAGATGGCGAAAATTGCAGAAGCAATTGCCTTTGTCCAAATAATGAGTCCTTAAATAGAGAAAAAAATAGGTATATATGGAAATTAATATAACTGTGATGGACTATTTATTTTATTGATTGTTTTCATTTGAGTCTTGTTCCTTGCTTAGGAAATTCAATGTTCAAGAAGAGGAGGGAGATCGACCGCTAGATTGTGCCATGATAACCTTAACATGTTTTCCAAATGAAACAGACGAAATCTAAAGCTGTATAAAGTTGTTGATAGAGGTGAGAAGTGAAGATGATATATCTATCTATGCTTCAAGAAAACATCAATGTCTTACGAGTACATGAACATGTTAAAGATTTCCTATTGAGATATAACACTAGATATCCCATCATCACTCCTAACACCACTTCACTTCCATATCCTATGACTAAACCTTTCCATCCAAATCCATTTAAGGACTCTGCATCATCGTCCACTATTGATGATGGTGGTTTGCAGTGTCCTATCACGTAAAGCCACATTTATTTGACAAAGGAAATTTACACAAAGCCACATTTACTTGGAAGAATGTTTAATCTTGTCAACTGCTATGAATTTTCCTAACCAGTTGAAGTAACGAATTCAAAGCCAGAATGATGTAAAATAATGACACAGTTAGAAAATCAAGCCTTGGTCATCCAGTAGTGAGAATTACTCCATTAAATTACTCTTGGTCATGCACTTGCTAATGGAGAACACAGTAGTTATGCATAACAATTCGCCAATTACTTTTTTTTTTTTTTTTTTTTCTGAATTTAAAGATTCCTTTACAATTTGTCTTTTAACACAAGCATTTGTCATTCAACTATTCTCCTTTCTCTTCCTGGCTGTCAAATTTGTGAATCAGAGAAGAAGCTGGAAATCACTGTATGGCTTAAAGTAACATTGTTGGTTGTAGTCTCTAGTAAACCCTCAACACCAAACATATAGGAGAGAAAAAGAGGAAATAAAAAATAAAAAATGCTCTTCCAAAGAATGAACACTGCAAAACCATCTTTCGTATGAAGAGATTCGTTGAACCTAAGAACACAGAATAAAATCAAAGGGTGCAGGGAACCAAAGCAGCCCAAATCTAATAGAGACTAATAACAGACAAAAGAGCATTTGTATTCCTATTAGCAGGGCTATAAAATCATATATATAAACATTCATACTTCAATGCCTAACAACAAACAAAATCATCATATTTGATATTTCTCAATAACACAAATTGAATGTCCCATTCACAGACCCATACATCATTTGCTGCACTCGAGCGATGAATAAGGACAAAAATTCCCAGAATAGAGGTTTCTTATATTATCGAAGATTAAAAATAAAAACAGAAAAGAGGAAGATTCAATAAAGAGCCAATCTACTTAATAACATAAATAATTATTTGATAAAGTACATTACATTTGAAACTGATGAGTAATTAGGCTACTGACTGCTCATCAAGACCGAGTAACTATAGCTCCATTCTTCTAACACAAAAAGGGAACTAAGGGTTTCCTGTTGAGAAGACTAGCTTTGAATATTCTAGAAAATGTAATTGACGACTTTCTTTTATCTTGTGGTGGTCAACCAACGCTATCTTTCTAATAAAACTGAGAAGTATGTTATAAGAGCTGATGAATGATGAAGTTATATATCTGATAAACAAATGGTGTTATGTTTTGAAGATGGCAAATTAAATTTCTCATGCCATGATTCATGACTTAATATTGTTATAATAAAGCAGTTAATTATCTGGCTATATTATTAAACACAAGTTATCTGCACTGAAGAAACAGGGCAGGGCTGAAGAGCCAGAGGCCCCATAAATTACTATTCTGAATAAATATCACAACTTACAACATTTGTTAAACTGAAATTCAACAAAATAGGATATTAAAGCCTACATTATAGCTGGTAATTCTAACTCCAATAATACTCAGAAATCCTATGATAAGACCATGTAAAGACTCCAAGATGTTGAATATCCCAACTTATTCAAAAGATTCTACAGATTGATTTCTACAGCACGCTCTTTCCCAAACTCGTCAATACCATGGAATCAAATCCTTAAAAGTCTGCAAAATGGAAATAAAAGGAGTGAGTTTTTCAATAGAGTAGCCATGATCTCAAATCTAGCTGAATTAAATTACAAAACTAGCTTGTACAACGCATATATCATCAATACGATAAAAAAAGTTTGCATTTGATAATAAAAATGCTATAAAAACTAGCTTGTAAATTTTTAAAATACGAAAATGCATCAGAAACAACTACAAATACATTAAATAAAATATTATAAATGAATATTTAAGATTTAATAAATGTTATATTTGTAAAATTTTATGATTGTTTAAATTGGCCCCTCCTAAAACATATTCCTGGCTACGACTATGATGGAAAGTAGGCCAGATGGAGAAGTAAGAATGTAAAGGTCTAGAAATGATCCTTGAGAACTAGGACACACAATGATTCAGAAACTAAGCTATTCCTAGAAAATACAATAAACTTGTAACCACAACTTAATGTGATGGAGCTTCCACAAGAGTAAATGTAGCTCAAAAGGATGGAGACCATACCTCGAGTTTGTAAATTAGATACTTTTCCCTCAATTCCTGGTGGTCAGATCCAGATCATCATGTTCTTCGTTTTCTTCCTGGTTTTCCTTGTAAAGGATCACTTTCGTACTCTCACCGGTCCTTGGGATGTATCCAAAGGCCTCACATATAAAACCTGCTACCATCTCATACTGATGACCCTATAAAAAAAAAGGAAAGGAAAGGTAACTAGATATGCAAAATTAAGCAATCATGGACACTTAAAACAACATATAATCAAGTCTAACTTCTCCAGTCGAAGCAAAAGATGGAGCCCTAATATGCACGACAAAGACTTTCGCAATACAGCCTTTACCAATTGACGGCAATGCATAACTGAGCAGTTAAATAGTCCCAGATCAGTCCACAAATCATGGTAAAAAATATCAAGTGTATTCTGTGCTTAGTCAAATTCTTTTCAGTCATAATGAAATATTACTAAACTATCATAATAATGACACTTTTGCCTTCACCAGAACTGGTCCCCCCCAATAGGGATAAAGGGGTGTTCTCAATAAAGTTCTATCCATCAACAAGTTTCTACAGATGAAGGGGAATTGAGGATACTTCACAATTATAAATGTTACAGGGTAATCCTGCCACGGTAAGTAGTTCGCATGCTAGCTAATCAATATGCATTTTAACATAAACATCACAGTGGCATTAACAACAGCATCAACACAGCATTACTAGAAGAAACATCATACCTCTGGCATTTTGATATTTAAGTCTTCAGAGAGCTGATCAATACATGTATTAGCATCCACATCATATATTCCCTCCGCTTGCATCACAATGTAGCCAGTTTTCTTCTGGACCTCCTCCTGTTATTGAGTGATAAAGGGCAAACAATCCAAATAAATCAATATAGTGATGAAAACATACTGACAACCTGTACTATGTATATCATTTAGCAATGCTATTACAAAGACAAAATTAACAGTGAGATTTACTTTTGAATCATTTCGTCAAAGATTTCACCAACAATTTCCTCAATCACATCTTCCAGGGTCACTATCTGTTTCATCCAGTAAAATAAAAAGGACTATTAGGCCATCAAAACTGAAGGTCAAAGGTACTTATTGAGTTACCCAAGCAACCCTTCTAAGATCAAAATGTTTAACGAAAAACTAGTTCTAACTTAGTTTGGTTCAAACATGAGTGTGTATATACCCCCACAGTTCCACCATCCTCATTTAGAACAACAACCATGTTAACCTTCCTAATGCAGAACTCTCCGAGAAGATTCCAAACTGACATTGAATCTGCAAAACCAATAACAAAACCCTATTTAATTCAGGCAGATAATATAAACAACAGATTCACAGAAAAATAAATAATACAATAAATTTCATTAATAAAATACAGCATCAACTTGAAATTGGCTATAAGGATTACCCGGGATGAAGTATGCAGGTTTGTGGGCCATGTCTCCCACTGTAGTACTTTCTAGGAGATCCCCCTTCAAATAGAAAGATCATAATCCTGCACACTATGAGATTGTCGCATAAAATCAATAAAAAACCCGGTATTAACCTCAGAGAGGGAGGCAGAAGAATAGAAATCCCCTGACCTTCTGAACATTATCCAGCAGATACATTGCATAAGCAATGCCCACTATATTGTCAACACATTGCTCAAACACAGGCACCCTAAACACACATTTTCAAACTTATTAGCTTTTTGAATATGCACTCGCTGAAGCAAAAGTACCAAGAATTAATTTGCCTTGAATATTGATGAGTTACCCACGCACTGTGGAAATCAACAAGAGATGGTACTAGTTTGTACATCGTAAGCCTGTTTTATTAAAATTCCGCTTTTGTTAGTTATCAAGAAAATGTGAAATAATCAAAATGGGCCATATCATTGCAACCATCACATTTAACTAGTCAGCAATCTATTCTGCCAAGAAATTGGCAATGTGGCAATAGGATGAAGAATAAAATTCATTGTGAAACTTCCGGTTATGTGTAAATGGCTTTACAGATTTCTTTGACTACTAGCATTCAGAAACTAAAGACATGACTAATATTAAGATACAGATAACGGATATGTCTTCATTAATAAGAATATTTGCCTCATATACAGGACATTGTGGCATAGCCTGTCAATACTTAAGTGGCAACATTCAAACAAAATCCTAAATCCGTTAAAATAACATAATACAGTCAAATGAAATTCCTTTTGCAATTATTAGATGACTGAATAAAACATCAAGGATTAGACACTTATTTTCACTACATATATAGCAACCACTTGAACCTCTGCTTTGTTATTAGTGACCTACTGCCCCAGTCTAACCCTAACTTCCTTCTCTACATAGCCTTAAACATGATATGAATAGCTTCATACAAATATAACTTCATAAATAGCAAATTTATTATCATAACCTTGTGCCGTGTTCTTTTGCTAGCCAAGAAATACTTTCTTGAATACAACTGAAAACCATTTGGTGGAAATAGCCAACAAATGCAGTATGATGTGTAAGATACAAATAGCAATGATTATCTTTTCACCAAAAAAAATAAAAAATCATGATCAAACATACCTTCTTCCTTTCAAACCAAGAGCTTTTAGCATTCCCATTGATAGATATGTAACAACTCTTCCCACAGGGTAAAGTATCATGGAAAACCATGCCACTGGCCTGACCTAGAAACATTGCAAAGTCAAATAGAGATGGTAATCATCTACTTACACCAAAAAAGTACCATACGATGTTTCAGTTAACATCTTTTATGCTGAAACAGGTAATGTGGTTTAGAATTCAAAGAGCTTGTGCTTATTTATTAGTCCATATATTCTCATTCGGCTATCCCTCAACTTTAGCAAACTAAAACCCAAAAAAAGAAAAAGCATTCACAACACCACAACTGAACACAGTCTAATATCATGCCCAACATAATAATCGGACTTTATAAGTGCACAGTGTGCAATAAAAGGTTACAGACTCCATAAACTACTAACATCAAAATGACACCAAACTAAGCTAATACACTTCCAAGACCAGAATAATGACAAACGCTTAAATGCATAGTTTGTGACAATACAATTACATAAACACTAAACAAAAACAGACTAGCTCAAGAATTTTATACCTTTCAAGGCCAAAACGTTGTGACAGACGTCTCAGCCATTGACGAGAACGCAGACAAACCCAAAAGCGCAGCCAAAACCAAACCTTGCTCTTTGAATACACTCAAAACCTGAGAAACTTTAATCCAAGCATTCTTCAACAACAATATGCCCTGCCCAACATCTCCATACCCTGCATTTACTGCACTCTCCACGGCAAAAACTCTCATGCAACCAAACACCAAAACCCCACAAACAAGCGCCCCTAAAACGTGACACTTTGGATAGCGATGAATTCTGGGTGAAATCTTGACAGAAAATTTCGAACATCGATTTTGCTGGAGGAAAAACGAGTTTTTTATTGTTGAAACGAACGTGGGTCGATTGAAAACCGAAGATTCAAGAGCAAAATCCATGAAATATGAACAAAAATGAATAAAAAATTGAAACTTTGGCAAATCCCAGCAAAAATAATTAGAAGAAAAAAAAACCCAGAATTAAAAGGAAATTCGGTCAAAATTTGAGAAATGAAGAAGATTGAGATACGTACAAGAATTTATGGGTTTTGGGATTGAGTTTATTAGTGAAAGTGAAAAATGGAGAAGGGTTATAAAGGGAATATAGGGTTTTTCAGAGGGTAAAAGAGAGAGAAGATTTTGGGATATAGTTGAAATGGAAGATTTAGAGAAGTGAAAGTGGAGACTGGAGAGTCTTCTACTCTTCCATTTTCAATGGCAAGCGGGACTGTGGGAGTCATAAATTACTAGGATTGCCCTGACTGTAAGTTCTGAAATTACAACTATATCCTTACATTTTTTAGATACAGTAATAAAAAACTCCCATGAATATCAAGATTAATATAACACAATAAGGAAAAATATTTTGTGGATTGGAGGCTCCTTGATTAATTTAATGATTTGTGCATTTTTTAACAAAATATAACACAATAGGACTAAACAGATTTAGAGATAAATTTGTAAAGAACAAAGTTTCTTCAATATAACTCATTGACTAAAAACTCCCATAAATACCATGATTAATATAAAACAATAATGAGTAAACAGACTTGGAGATAAATATGTAAAAGCTGCCATAAGTTCTCCTCATGCAAAAGCTTGGAAATAAAATACTTACAATAGGACTAGTAAATGTAGCAGAAAGTGCATTTTGTTGATTACCATCAACTTGAAGCACTTCACAACACAAATAATAATAAACAATTTATTCTTTCCAGCAAGACTTGAAGCACTTTTCATTTATGCTTTTTTGGAAAATGCGGCTTTACCAAGAAAACTTGTAAATAACTGAGTGCTGAAAGATAATATATAGACCATGTTGATTCAATCATTATACTTTTTGCTGTTGTCAAGTACCTAACTCTGAAAAGAAAGACAAGATTGAAAAATTAATGGTGGAGTTTATATTCAGATTCTCATAAAAGAATACAAATATATGTTGTAAAAATCGAACCACTGACCTTGTTAAGAGCAACACTTGAAGTCATTAATTTCTTCTTCTTGGATGGGTTCTCTTCACTCTTGCTATGATTTTGAGCCTCACTCTTTCAACAATTAATACAAACCATAAAGGTTTTCCTATTGTGAATACAATGTATCCCATAGACAAGCCTATTACCAATCCAGATCCGTAACCCATCAAAACGATTTTCCAATCAAACCAACTCAAATTATCGACTTCTTCATGGTAGGACGGTATTGGTGATGATGGTACATCATTGCCACATTTCTTTGACAATGGGGATCCACACAACCCCAAGTTTCCTTTGTAGGAGTCATTTTGAAATGTATTGAGTTGATTTCCTTGAGGTATAGATCCCACAAGCTGGTTGTATGAAAGATTCAACACAGAAAGAAATGTCAGACTTGCCAACTGATTAGGAATCTCTCCAACAAGCTTGTTGAAGGAGAGGTCTAAGGATTCAAGACTTGTCAAATTTCCCAATAATGGTGGAATATGACCTTTAAGGTTATTATGAGAAAAGTTGAGGATTTGGAGGAAATTAAGCTTTCCGATTACTGTTGGTATTTGCCCTTGAAATTGGTTGCTTGACAAATCCACCATTACGAAAATGGTTAGAATCTTATCTATTTTTCTATCAACGCCTTTTACTGTCAAACTAATGGAATAGTATTGAACATAGATCCCTGTTTTCCAATATTGTGAAACATATCCCTCTATACCTTTGCTCATATATTCCAATTCAACTTTATGATTCTTACCACCCATCATATTAAATTTCTCAAAGTATCTTGTCGGCAAAATACCTGTGAATTGATTGTGGGAGAGGTCAAGTATTCGCAACTTAGGAAATGCTAATCTTGTCTTGGGTTCGCCAATGAAACCATGAAATCTATTAGATCTCAATATCAAAACTTGCAATTCCGGAAGGTTTGCTAACCAATAAGGAAAAGTATCGTTGATCATGTTGTTTCCAACATTTAGAACTTCCAAGCGACTACAATTAACCAAAGTACGTGGTAATGACCCTTCCAACTTATTGCCATGAAGGTCAAGGTATTGAATGAAGTTATTAGCTAATGATTGTGGGATGGTTCCACTCAAGCTATTGGAAGACAGATCAAGATATTGAATAAAGCTCAAGTTGCAAATGAAAGGAGGGATCTCTCCAATCAACATATTGTCAGAAACTAATAAGGCAACCATCTTAGGTGCATCTAGCATCACAAGTGGGCCTTGGAGCAAGTTGGATTGAAGGTCAAGAACACCTAGATTCATCATGGAAACTTTTCCAAAAGGGACAAAACTTGTCAAAACATTGTGAGAGAGATTCAAATAGTATAAATTTTGAAACAATTCCAATTGTTGTTGAGAAATCTGGCCGTGAATTCTATTGTCTGAAAGGTCTATAATGCTTAAGTCTTCTGAGGTTCTTAAGAAGAAAGGGAATTCGGTTATGCTGCAAGAAGAGAAACTGAACACCCAAAGGTTAGGCAAGGTAATGTTGGCCTTTTTGGGGGTAACTAAAGATAGTAAGGTGTTATGGGAAAGGTCAATTGTTACTATATTTTTGAGCTTGGACAACGTTTCTGGTTTCACAATGCCACTCAAATTGTTGAAAGAAAGGTCAAGGTCTGTAAGGTTTAAAAGCTCAAACATGGAATTTGGTATTGAACCTTGAATTTGGTTATTCATTAAAGAAACAAAGTTCACAGAAGCAGGCTGATGGAACTCCTCAATCGGACCTGTGAGTTTGTTGTAGCTAAGGTCTAATGTCACCAAAGATGGTAGAGTAAACAACCAAGATGGAACTCTTCCATCTAGCAAATTATCACATAGGTCGAGAGAAAATAGATTTGAAAGACCACTTACTTGATATGGAATATGACCTTCAAATTGGTTATCGGAAAAGTCTAAAAGCGAAAGTTGTGGGAGGTTGAATGCTGAAGGTGGCAACTGACCAGTGAAATTGTTGAATGAAAGATCTAGATCGGTTAATTTGCTAAGGTTGCCAAAAACATCTGGAATCTGCCTTGAAAAATTGTTGAAACTGAGATCTAAACTTCTGAGTTGACTAAGTTTAGATAATGACGTTGCAACTTCGCCTGTAAAATTATTGGATGACAAATCCAAAGAAGTGATATTCGTGCAATTCCAAAGTGATGTTGGAATTGAACCTGTGAAGTGATTGGAATGAAGATCCAACACATTCAAGTATCTAAGATTGCCAATTTTGTCAGGCAATTTTCCAGAGAAATTTGAGAAAGAGAGATCCAATACATTCAAGTATATAAGAGCGCTGATTGCGTCAGGTAATTGTCCTGAGAAACTTGTAGCAGAGAGATCCAAGAATCTAAGGGAACTGCTCCAGTTAGACTTTGGTAAATTACCTCTAAGATCTATATTTTTGGTCAAACTCAACTTCTGAAGGAATGGAAGGCGGAAAACATCATTTGGAAACCTGCCTTGCAGACCAGCACCGCCAACTGAAAGAGATATCAGAGTAGAAGACAAGTTCAGCAAGGAGCCAGGTGCAACTGAAGACAAATTCACACCATCGAGATGAAGATATCTTAATTTTGTAAGATTCGGTAAGTGCTTATTAAAAACATTTTGGCTCAATTCAGGTAATTGATGGGAAATAAAATCATCAGAGAGGTCAAGCGAAACAAGTTTAGATAGGTGATAGATTTCAGTTGGAATTACGCCATAGAAACCAGAGAAAGAAAGGTTAAGATGTGTCAATTTCGCGAATTGACCAAACTTGGATGAGATTGTGGATTCACTGAAATCATTACAATCAAACTTGAGCTTCTGGAGATCGTGAAGGAGGAAAAGACTACTATTGTCATTGATAGTGCCATGGATCCAACTAGAAGAAAGGTCGAGGCCAATGACATGACCTGTGTAGCTATCACAAGTGACCCCATCCCATGAGCAGCAATCACTTCCCTCTTTCCAAGAATCTGTCTTAGGATAATGATATTCTTCGCAAGGATAGTAAGAAGAACTATCAATTTTTAAGGTGCTCTTGAAATGGAGTAAGGCGGAGCTTTGTTCAGGGGAGCAAAGTTTGATTGAACGAGAAGAGGAGTTATAAAGATATGAGGAAATGGCTTGAAAACTCAAGTCCAACAGGAAGAGGCAGGGGAGTAGATAGTGCCATGATAGCCTCCACATGTTTTTCACAGGAAACAGAAGAAATTGCATAAAATTGTTGAGAGAGATGAGAAGTGAAGATGAAATGTCTATGTATATATAGATAAATAGAAAGAGAAAAATGTAACCAAGTCTTGGTCATGCACTGATGTCTATTCCATGGACTTAGAATTTTATTATGATGACTTTGAATTAGATGATTCCTACATCATGATTGGTATAAATTGGGAACAAAATTCAAAGTGGGATTCACTATTGTAAAGAGACAGCTGTCATATCACCAAGTCTTGGTCGTGCACTGAGGTCTACTCCATCAAGTCCTTGGTCAAGCACTAACGAGGTACTACTGGATTTAGTCTGGATCATACAGCGGCTCTTTTTGAACTTTCTAATAATAAAATAACACAAATGTCTACAGGGCCAATATTCTTGCACAAAGAAACAGGGCAGGGCCTATGCAATGGTCAACCGTTTCGCCTCATTATTATTTTCTCCATGAGATTTAAATCTGAGTAATCTTTTAACTCATAATAATTCAAAAAACTGAAACACTTCACAAATCAAACATACATCAGACCAATTTTTGCTTACAAATTATTCTCAATCCCAACTATTTGCCAACATCCAATTTTGTGAAAGGTCCAGTCTCTAAGATAAAAAATAGATCGGCTAATAGAAACGGCTTTTAGCCTACATCTATGGGTAAAGATAAAAGAAGAATTTGACTAAAAATGGCATGTCCAAATTTGGTGGTAACTCACAAACCCGAAATCCCAATACACCCAATGTTTGAAACACTCTCTCTAAAATTAGTATTCTTGAATTTGAGAGAGAGGTGAGTCACTTGTGTTTCTCTTGCCAGTGGCGCTCATATTCATAGTGTTTTGGAGGCCATTGCATGTCATAAAATGAGGGACGAAATTAAATCTGGGATTAAGACCTTGCAGCCAACAGTTTTGCTTGAGAATGTTGATATTGTTTGAGAAACATGAAGAACAGATTGTGCTTCCAATTCGGTGGCATTAAATGTCATCAAAGAAGTTCAATTTTAAATACAATAAATATATCCCATAGAGAAGACAAACCAAGAAATTTTAAGACTTACTCTTACATGGATTGGATTCAAGAGCAAACAGTAATGTTAACGTCGGCAAAACTTCTCCCCAAAAAAAATGTAAAGAAATTTTCATCAGCAAAGAATTTCTATCAAGAAATGGATGCCACTGCTATTGCAAATGAGTGATTTATGAGTATTCAAGATTCAATCCTGATCACGGGAATCCGGTTAAAATCTAATAAAATTGTTGTTTTATTCTGCGTTTATTCGATTGAAAACCCAACAAAACCTGTACCAATATAACATTACCAGGCAACATATTGATTGCAAATTCTATCAGTTATTGCGAGGTAAGATTTAGGATATACAAATTCTGCCACAATTTTGATTCCATTTAGGTAATTTGGCCAGAAATTATGTTGCGGGAAATGTCCAAAATTTGGAAAATTTTTGCGGTCTTTAAGAAACTCGGGAATTGAGTTAAGTTAGAAGAAAGGAAACCGAAAAACAAGGTAAACTTGAGATTGTTGTGGGTTAACTTTGGTCGGCTATTATAGGAAAATTGAAGTGCTTCAAGATGTTTAAGTTTCAGTGCCACTGAAGTTGTTTATTGACAGGTCAAGAACAGTAAGATTCAGAAGTTCAAAAATGGCATCAGGAAATGGACCTTGAATTTGATTATTCTCCAGAGATAGATAACGCAATGGAGCTGAGAACTTGAACTGGTAAAGAGAACCATTGAGTTTTTTGTTGGTAAGTTCTAATGATTGCAGAAACGGTAGCGTAAAGCCGTAAACAACCAATCTGGTATTTTACCAGTTAGAAAATTATCAGATAAGCTGAATTAAGTTAGATCTGAAAGGCCACTTGCATTATTTGAACATAAACAGTTTGAAAATCTAATATCACTTGCACTGTAGAAGTTAAAGTTGTCATTTTTGGTGCTAAAATGGTCTCCAATTCACACAAAAAGACTTGGTTCTATGTTTTAGTTTTAAACATGCCTTCGATTAAAGGTAAAAAAGCATAGATATATTTTATGCACCGTGTAGAATAAGCAGGTTTGAAATAGAAAAAACACCAAATTACCATGAAAAAGAAAAAATGTGTAACGCACCATCTAAGCCATATCCGAGATAATTTGAATTCTGTTCTGATATGAATTTATGTGCATAAGCTTCAAAGTATCTTATTACATGTGTATTTTAACTCATGCATAGTCAAGACCTACTCTTCTATTACATTTTTATTTATTGACAATCAATCACAAATTTTGCAAGACTCACATCAGCTTCAAAGTTTGTTTCACATGAAGAAAAAAAAAAAGATCACTTTAAAATGCGTTATTCTATTTCTTTCTCTTGGATTTCGGTAAGTCATCTGAGGAAAAGAAAAAAATGGATGCTTATAGCCGGAACTCACTTTCTCGGTTGATAATTTGTCTAGAAGACTAGAATTTACATAGGGTTCATAGTTGATACAATTTTTGTGTGAAAACTTATCACATATAACTTAAACTCTTAAATCAGAATTCAAGACTTAATTACCAATCCCAATTGAGGTTAAGGACAGGTTATAGGGACCTTGAAGCTTGAAATAATTAAGGTTACCAAAGGCAAGTAATAGGAATTAGTACATTTGAAATAAAATTAATTACTAAGATCACTTTAACATACCATAAGAATAATACTATTTGGGGCTCTAATTGGGTATAATTGATGGGACATACTTATCATAATTTCGACCCAAGTAAGCTTCTATCCATTAATTAAAGATATGATTATCGAGAAAGAAATAATCCTTTTATCTTAAAATTGAAGGAAAAAATAATTACAATATGAATAAATGATTTATTTATTATTTCGTATACTCACAAATAATTTTGTAAGGGCAAGTAATATAAGTTTTAAACAAGATTATTAATCAAGGCAGACAACGGGATTATGTGAAAATACATAGGAAGTTGCTGAAAGTATTGCATAGAAATTATAAAGATACATATTAAAAAGTTTCAATAACATTAAAAATATTTTTAGTGTAAGGGTAGTTAATTTATCAGTCAATAGAGGGAACTTTCAAGCTTGTCTATTCTTTATTTTTAGTGCTCAAATTCACACCATTAAGCTTTGATTCAATAATGGTTTAGCTTTTCACTGTGTCAATCGTAAAGTCCAAAAGTAGATATGGTTCATGCTCCGTGCGAAACAAGCAGGTTATTTTTTGTTTCTTATTTTATTTTATTTATTTTTAGTACCACCAACATAAATAAATAAAACAACAATTCTTATATTATTTAGCAATACATATATCCTATTATAAATTGAAGGAATCCAATGTAAACTATGTAAGGAGACTCTTGAATCCATGTCTAATGCGCGAAAAAAAGTAAATGCTTTTCTCAGTCTCATACAGTGAGGACTACTTCATGAATTATGGAATATTTATGGTAAACGATCAGAATAGCCCGTTAAACCAATGTTTTGGCAGTTAAGGTAGAACAATTCTGATGCTTGGAAACTGAAGTTTATAAAATTAACAATAAGTAAAATTAAATTAAATAATTAAAAACAACATAATTATTACCATGATACTTTTTAAATAGAAACAATAATTATGATATTATTCAGCAAATAATAATATCCTATTATAAAATGATGAAATCCAATGTAAACTAAAGTAAAGTTTACATATGTAAGGAGACTTGAGTCCGTGATTAATGCACGTCAAAAAGTAAAGTTTTCCATGTGCAAAACACGGGATAGGGTTGATGAAGAAAAGAAAGCATTATTCTTTTCACTATTGTACTAAGAGTTGCAACTTTTGAAAATGAATGATTTAAACTTCCACATTAATAGTTTTTTAATTAACCAGAAAGCAGTGCAGCATACACTAAACATGAAGTCACTTGCTTGGTTGCACTTTAAACAGAAAATCACATTTTGTAGAAGAGTACACATGCGATCACAGACGGTGCTACAGAAGGCCGATGATGTTCACTTTTGTGGATTGATAATCATGCTACACTTTGTATTATTCACTTAGTAATTATGTGAAGTGCTAATTAATGATCTTTTGATAAACTTAAAGCAGAGTAGTATTTGCTTGTTTTGACATTTGTGATTAGTGAGGTTTCTAAATATAAATAGCAAAGGTGATGAGATGAATATAGCCTAAATTTATCAAATTATGCAAAATTAAGCTTCCCTTAAAAAAAAAAAAAAAAAAGTTCACCGTGGTGATAGTCTGATGGATGTTGCTGCCCGCTACATAGCAAGAAGCAAGGCATTCTGTTACAAGAGAAGAGCATTGTGCTTTTATTTGCTTAATTATGCATTAATGATAGGGGGATTCTGTTATGAGAGATCAAGTTGGTTTTATCTATTAATGCCCTTTTTCTTTATGGCGAAAATTACAGAAGCAATTGCTTTTGTCCAAATAACATGGGCCCTTAAATGATATTATCAAGTGATCTTTACGTGACCTTTTGAAAAAAACCCAAGGAAGCCTTACAACATTGAAAGCTAACTTAGCTACATGACTTTTGGTGATCCGAGTTCAGACTAGGAATTCATCTTCTTTGCCAACATGAGAAACAAAATTGGAGGTTTGCGGAGACATGGAAATTTCTAAGGCATTGTGTTTCACATGATTTACAATCGAAGTCAAAAATTGAAACTGAGGGGGTATGATTATCATTTATTATATGTTGGGAAATAAATATGCTTTTCTCCATATCCGTTTTATGCCTTGCCATGCCCAAGTGTTGAAATCTCACATGCATGTTTTATATGTTACACAAGTATCACATGGGGGTGATGATCAGGTGCCATGAACCCATTTCTCGACACGGTTAGACTTTTAGGGTTTGTATGCCTCTTGCAAATTTGATGTTAAATTGGTCGACCATGGATCTCCATTGTCTCATCTCAAACGCAACTTCCTCATGAGGCAGGCACATGGATGTTAGTTACTTCCCCTGCATTGTAAGAACCAGGAGATTCTATTATAATGATTTGTGGAACAATGGAATATTTATGGTAAATGATCGGTATAACCCGTTAAACCAATGTTTTAGCTGTCAAGGTAGAATAAGTTTGAAGCTTTGAAAAATGAAGTTAATAAAATTAGCAATAAGTGAAATAAATTACCATGGATACTGCAATTGTATTTTCTCAAACTCAATCACCTTATCTCATCTCAAAAATGGAGTAACAAACCAATTTATAAAAAAAATGACTCTCAAAAGTCATACCCTTATAAACCTCATAAATGGCCTCTAACTTGACAGATTTTCTACTTTAAACGAATAATGAAGACTTGTGTTGAAGGACTGTTGTTATTCCTTGTTTTATATTGTCTTACTAGCAGAAAACTTAGTCATTAATGCCACCAACATAAATATGAATTATAAATTGAAGGAATCCAATGTAAATATAAACTATGTAAGGAGACTTTAATCCATGGCTAATGCGTGTCAAAAAGTAAATGCTTTTCTCAGTCTCAATCTCATATAGAGAGACTATTTCATGAGTTATTAATTAGTCTTGAATGCAAATGTTTATGAACGTAAATTTTGAAGGTAATCAGTTGAAAATAATCTGATTGTTATCATCCAATTAGCATATTAATTTTAACGATATTGTGAGAGGCAATTAAATTTATTCGAAAGAAAAAAAGAAACAGAAGTAACCTGACTCATGGAAAAATTCTATTCACAGAGACCTGTATCAGTATAACATTACCAGGCAACCTATTGCCTACGCGTTGATTGCAAGTTCTTTTAGTGATTCATGAGTCGTGACTTAATATTAATTTACTATTGTATAATTAGTTAGACTCATATATGATTAGTGTGTATAAAGTCTTGGTCTACTGGCTTGGAAACAAAAACGTCTCTGTTATTGATTTATCATATTCATTATCTGCTGGAGTCATGATCTTCTTCTTGTATATGAGAAGACAAACTTATTGTTTACGTATTTAGAGAGTTATAACTGTTCTTGGGCCCTTGAAGTGAGGAATGGGTAACAAGACTTGTCAATTTAATTATAAGTCTTGGTCTATTAACTAGAAAATAATATTGTCTACATTAGTTTCCAATCTCACATTATATAAAAAAAAGAATCTTGTAGTGCTTGAAGTCACCTTCTTACTTAAAATTTTCTTCTTCCTATTGTATGGTCAATATTAAGAGATACTCTAATTTGAGCAATAAGTCACACGCTGAAGTGAAAAGCACAAATGACCACAAATGTTGCAATAGGGAGTTTAGATGATTAAGATGAAAGTGTTGATACATGTATGGTTATTGTTATTTCTTGAAATTCAGTGGACATTCAAGGGACTGTAAAATGTGGACTCAAAATGTGGATCTTTTTTAAATTTCCCTTGTTTCTATCTATTTTCTGAGGCACGGATCATATTCCTGTGACTAGACTGAATTGAGGCTGCTGGAATCTGGAAAAAATGGAGATCAGAGTTTAAATATGGAATCTTATCATTGACTAGACTGAATTGAGGCTGCTGGAGATATATCTTCTGTAGGAATTTAAGAAGTTTAATATTCTTTAGTTTAAATCTATTTTCTCAAACGCATAAATTTATATAAATATAAATAAGCCTAGAGGCCACACCATATTGGTTACTTTGTTTAAATGTAAACAAAATTACTGAATCCAGTGCACGTGTTTTGATCTCGGTATATATTCATCTTTTGTTTCAGCCTTCATCTTCTTACGCGTTTTGAAAATTATAGCATCTTAATTGGCTGATGCAGTGGGGGAAGGCCTACATGACTTCCCCAGTAATTTAACTACTGTGTAGGAGGTCTTCATGACATTTTTTCTGCAGAAATTAATGACAAATGTAAGGTTAATGTATCTAAAGAGACTTTGAGTATTGACTACTTCCCATCTAAGTTCATTTGACACCACAAAATTAAATATTTGACAAAAACCTAAATCAATTATTTCATGAAAAATTCAAAAGAAAATTAGCAAGTAGCATAGGACTGACTTATTATACCAACAAAATTTCTACATTCAACTAACATGGGGCCTTATATGGAGAGAAAGTAGGCGTGGAAATTAATATATGACTATGATGTTATGACTATAAGTTTTAAAGGACTATCTATGTCACATATTGTTTTCACTCTCATTCAGAAGACTTTAAAATTGCATGAATTCCACTCAATCTTGTCTCATTTCACTTTTTGAACATGAACAATTTGAAAATTTAACATCACTTGCACTGTAGAAATTGAAATTGTCATTTTTGGTGATAAAATGGTCTCCAATTCCACAAAGTCTTGATTCTATGTTTTAGTTTTCCACATGCCTTTGATTAAAAGTAAAAAAGCAGAGATACATTTTATGCACCATGTAGAATAAGCAAGTTTGTAATAAAAAATAACCAAATTACCATGAAAAAGAGAAAACGTGTAACACACCGTCTAAGTCATATTCGAGATAATTTTAGTCCTATTCCGATATGAGTTTACATGCATAAGCTTCTAAGTATCTTATTACATGTGTATTTTAACTCATGCAAGGTCAAGACCTACTGTTCTGTTACATTTTTTTTTTTTATTGACAATCAATAACAAAATTTTGCACATCTAATAATATATATTGATCTTTTGGTGTGTTAACTTTTGACAATTATACAATCTTTTTAGCTCATGCAGTGAGGAAGGGGGTAGAGGACTAATTACTTCAATAATTTATTCAGCACCAATGTCATGGTCTATTGACTACAATAATTTACCGTGTCTACTTTCCAAGACTCACATTAATTATTTTATATTCATATAAACTGTTTCATATGAAGAAAAACTATATCACTTTAAAAATAATTTTGTTGCATCATTCTATTTCTTTCTCTTGGATTTCGGTAAGTCATCGGAGGAAAATAAAAAAATGGATCTTTAATTTGTCCAGAAAACTAGAATATATATATATATATATATAACTATTTTAGTAAATAACTATTTTTCTCCCTGATCTCCCTTGTTAGTTTTGTGAATTTGGAAAGTTCTGTATTACCTCAATTGGTCACTTTCTCAATTTCTTGACTGTAATCTCTTGTTGTGAACCATATGCTTCATGCATTCCACTTTCTCCAGATTGGATATGTTTATGAATATAATTTGTGAGGGAACTCGTAGTACATAACTTAAATCTTTGAATAGTCTCCCCCTCTATTTTCATGCTCAAGAAGTGAAAATTTCTATAACTTCTTGATGTGGATACTAATACTGCTTGTCCTCTGGCATTGACTAATGCATGTATGCTAAGACTTGTTAGACTTAACATAAGTAAGACGTCTCTGTCTTGTATCCATTCCAAAGGACAGAGGTGGACCTCTTCACCTTATCTACCAGATCTAATTAATTTCTTCTTTAACATAATTACATCACTTTTTCTTAGTGGAATAATAGGGTGTCCACATCATGGGGTAGATTGCAGAAAATTTGTGCAGAATTTCTCAACAATACGACAAACTTGGAAAGCACCACCAACGTGGATCCCAATTTTGCTGGGAAATTCTACCCCATGTTGTGGACACCATATCTTCTTTCACTAAGAAAAAATATTTTTAAGTAAAAGCTGAGGACTTGGTTTACACTCCAGTCAAGGTCTTTGTCTCAATTTTATTTTTTCTATATCTAACAAGAACTAAGATAGTATTGAATTCAGATAATCTTCTGATACGAATTTACATGCATAAGCTTCAAAGGATCTTATTATCTGTGTAATTTAACTCAATGTATGGTTAAGATCTACTCTTCTATTACATTTTTATTTATTGTCAATCAATCACAAAATGTATTAATTTATTAATTATGGTAAACACTCAGATAAGAAGACTGTCTTGTTCCATTTGAAATATGCAATATTCTGGTCCATTTTTGCATATCTAATTATATATACTGATGTTTTGATATGTTATATAACTTTTGACCATTGTACCATCTCTTAAGCTCATGGCGTGAGGGATTGGGGTAGAGCACTAATTACTTCAATAATTTTTTCAGCATTAATGTCCTAGTCTATTTTATTGATATTATATTGAATACAATATTTTAGTCTACTTTCCAACACTCACATTAATTATTATCTTTTGTCAAAATTACGTGAGTTGCGCTCAATCTTGTCTCATTTCACTTTTTAATACTAAAAGTTGCATCATTCAAACATGATGAGTTTTAAAATTTAACATCACTCTTGGACTGTGGAAGTTAAAATTGTCATTTTTGGTGCTAAAATGGTTTCCAATTCACACAAAAGTCTTGATTCTATGTTCTAGTTTCCCACATGCCTTCAATTAAAAGTAAAAAGGCATTCTATGCACCGTGTAGAATAAGCAAGTTTCAAATAGAAAATCACCATATTACCATGAAAAAGGGAAAATGTTTAACACACCGTCCAAGTCATGTGATATGAATTTACATGCGAAATAAGGTGGTTTGAATAGAAAAGAAGAGATATATTTTATGCACCGTGTAAAATAAGTCGGTTTTAATAGAAACGCACCAAATTACCATAGAAAAGAGAAAATGTATAATACACTCTAAGCCATATGCGAGATGAATTTGAATCATCTTGTGATATGAATTTACATGCATAAGCTTCAAATGATCTTATTACCTATGTCATTTAACTCAATGTATGGTTAAGATTTACTCTTCTATTACATTTTTATTTATTGTCAATCAATCACAAATTTATATTAATTTATTAATTATGGTAAACGTACAGATAAGAAGATTGTTCTATCCCATTTGAGATATGCAATATTCTGATCTATATTTGCATATCTAATTATATATACTGATCTTTTGTTGTGTTATATAACTTCTGACAATTGTACCATCTCTTTAGCTCATGCCGTGAGGAATGGGGTATAGGAGAGGACTAATTACTACAATAATTTATTCAGCACTATTGTCCTAGTCTATTATATTGACTACAATAACTTAATGTGTCTACTTTCCAACACTCCCATTGATTATTACATTTTGTTAAAATTGCGTGAATTCCACTCAATCTTGTCTCATTTCACTTTTTGGTACTAAACGTTGCATCATTCAAACATGGACAGTTTGAAAATTTAACATTACTTGCACTATAGAAGTTAAAATTGTCAATTTTGTTGCTAAAATGGTCTCCAATTCACACGAAAGTCTTGAGTCTATGTTTTTTTTTTTTCCACACGCCTTTGATTAAAAGTAAAAAATGAGAGTTATATTTTATGCATCATATAGAATAAGCAGATTTGAAATAGAACATCACCAAATCACTATATAAAACAGAAAACATGTAACACACCATCTAAGTCATATTCGAGATAATTTAAATCCTATTTTGATATGAATTTACATGCTCAAAATGTCTTATTACATGTGTATTTTAACTCACGTATGGTCAAGACCTATTCTTCTATTACATTTTTATTTATCAACAATCAATCACCAATTTTGTACATCTAATAATATATATATATATATATATATATATATATATATATATATATATATATATATATATATATATATACTATTTGGGGCACTAATTAGGTATAATATTTGCTAAAAGTATACCAAATTGCTAAAAATAAAAACAAAATATTTGAAATAAAATTACTGAGATCACTTTAACATACCATAAGAAGAATGCTATTTGGGGCTCTAATTGGGTATAATTGATCATTTTAATAAAACAATAATTCTTATATTATTTAACAATACTTATATCCTATTAGAAATTGAAGGAACCTAATGTAAACTATGTAAGGAGACTTGAACCATGGTTAATGTTCGTCAAAAGGTAAATGCTCTTCCCAGTCTCATATAGTGAGGACTACTTTATGAATTATTTATCAATCTCGGTCTTCGCTAGTATGATTTAAAGAATTATCATTCAGAACTAAGAACAATCCTATACCAACTGACCAAGGCGTTCTTTCTATTTCTTGATGTGGATACTAATACTACTAGTTCTCTAGCATTGACTGATACATGTATGCTAAGACTTGTTAGACTTAAAATAAGTAAGATGTCTCTGTCTTGTATTCATTCCAAAGGACATAAGTAGACCTCTTCACCTTAACTACCACATCTAATTAATTTCTTCTTTAACATAATTACATCATTTTTTCTTAGTGGCAGAATAGGATGTCCACATTATGGGGTAGAATATTGCAGAAAATCTGTGTAGCATTTCTCAACAAAACGACAAACTTGGAAAGCACCACCGACTAGAAATTCTACCCCATGTTGTGGACACCATATATTCTTTCACTAAGAATAAGTATTTTTAAGTAAAGGCTGAGGACTTGTTTACACTCCAGTCAAGGTCTTTGTCTCAATTTTATTTTTAAGTAAAAACTAAGATAGTATTAAATTCAGATGTAAGTTTTAGGTTTAAAATTAGTATGCTATGAAATTATTTTACCCAATTATAAATAGAGCATCGATGGCCACCCAGCTTTGCCAACCTGGTTAATTTTTTTTTTTTTTTTTTTTTAAAGGTTCCTGGAAATACGGTAGCAAAGACAAAAAGAAAAAAAAGGTATAGTTTATGTTTGAAAATAATATTGAAATCTGACAAATTTGTAAGAATACAATGTGATATTGGAATCAAGTAGCTAGTATTTCAATCTATATGTACGTACATACGGAACTACCATAGAATTTATATGAATGAATTAACGAGTTCTATATGATATGGATAAATATGATTAAATTTAAGCATTGATTTGATCTTAATATATATTTTTACCAGAAACATCCTGAACTAGTTAAATCAATTAAATTGATTTCTAAAAAATTTAATTTAATCCAATCTGTCATACTTGTTTTTTAAATATTTGATCTAATCTCATCTTCTGAACTTAGTGAACTCAAAAATAAATAAATAAATAAAGTTAGATTTAATATATTAGCTTTAATAAATTAATTTAAATGTTTGGAACACTACCCTGATATCAAATTCGCCATCAAAAAAATTAGATACAGTAAAATATAAAATCCATTTGATTGGTTTGTGCTGGAACTTGCAAGGAACAAAAGTTTTATTTCTTCTAAAAATAAGATGCAATAATAAAATTATATCACATTCTGGACCAACCCTAATATTTTGTACAAGTCTCAAGTTCCTAAGTAGTCTTACCTAAAATCATTTAATATTGATATTTGCTTTAAATCATTAATAAATCCAAAGAAAGTTACTATATGAATATTTAGACAAATTAAGGAAATCTTCATCATCTTCTAATTCTGATGGTGGTTGTAGTGTCCCATCACTTACTCCATCCTTTTGACAATGGAAATCCACACAATCCTAAGTTTCCTGCATATGAAGTATTTCCAAAGGTATCAAAGTGAGGTGCTCGTGGAATGGGTCCTGTGAGTTGGTTTTTGAGACAAGTCTAGCACTCCCAAGAAAATCTAAATTTTTCAACCACCATGGAATTTTTCTGACAAGCTTGTTTGAAGAAAGGTCTAAGGATTCAAGAGCATTCAAATTTCCAAGTGATGATGGGATCCAATTTCTTTTGGAATATCTCCATAAAAGTTATTATTTGAAAAATCAATGGCAGTGAATTTCACTAGGTCAAATCATACCCTTTCCTTGTCACTGTAATGGAATCATGATAATACTCTACATGAGTGTGTGTGTATACCGCCACAGTTCCACCATACTCATTTAGAACAACAGCAATGTGAACCTTCCTAATGTGGAACTCTCTGAGACGATTCCAAACTGACATTGAATCTGCAAAATCAATAACAAAACCCTATTTAATTGAGACAGATAATATAAACAACAGATTCACAGAAAAATAAATAATACAATAAATTTCATTTAAAAAAACACAGGAACAACTTAAAATCGGCTCTAAGGATTACCAGGGACGAAGTATGCAGGTTTGTGGGCCATGTCTCCCACTGTAGTACTTTCTTTGAGATCCCCCTTCAAAATAGAAAGATCATAATTCTGCACACTATGAGATTGTTGCATAAAATCAATAAAAAAGGTGGTATTGGCCTTAGAGAGGGAGGAAGAGGAATAGAAATTCCCTGACCTTCTGAACATAATCCAGCAGATCCAATGCATAAGCAATGCCCACTATATTGTCAACACGTTGCTCAATCACAGGCACCCTAAACACACATCCTCAAACTTCTTAACTTTTTGAATATGCACTCAGCTGAAGCAAAAGTACCAATAATTAATTTACCTTGAATATTGTTGAGTCACCCACATGCTGTGGAAAGCAACAAGCGGACTCGCATCAATTGTAACTACATCAACAAGAGGTGTCATCACCTCTCTAACATGTGTATCCTTTATCTCTAACACATTTTCAATCATATCCTGCAAAAAAAAAAAAAATTCTTAACAAAACAGCATTTGAACCATAAAACAAACAAAAAAAAATTCTTGAAAGTTTTACATGGTTTCTTGAGGTAATAAGTGTTAAAAACTTCACAAAGCAATGGTACTAGTATGTATGTTGTAAATTCATTTTAATAAAATTCCCCTTTTGTTAGTTATCACGAAAATGTGAAATAATCAAAATGAGCCATATCATTTCGATCATCACATATAACTAGTCAGCAATCCATTCTGCCAAGAAAATATGAATGTGCCTTTACAGATTTCTTTGACTACTAGCATTCAGAAACTAAACAAAATGACTTATGTTTAGCATCAAAACGTGAAAATATAAGAAACATCATTAATTTTATTACCTGTTCTTCCTCCTCTATTGCCCCACTCAACTTAGCTCCATGCAACATCAGCTTCAACTCATCTTCAGTAACGTATGGCTCATTGACAAAGAAAACATCTAAGATACAGATAACGAAAGGGGAAAACAATAGTTAATAGAAAATTATTTACGACAAACTAAGTAATGACTCTTTCAATTAATGTGTTCTCACTAATGAGAATATTTGCCTCATATACTGGGGCATAGCCTGATCAATATTTAAGTGGCAACATTCAAACAAAATCCTAAATCCGTTTTAATAACATAATACAGTCAAATGAAATTCTTCTTGCGATTATTAGATGATTGAATAAAATATCAAGGATTGGACTACTATTTTTATTACATATATAACTACCACTTAAACCTCTGCTTCGTTGCTAGTAACCTACTGCCCCATTCTAACCCCGACTTCCTTCTCTACATAGCCTTAAACATAATATCAATAACTTCATACAAATATAACTTGATAAATAGAAAATTTATTATCAGAACCTTGTGTCCTCTTCTTTTGCTAGCCAAGAAATACTTTCTTGAATACAACTGAAAACCATTTGGCCCATTCAAATGATTTGTCTAAATTAACAAGGTGATACAGAGACATGACAAGTTGATGGAAATCGCTAACAAATGAAGTATGATGTGGAAGATACAAAAAGATAAAAAAAAAAAAAAAAAAGAAAGCAATGATTATCTTTTCACCAAAAAATGAAAGATCATGATCAAACATACCTTCTTCCTTTCAAACCAAGAGCTTTTAGCATTCCCATTGATTAATATAACAACTCTTCCCACAGGGTAAAGTACCAAGGAAAGCCATGCCACTGGCCTGACCTAGAAACATTGCAAAGTCAAATAGAGCACAGACAGTAACATCAGCGAAGCACGGAAAACCTACAGAACTACATTAAGCATGAGGTTGGGGAAGAAACAAGGGAAAGCCAACTCTATTAAGCATTAATAGAGACGCCCTTATTTAGATTGAAGAAAATGAAATATAAAACTTTTAGACTTACCACAAACCTAGCAACTTCTGTGGCATTACGAACAGCAACACTTTTTGGATTAATTTCAGCGAGAAGTAATACGGCCACCTAATATCATTCAGTAAATGGAAAACTGGTTAAAGCAATTGAAATAGGTTATAAACATCTTAGTGTGTATCTGCATGAGTTTTTAATCCATAGACAACATGAACTTTGTTTCAATGAGGACAAATACTCAGTTTGATGTCAACTATAAGCACTGCCTGTCATTTCAATATGAGTTCATAATATATATGCATGTCGTTAAAAGAGAGAGAAAGTTATAATTACAGTCATTACTCCCTGTTCTGCAAGGACCCCTGACCTCACCAAATAAAGTCATTGTCGCCTCTGTGACTAACGCAAAGGGCTCCAATATTTGCCACCTTGAATACGTAACTAGAATCTATAAAAGAATTAATTTTCAAACTCAATATGAAAACAAAAGAATTAGTTATGCTTACATTAAGGGGGAGGGTAGAAGGTTGTACCAATGAAAATAGTCGTCAAAAACTGAGTAACATCACTGCAAAACATTTTAAAGACACAATTATCAGGCTCTTTTTCCGCCGATTCCCACACCTGAATCAGAATAATATCAAATGGCCAATTAGAACAAATAAAACTATTTGAAGAGATGGCAATCATCTACTTGCACCAAAAGGTACCCATATGATGTTTCAGTTAACATCTTTTATGCTGAAACAGGTAATATGGTTTAGAATTCTCATTTGGCTATCCCTCAACTTCAAACAACTAAAACCCAAAAAAAGAAAGAGCATTCACAACACCTCAACGGAACACAGTCTAATATTATACCCAACATAGAATAATTGGACTTTTATAACTACATATGATAAAGCAGCACTAGAATAAATAAAATTAAATAATTTGCTCTTCACAATAATAACACAATCTGCAATAGATTATTCTAGACTCCATAAACCCCCAACATCAAAATGACAACACACTAAGCTATTACACTTCCAAGACTAGAACGATAACAAACACTTAAATGCATAATTTGTGACAACACAATTATATAAACATTAAACAAACAGAGAGTAGCTCAAGAATTTTATACCTTCCAAGGCCAAAGCGTGGTGATAGACGTCTCAGCCATTGAAAAGAACGCAGCCAATACCAAAAGCGCAGCCAAAACCAAACCTTGCTCTTTAAACACTATCAAAACCTGAGAAACTTTAGTGACTTTTTTCACGACCCAATTCTGCAGTGACTTATTGGTTTCACGTGGGTTCTAGTGTCGAAAATTTTGTTTTTCGGCAATCTAGAAATGTGAAACTTTGAATAGTGATGAATTCTGGGTGAAATCTTGACAAGAATTTTAGAACATCGATTTTGTGGAGGAAAAACGAGTTTTTTTTTATTGTTGGAAGGAACGTGGGTCGATTGAAAACCGAAGATTCAAGAGCAAAATCCATGAAAAAAATAATTAGGAAAAAAAGAAACCCAGAATTTAAAAGTCAAGAATTAATGGGAAATTCGGTCAAAATTTGCGAAATGAAGAAGATTGAGATACGTACAAGAATTTATGGGTTTTGGGGTTTATGGATTTTGGGATATAGTTGAAATGGAAGATTTAGAGAAGTGAAAGTGGAGACGCCTCCATTTTCAATATTTGGTTTGGTAGTTGAGTAATGCTACAGTTACCGAAGGGTGTGCACCGAATGACGTGACACAATTCCTGACCGTTGATTTATTATCAGTTAATATTAATCAACGGTCAGGATTTTGCCACGTCATTCAGCAAATTCGGTGTAAACTTTTCGGTAACTCTATCATTTACCTTGGTAGTTTGATTGGTATTGAAGACAAGGATTAGTCTGTTGTGTTACGGTGCAGGTGGGAGTGTTAAGTTCTAAAATTACAATATATCCTTACTTTTTTTTAAATAATGAAAAAGGAAGAAAAATAATAATCAATGAATAGTGGTTATTAAACTGAGGTGCGTTTGGTTCAAAAATATTTGATTACTGGAAATGTTATATTAATGGAAAGTTAGATTACCTTTTAAGGTTATTGAGAATTTTTAGGAAAATATGTTTGGTTAATTGGAATATATTGATGGAAATATTATATTAATGAGTAATACTAGCCTTACAAAGAAACATACAAAGAAGTATACAAAGAGTCAAATACAGCCCTTGAAAGAAGAGAAAAAGAGAGAGAGAGAGAGGCAATCATGAATTTCAAGGGCTGAATTTGACTCTTTGTGTGCCTCTTTGTATGCCGCTTTGTAAGGCTAGTATTACTCTATATTGATGGAAATATTATATTAATGAGTAATACTAGCCTTACAAAGAAGCATACAAAGAAGTATACAAAGAGTCAAATACAGCCCTTGAAAGAAGAGAAAAAGAGAGAGAGAGGCAATCATGAATTTCAAGGGCTGAATTTGACTCTTTGTGTGCCTCTTTGTATGCCGCTTTGTAAGGCTAGTATTACTCTATATTAATATGTTTGATTCGGTGGAATAAATTGGTGGGTATATTATTTAAATTACTAAATTTCCTTCACTTTTAAATATTAATATAGTAATATTATTTTTATTATTAATTTTAGAATAATTTTTTGTAATCCCCAAAATTTTAGATTTAGCTAAAACACCCTAGCTTATATAAAAACTTTAATTTATAACAAAATTACCTTCACTCACCTCAAGCCATTGTCGGCCGCTAGCCACCACCATCAGCCACCACATTCTAATGCTGGGAATTGCGGGGAGTCACCATGAGTTGCCGATGTGGTTGTTTCCGGCCATATTGATAGACGAAAACGGCCAGATGGCCATCAATTTGGCCAAAAATGGCCAGGCCATTTCTAGCCAGATCGATGGATATGGTTGTTAATAGCCAGATCGATGGTCGTTGACGGCCAGATCTCACCCAAATCTAACTGTTAACGACTATGGATCTAGCAAAAAATGGTCAAAATAGATCTAGCCATTTTCGGCCAGATCTACAACCATTTGGCCATTTTCCGTCATCAATATGGTTGGAAACGGCCATATTGGAGCCTCTCAGTGACTCTCGATGACTCCTGGGGACTTTCGACGACTACTGGTGGTGGTTGGCCAACTACAGACGGTGGTGGTTGGCCAGCTACCGACGGTGGTGGTGGTGGTCTGCAATTTGTTTTAAATATAAGGGTATTATTTTCTAAAAACTTCACTAAACATGGGTAAAATTGTACTGGTGGATTAATGTAAATTGATTTTGAAACAAGGGCATTATTGTCTAAAAAATTTATTAATAAGGGATAAAATTTTAACAAAAATAAGATAACTAAGTAATCTTACAATACCCAAGAAAATAGAGGTAATCATATTATTTTCAATATTACCAACAGTAACACTACTATTTGTATAAGAAGATTACTGAAATCTTATAGTATTGGACAATCAAATGTGATAATCAAATAACATACTAACATATGATGACATTACTACAATAATCTCATATAACTTCCAATCAAACGCCCCTAAGTGGATTTCAGACTCCTTGATTAATTTAATGATTCTTGTTGAAAGACGAATGATTTGTGCAGTTTTGTAGGAAGGTAAGATGTTCTTTTTTATTATTTTTTTAAAAAAATATAACGACTAAAGAGATTTGGAGATAAATATGTAAAGCACAAAGTTTCTTTAATAAAACTCCCATGAATATAATAGGATTAAAATTCAAGTGCCTAATAGTAAAATGTTCAGGCTGGCAAAAGTTCTCCTCATGCAAAAGCTTAGAAATTGAACACTTACAATAGGACTAGTAAATGTAGCATAAAAAATATAAGCTTACCAATAAATTGAAGTTCTTCGCAACACAAATAATAACAAACAAATTATTTTTTCCAACAAGACTTGAAGCATTTTTCATTTATGCTTTTCTAGAAAATGTGGCTTTACCAAGAAAACTAGCAAAATAATAGATTGTTGAAAGATAATAGATAGACCATGCTGATTCAGTCGGTTATGCTCCTTGCTCTTGTCAAGTACGTAGCTCTGAAAAGAAAGAAAAGGTTGAAAAATTAATGCCATAGTTTATATTCAGATTCTTGAAGAAGCATAAAAATATATGCCATAAAAATCGAAGCACTCACCTTGTTAAGAGCTGCGCTTGAAGTCACTAACTTCTTCTTCTTGAATGGTTTCTCTTCAATCTTGTTATGATTCTAAGCCTTACTCTTTCAACTATTATTACAAACCATAGGGGTTTTCCAGTTGTGAATACAATGTATTTCATAGACAAGCCTATTATCAATCCGCATCTGTAATCTATCAAAAACAACATTAAAATTGTTTATATTAAGACATTATTTAATTGTTTTATCTTCTACATTATTGTATCGTGAGACAGATACACCAACGTTGTAAATTTTGACGTAGAGAATAAAATTTTCCTCACATCATTTCCAAAGGTTTGAATTTGATTCCCAAGTAACGTTCTACTTATGAATCAAAACTGTTCAACTCTAACATTGCATTACCATAAACCAAAATTACAAACAACATTGAACATTGCCACACAAAATAATGGAAAGTGAAAGTAAAATACTCAGCTAGTTACTCAAGTAGAGACTAATATAAAAATCAGAAGTTTTCTAGTGTACATAATCTGTAATAAAGAGTCCCTAAATTGGTCTCAAAGATCTCACTACATTGTACTTTGATAACATAATCAAAATTAATAGAGACGCCCTTATTTAGACTGAAGAAAATGAAATATATAACTTTTAGACTTACCACAAACCTAGCAACCTCTGTGGCATTACGAGCAGCAACACTTTTTGGATTAATTTCAGCAAGAAGTAATACGGCCACCTAATATCATTCAGGAAATGGAAAACTAGTTAAAGCAATTGAAATAGGGTATAAACATCTTAGTGTGTATCTGCATGAGTTTTTAATCCATAGACAACATAAGCTTTGCTTCAATGAGGACAAACACTCAGTTTGATGGCAACCTATATCCTGTGCACCCATAACTTAGATTTCGACTATAAGCACTGCCGGTCATTTCAATATGAGTTCATAATATATATGCATGTCCTTAAAAGAGAGAGAAAGTTATACTTATAGTCATTACTCCTGTTGCTGCATGGACCCCAGCCTCACCAAATAAAGCTGTTGCTGCTGCCTCTGTGACTAACGCAGTGGCTCCAATATTTGCCGCACTGAATATGTAACTAGAATCTATAAAAGAACTAATTTTCAAACTCAATATGAAAAGAAAAGAATTATGTACACTTACATTAAGGGGGAGGGTAGAACGTTGTGCCAATGAGAATAGTCGTCAAAAACCGAGCAACATCACTGCAAAGCATTTTAAAGACACCATTATCAGGCTCTTTTTCTACCAATTCCCGCACTTGAATCAGAATAATATCAGATGGCCAATTAGAACAAATAAAACTATTTGAAGAGACGGCAATCATCTACTTGCACCAAAAGTACCATATGATGATTCAGTTAACATCTTTTATGTTGAAACAGGTAATATGGTTTAGAATTCATAGAGCGTGTGCTTATTTTATTAGTCCATATATTCGGCTATCCCTCAACTTCAGACAACTAAAACCCAAAAAAAGAAAAAGCATTCACAACACCTCAACGGAACACAGTCTAATATTATACCCAACATAGTATAATTGGACTTTTATAACTACATATGATAAAGCACACTACAAGAAAAACTACATTCTGCAACCAATTTTTTAGCAACTAACCAGAATTAGTTGCAAAAAGGTTACATTTACCAACTAAATTGTCATTGGTCGGGCAAAAAGCAACTCAATTTGGGGGTACACATGTTCCAACTTTTGGCGTCTAAAGTTAATGTTGTGTGACTATTTTGTTAGTTGCAGAACAAGTTATGTTAGTAACTAATAAATTTAGTTGCAATTTTTGGTGAGCCATTTTTCCCTCCATAATTTGACAATTTGCATCTAAAATATTTGATTTTGCATCTACATTATCGGTTACAAAAAAAATTTTTTTGCAACTACCCATTAGTAGCTAAATTAGTTGCAATTAATTAAGAATGTATTAGTAACTATTATGATTAGTTATAGAAAAATTAAATTATCAAAATATCCCATATTTGGACAATAATTACAAGGGCCCCAAGGCATTTTTAGCAACAAATGTTTGTGTTCATATTAACAATAGTTGCAAAAAAATATATACAGCAACTAAATTCGGTTTAGTTGCCAATTTAAGTTGAAAAATTAATCTTCCCCCCAAATTATTTGTTCCCGCCAGACTTGCAACTATAACTAATTCTTTCATGACTAAAAATTTAGTTGCAAATTGATTTGTTTGCAAAATATAATTATATTGAAAAATTAAACAACTAATTACAAGCCTTACTTTTTAAAGTTATTTACAGAAAACCCTAACCTATATAAAGCAAGCCTTTCCCCAAACTCCCAATCTTCTCCACGCAAATCCCTACCTATTTCCCCAAATTCCCAATCTCATAACCTTACCTACCTCTTCTCTTCACCACGCAAATCCCTCCCTGTTTCCCCAAATGCCCAATTTCTTCTCCATGCAAATCCCTGGCGATTACCCCAATAGGTTATATGTTTGTCAACCATATGCCAATTTTTGTCATGACCCAGTTTGTTTGCGATTTCCTCCGGATCTGCTTTGTTTTGTTGATTATTTGTTGAAGGTTTGTTGAAAATGGTGTTTAAGGTTCGATTTGGTTGTTTTTTTGGGTGGTTTTAGTTGAGTTTTTGCTTTTGGGTTTAGATCGTTAGATCTTCTACATTTGGGGTTTGTATTCAATTTGGTGTTTGGGTTTTCGGTTACTCGTGGGTTGTTTGATTATAGGGTGATTGATTTAGGGGTCTTGTTTCTCTATGTGATTTTTTGGAAGAAATAAGGGGAATATTTGTGAATATAAATATATATATATATATATATATATATATATATATATATATATATTTAGTTTAGCATTCGGTTGTGGAAGAAACTGTAAAATTTTATGTGCTTAGCGTTTTTTGTTTTTTAATGTGTCCTGAAATCATTTTTTAGTTGAGTGATGATACACACAACTTAGTTTTTGCTTTTTTTTTTTTTTTCTCTGGGTTATTGATGGGGTTTAATGGTGATCACGGGTTATGGGTTTCATGATCCAAGAATGCAATGTATATTTTTTACAGCAGTTCAGACATAGGGAAAATGCTTTTGCACGAGAAGTAGAAGAAGACTTCAGTGTTTGAAGTCCAAAATACATAAAATGCCATTTAGTTATTTTCAAGTTCAACTACTTGTTATGGAAATAATTTCTGTGTATTTCTTGTTATTCTTTTTCAAATACGGTTCCAAGCTTGTTTCATATCTGCTATAGAGATGATAGATATAGCAAGTTTATAAGTACTATGGAGAGAGAGTGGTGGGCGAGAGAGGTGAGAGAAAACTTTGATGGAATAGATTTGATTTTTGATGGAAAACCCACCCTGTTTTGACAGAATATTTGGAGTTTCTCAATCTATCTTGAAGCAGTTGCCATCTTGCCCCATCTGGTATCGCTGCAAAGGTCAAGCAATATTGACAACCTAAGACTTTGTTTTCCTTCTTGGGTAAGCCATTACATGTTCCCAAAGCTGCGTACTTTCTTTCATCCTATTGATCATATTGTTCCATTTGTTCCAATTACTATTCAGTCCTCAAAATTGTATGTAGATGAATGTTTCTGTGAGAACTGCTCTGGCTGTAAAGTGTTTTAACTTTCTGTTAGTATCTTAACTTTCAAGGATTTCATTCCCGCTGTCCTTGAGAGTGGAGTATGAACAGATTGCCAAACAGTAAAAAGATTTTGAGAAGTTATTATAGAAGATAAATTGTATTAAGAGGTGAGGACTGTAACATCATTCAATCAATACTAATGAATTTGTAACTTGATGAGATGAGCAGATGAGCACTTAAAACTGAAGTAGAACACAATATTAGAAGTTAACTATATCTTTGGTATGCAACAACATTCATAAAACCTAAATTACAATTAGACAACTCAAAACTACTGCATATCATTGATGCATTCCTATGAAATAATAGAAACTTGTCAGACAATTTGATATATACTAGAAAATTATTATGAGCCTGAGCAGATGAGATTTCAGCTCTACTGTGTTCTAAATCTTTGTACATTCTGTGCGCAAAATACAAAGTCCCTTTTGTAGTTTATTTAATTTCTTCTATGAATATCCCCAATTTATTTTACATTTAAAGTCATTTGTGCCATGCTTTTCTTTTTCTTGGATCATTCTAGTGTTTGCTTATAATATTCTGCTAAAAGTACATTGGTGCTGCTTGCTGATCATTATGAAGATAAAATAAGCTAAGTATGGGTTGTAGAACTAGAACCAACGACATTAGCTCGTATTCGGGTTTATTGAAGAATATGCCATAATAAACTTCTAGATTTGAAGTCTAAATGATTATACATCCATTTCCATATATATATATATGTATATATATGCTCTGAGGTTGATGATTTTACCAAATATTGTAATTTGCCTTGAAAATGAACCGAGCATCCTTGTAAGTTATACTAAATTGCAAATCAAGGGCAGTTTTAGTTATATGCTATTTTATTTTATCCATCAGACCAGAGGGTTTACTCCTCCAAGAGGTTAATGCTTGCTCATTCCGTACTAAAGTGATCTGACTTTAGTCAAACGTGTGTTGTAGTCGTATATGATAATTATCTTACTTTCATTAATTGTTGTTGTCGTTCTTGTATAACCATAATCAGAACCTAGCTGCTTGGTTCTCTCTTCTTTCATGTGTGCTTAATGAAATTGCAATTACCTGCAATTATGATATTGTTAGACCGGTCGTCACGGTCACAAAATTAAACCTAAGTACCGTAGTTAGCGGTAAGCAGGGTCGAATCCACAGAGAGCAAGACTAACGACCTAATGTATATTTGAGTTAACGAAAGAGAAATTGGCAAAATGATTGATTAAAACTAAGGAAACTAATTACTTGCAGGAAATTAAAAGCATTAAATAAATTGCTAACTAAAACACAATATTAAAAGCGTTGTCGCTACAGGTTCGGTTTGACTCATGACCAGCTCTCACAATTCCTCTCCTCGCTCTTCAATTTCCTAATCCTACAAGGCTAGGCAAATCAATAGAAATATCTCCCGGCAATCTAGGCATAATCTATCCTGTCTCCCCGTCGTCTTAGTTACAGATCGATTGGTTAAAGACTATCATTGACTAACCGAAAAATGCTAAACCCTTAAACACCACTAGTTGGTACAATGTTAACAAGTACAACCTATCAACCTGTATCACCCAATCAACTAATTACACAATAAATGCATTTCTAGTAGAAATGATATTAAACGCTACTACAACTTGATTGCAATCAGTACCGAAGCAATTTGAAGTCATAATCAACATTCAATAATCTCAAACCGACATTCAATTATGCGAAAAGTTATATATCAATAAACGTTCTCAATGGACATTATCAATTCAACACATCGAGCATCAGAATAATATTAAAGTATCGCAAACAAACTAAAACGAAAACAAATATAATCTGAATACAAGAAACTTAACCAAATATCCAACACTCGGGCTCATCCAACTAGTCGAGAGCTGATGAGGAGATTAGTGGAGTCAATCTCGATCTCGCCTACACCGTAACGGACAACCGGGAACTCAGCCGCTCATGGTGGTGATGACGGAGGCTGAAACAGTGGAAACGGAGCTGATCATGGCGAAGAGCAGGTAACCGACAGCGATATGATGCAAAGAAGGGCCGAAAACGACCAACGGACAACCCGGAATACAAACAGTCGCGGTTCGCTGGAAAACGTTAATTTTCCGGCGGGTCTCCGGAAAACGGTGGCGGAAATGGGATCCGAAGGTACCGATGGAAAGCTCTGGTGATGGAGAGTTCAGATCAGGTTCTGGGGAGGTGAGAAGTCGCCGGAAATGAGCAGGATCTGGCCTGGAAGGCGAAACAACACGGTGGGAGGCGAAGCGTCGCGGTGTTGTGTGGCGTTCACGGTGGCGGCTTACGGTGGCGGATGACGGATCAATGCATGGGGAGATGAATCGTCGCCAGAGGGAGACGAAGGGTCGCCGGAAAACTGGGTGAACAGCCTCCCTTTTCAGGCGAAGATGCATTTTTCTTTTATAGAACAAATTACAAAATATCAGTTTGGTCCCTACATAATTGAAAAGTGACAAAATCAGCCCCTTAAAACATGACATTTTACCCCCTAAACAGCATAAATGAGTCAAAATCACCCTTAATCCATAAACCACAACCTAATATCAACTCATATACTTTCCAAAATCATTCCAAACACGTTAAATTCATAAGAAAAATATTAGGAAGCTATTTTCGTGAATAAATTCATAAATTCTTTAATTGTCTCAATATACTTCAATTTAATCACAAATGGGGTATTTTTATCACCAAAATAGAGTCACTTTCATGACTCTAACACATTCCCCAACTTACTCTTTGCTCTTCCTCGAGTAAAGTTAAAAGAACTCTTTCAACATTCTCACAAAACCATACACAACCATATTCATCAACAACCAAGACATTCATCAAAAGGTAAAGTGAAGAATTTGAACATAACAAGTAAATAACACAATCCTAAATAAAGAACTAAAGTTTCTGTCAAGATTTGCCTATCTCCATTCAAGTTTCTCAAACACACATTTCATATTCATATCATAATGTTAAATTATCATGCAAAACTCCCCAACTTATGTACACGCAACATAATGCTCATTTTCCACACAAGATTTTGACATATAATTTCTTTTTCATTCATCACCTTTTTTTTTTTTTTTTTTTCTTGTCTTAACTTCTTAAGCTTTCTAGAAGGTCCGTGTAACGGGCTTTAGGTTAATGACTCCCAAACCAAACGGCTATAGGGCACTAAATGTAAAACACTCCTCGAACTTACTCACCCAAACCAACTAGGCTACAAGTCAAGACTTTATTTCTTTTTTTATTTTTTATAAAGCTCATGATCTATGTAATGATTTCTTAAGCTTTCTAGAGGACCCATGTAACGAGCTTTAGGCCAACCGCTCCCAAGCTAGATAGCTTTAGGGGATTAGGTGTAAAACACCCCTCGGGCGTACTTACTCGAGTCAACTAGGCTACAAATCAAAACCAAATCATTAAGCAACATTTAAGCACTTTTAACACACGCAAGAAAATAAATGAAAATTTGCTCCATGGGCATGTAAAGTATGTGGGAGACTTGCATAAACACTAAAACACATGACATTTACACAAAACGGTATCTAACCACAATTATGGACAAACCTAGCACAAAACAGAACCAATAGTTCAATGTTTAAAACCATGTTGCAACAAACAATTTTCAAAAACCTCACAAAACCTTTCAACTAGCACCTCAATTGCTTCAAAAATGGTGATTATGCATGAATTCTTGAAATTTTTTTTTTAAAAAAAAACTTACTTTAGTTCACTTTCACCACTTTTGGACTTACAAGAGCAAGATTCAACATATTTTCAACAAAAAACAACATCATCATGCCACAAAAATTTAAGCACAATCCATTCAACACACAATCTCCACAAAAGCATCATCAACCACAGTTTACAAAAATATCACAATCTCCACAAAAGCATCATCAACAACACTTCCCAAAAATATGATCAACAACATACTCCACAAAATAAAAATCAATCAACACTCCCCAACTTAAAATGTCATTGTCCTCAATGACCCACAACTACAAACATCCTCCCCAACTTAGCATCAAATGATCTCAAATGGCAATATGATCAATAACATTAAAATCGTCCAACATATTTGAGAAACAAGAAATCTAACAATAACAGCATATAAGGTGGAGAGATACAACCTGAGGAACAATGATGGGGTTGTCACCAACGGAGTTCGTGGAGCATGCGTAAGCGAAGCCTTGGACTAGTTAATGAGTTTCCAAACATGGCAATTCCTGCAAAGACAAAAATAACAAAAACATAAAAGCAATAAAAACATATTTAAAAAGGTGGGTTGCCTCCCACTAGCGCCAAGTTTTAAGTCTTCAACCAGACTGAATGCGAACATCAAGTTCAAGGTGGTTGAAACGTTGGCGGTGCCTTACATGACCCTCGCCATTCAGCAACAAGTAGGGTATCACGAGGTCCCAAGAAGGCATATTTGAATTTAATACGCCATTTTCATGTGCACAAGTCTTTTAAGAACTTGGCATAGGCAGGTATGAGCTTAATGGCATCAAGAAGTGGAATACCAATCAGCCCTTGTCTAAACAACTCAACCATTTCCTCCATCCTAGTAGTTTTCTTAAAGTTGGATGCATTATTCGACTCTAGGCCTTGAGGACAAGGTTCTATCGGCATGTCAAATGCAAGGGATAGTTCTTTCTCCCCAACTTCCTCGTTTTCATGTCTCGGCACACCTAACTCTATGGTTGGTTCTCTTTCACTCCTCTCGGCTTGGTTTCCCTCTAAGCTCTCTTTCTCCCCAAACTCAGCATATAATTCCCTCTCAAGCCTAGCTTGTTCATGAAACCCCATCTGGTGAGGTGCACCATTGAGATTATCAACAACTTGACTCGGCAAATGGCATTCCTCTCTCTTATAAACCGCTTCAGCTATTTGACCTATTTGGGTCTCTAGCTTACTAATAGATTGGGAATGGGAATGTAATATCTGATAATGCTGTTCTAAGTCATTGAACCTAGCATTCATGTCATCTTTCTGTTCTTGCATGGTTTGGAGCATTTGAGCCATCATTGATTCCAGTGGACTGCGCTCGAGAGTGGGCTGTTGGACGGGAGGTGGGATTCTAGGTTGGGTAGGTAGTTGGACTGAATACATGTCCCAATAATTGCCCTATTGATTGGAAGAACTATATGGCATATTATGGGAGACATTCTGAGATTGTTCCTGCTTCCATGCAAAATTAGGATGGTCATGCCACTTACTATCAAATGTGTTCGAATACAAATCCTGTCGTCTCTGGAAACCTTGTGCATCTTGCACTTGCTCCTCAAAAGTGTAAAGAGTTGGTTCCTCAAATGTGTACTCAACAGCTAAAAGATCTGAAGGCATAGAAAAGACATCCTGACTTGTCCTACCGTGAGGTGGTTGCCTAGAAGCTTGCCCATGTATGGATATGAACATGTCAAATTGATAGGCTAAAGACTCCAACTTGGAGTCTATATCGTCCAAAGGAGAAAACTCATAAATGCCACCATTCCTAGGCGGTTGCCGTATGATAGGAATCCTAGAAGCAAGATGGTTGTGCATGGGATACATATTTTCATCCATCCTACGTACTTTCTATTGTCGAATCCAAGGGTACTAAAATTGGTTGATACAACTATCTACCAAACATTCATCAACAAGTGTACCAAAGGTTCCACCAACAACCACAACATCAAAATTAAACGAAAAAGAAAAAGAAAAAGAACAAAAAGCAAATTCAAAAACCACACACAAAGAAGAAAAAAAAAGCTAAATATGATCCCTAAAAAAAAAAAAACACATAATAAACAAACTAAAACTAACAGTCAAACAAAAAGAAATTATTACTAAATTAAAAACTAAATCCTATGAATAAAAACAAAATATGCAAAACTAAAACAAACATGCAAACTAAATGAAAACGAAACATGCAAACATCACGCAAATGATTAACAAGAACTAAAAAGAACTAAAGCAAAAAAGATTAGAAAATATCACAATCGGGTCACGCTTAAACTTTGAGGCATATGACACACTGCAACGTTTCCCCAATTGCGATCTTCCTGCAAAATAAAAACAAACACAAATGAAACTGTCCTAATGAAAATTAAAGAACATAGAAAAATTAGACTAAAAGTATTTACAAACCCAAATACACACAGAGTCAACAGCACGTTGCTCCCCAGCAACGGCACCAAAATTTTGTTAGACCGGTCGTCACGGTCACAAAATTAAACCTAAGTACCGTAGTTAGCGATAAGCAGGGTCGAATCCACAGAGAGCAAGACTAACGACCTAATGTATATTTGAGTTAACGAAAGAGAAATTGACAAAATGATTGATTAAAACTAAGGAAACTAATTACTTGCAGGAAATTAAAAGCATTAAATAAATTGCTAACTAAAACACAATATTAAAAGCGTTGTCGCTACAGGTTCGGTTTGACTCAAGACCAACTCTCACAATTCCTCTCCTCGCTCTTCAATTTCCTAATCCTACAAGGCTAGGCAAATCAATAGAAATGTCTCCCGGCAATCTAGGCATAATCTATCCTGTCTCCCCGTCGTCTTAGTTATAGATCGATTGGTTAAAGACTATCATTGACTAACCGAAAAATGCTAAACCCTTAAACACCACTAGTTGGTACAATGTTAACAAGTACAACCTATCAACCTGTATCACCCAATCAACTAATTACACAATAAATGCATTCCTAGTAGAAATGATATTAAACGCTACTACAACTTGATTGCAATCAGTACTGAAGCAATTTGAAGTCATAATCAACATTCAATAATCTCAAACCAACATTCAATTATGCGAAAAGTTATATATCAATAAACGTTCTCAATGGACATTATCAATTCAACATGACGAGTATCAGAATAATATTAAAGTATCGCAAACAAACTGAAACGAAAACAAATATAATCGAATACAAGAAACTTAACCAAATATCCAACACTCGGGCTCATCCAACTAGTCGAGCTGATGAGGAGATTAGTGGAGTCAATCTCGATCTCGCCTACACCGTAAGCGGACAACAGGGAACTCGGCCGCTCATGTTGGTGATGACGGAGGCTGAAAGCAGTGGAAACGGGTGATCATGGCGAAGAGCGGTAACCAACAGCGATATGATGCAAAGAAGGGCCGCGACCAGCGGACAACCCGGCAATACGAGCGCGTTCATTGAAAGCGTTAATTTTCCGGTGGGTCTCCGGAAAACGGTGGCGGAAATGGGATCCGAAGGTACCGATGGAAAGCTCGGTGATGGGGAGTTCGGATCAGGTTCGGGGAGGTGAGAAGTCGCCGGAAATGAGCAGGATCTGGCCTGGAAGATGAAGAGTTGCGGCTAAATCGCGGATTCACGGCGGTTTCGCGGACAGGTGAAGCTAGGGAAGTGTAGATCCGGCTGTGGGGAAGGGAGATCTACCCCTGGGGAGCTGAACCGTCATCGAAAAATGATGAAATCTCGCCTGGAAGACGAAACAACGCAGTGGGAGGTGAAGCGTCGCGGTGTTGTGTGGCGTTCACGGTGGCGGCTTACTGTGGCGGATGACGGATCAATGCATGGGGAGATGAATCGTCGCGGGAGGCGAAGGGTCGCCAGGAGGGAGACGAGGGTCAGCGGAGGGAGGCGAAGGGTCGCCGGAGGGAGCAGAAGGGTCGCCGGGTGAACAGCCTCCTTTTCGACGATGCATTTTTCTTTTATAGAACAAATTGCAAAATATCAGTTTGGTCCCTACATAATTGAAAAGTGACAAAATCAGCCCCTTAAAACATGACATTTTACCCCCTAAACAGCATAAATGAGACAAAATCACCCTTAATCCATAAACCACAACCTAATATCAACTCATATACTTTCCAAAATCATTCCAAACACGTTAAATTCATAAGAAAAATATTAGGAAGCGATTTTCGTGAATAAATTCATAAATTCTTTAATTGTCTCAATATACTTCAATTTAATCACAAATGGGGTATTTTTATCACCAAAATAGAGTCACTTTCATGACTCTAACAGATATATGTAGATTTCATGTTGTAGAGTGCGGTTGGAAACAGTTATTCAACTTTTAGTTTACATCAAATTGCACATAAAATCAATGTGTATTTATAAAATCATTAAATAACTTGTAGGATATGAATTATTGGTGATTAGTTGTGTATATTTGCTTCGTTTTCCAATATTAAACTGATATTCTCATTTCCCATGGGAATTTCGGATTAATGGTTCTGATGGTATGCTTGTATGATTATATGTACTCTTTACTATTTTCTGTATGTGTAAATATAGTTAATGATCATATTTCGTGAGATTAAATATATAAAGTGACTTATATCTTACCTGGTATGTTTTCTCTTATGTTGATGTTTGCAGATTCCAAAGATGGCTCCTGGTACAAGACGAACCCTTGCTAGACGTGCAAATGTTTTTTGACAGAATCATAGTCCTGTACCGACTCCTGAAATTGCTGTAATCATTGGTAAAGTTATGATATTGATCCATATAAGCATACTGAAATATATACTTGGATTTTAGATATTGTTTACAATGTTTGTTCAAAATTTAAGAATACATTTTACTTTACCAACATGTAAACCGTCATTGTGATAACATATTATTTACTAATGATGCATTATTTTGATTTAGTAGACAATATTGTGGCAAAAAATGTGAGAGGGAAGAGTAGAGGAGTTGGATGTAAAAGACTCATGACCACATCGCAGTCTAAGTTGCATGTAGACTTTCAAAAAGAAGATGGAGTACCTACTGGAGTCAATGCATCAAAGTTGAGTACTGAGGTAGGAATAGTTGCGAGGAACTATGCTCCCGTTAGAGCGCTTACTTGGAAGAAAGTTCTCTACGATGTCGAAAAACAAATGATTGTTCGTATCATGGTAATGTAGTTTAATATCATTATCCATATTGTGATACTTCCTTATGAAAATAATATATAATACCCATATAAGTTTAATGCATGTACATTATTGATGAATTTAGACCAAGTTTGACATTGATGTCACGGAGCCCCATGTACTCAAATGGCTGAAGCACAAATTGTGTAAGAGATTCAACAGCTTCCAGAGTGCCCTACACAAGAAATTCAAAGCATATGCTACTAAGGAGGAAGCATTACATAATAAACCAGAAGAAATTAAAGATCTCGATGATTGGATATATCTTTTTGACCTTTTTTCTAGTGAAAAGTTTCAGGTAAGGTCAACATGGCTTTTAATGTTATTATATATGTATTGTATTTTAATATTAAATTTTGTGGTGTTAGGCACGGTCAAAAACTTATTCTGAGAACCGGTCAAAGCTGAGGTGTAACCACCGTGGTGGTTCCAAGAACTTTATCCAGCACAAAAAGGAAAATGTATTTAATATGATTCATCTATACAAATATACAACTTTGTTTTCCCGTTTACTAATTTTAATTGCATTTATGGTCAATGATGATATGAACTGTTAAGGCGCACCAACTTGGGGAATCTATCGGTCCTATACAATTATTTCATGACACTCGTTGGAGCGCTGAGAAAGGGTGGATTAATGAACAAGCAAGAGAGCTATATGTAAGTTGATCGTCTTTCAATTATCGATATATGAAATGTCTTACCATTGAATTCGGTATAACTATATGGTGATACGGAATGGAAGTTGATCATCATTGCATTTCTCTGTCATCTTTTGACCTGTAATTATGTTGGTGCTTGTGCATTTGTTTGATATTGGCATTTAGTTTTCTTGAGTGTTACCAAACTTTTATAACTTTGCTGTGGTTTGCTATTGATATGTTACAAACATTGTAGAATAAGGCTGAAATTGAACTTGTGTTATATTGTTTCTCTTGATTGAACTTAACAGTTTGAATTTTTTAAAGCAGAAAGTTAGAGTTTCTTCTAGTAGGGAAAACCTGTTTCATGGTTTATGTAGATATTTTAAAGTTTCTTCTAAGCTTTTTTGCATCAATTGTCATCCATCCTAGGGACATCCTATAACTAAAAGTGCAATTTTAGGAGCCTTTAAGAGCATTTTTATTTTCATGGATTGATTTTATTTATGTTAGCATGTTGTTAATTGATTAGTAAATATGTAACTTTAAAATATCACCTAATGGAAGTCTAGATTCTAGTGAGGATTTTATGATCTAGATATTATTATTGTCTGAATTTATAATCTGAATGTCGTATCGCTGAACTTGGACAGATGAGATTAGATTTTTTTTAATTTTTTTATTTGTGTGTGTGTGTGAAGTCTTCCTCCATGGAATTGATTCACTTGGATCGAAACCACCTAAATCGAGAATGATTTAAAATTGTGCACATCATCTTCTGAAATGAATTTTTTCACTACACTAGATCTTATGCTGGCATTAGTGTGCACTGATCAATGATCAATATATAATTTAAATGAGATGGAGTTTTCATTCTTCTCTTTGGGCACCTTTCTTGATTTGTACACTTAGAATGAATCTATTATTTTCAAACAATTCAGCTTCATGATTGCTGAAGATCATGTAAGTTAGTGGAGTTTTTACAGCGTGTTAGTGTATGTCCTTGGGTTTAGGCTAGCAATGGCAGAGAACCACGGCTTTGTTTTGCCTCTTGGAGAATTAAAACACTTTGAAAATGGGAAATGCATATGTACTGATTTATACTTCTTGATGAGTAATACTGAACTAATCAACTTCCATTCTGTATCTTCAAAGCATATGCCACATCACTTTTATGATATTTACAAAATCCAACAACCTTATCTTTCCAATTAATTAGCATGTTTATGCATGGATATGTGACTGTAAATCTATTACTTATATGTTTGTTTAGTATTAGATTGATAATGTTTTAGATACTTGCTTCTCTACTCCATCAAATTTATTTTTGTTTGGTGCTGCAGTATTCTTTTATGTTGCTATATAGTTTGTTGGTTGACTTATTGATTATGCATTGAATTAATGGTAGGAAAAAATGATAGAGCTGCAAGATGAAACACAAGCAGGGGAAAGTGAAAAAACAGAAGCTGAAATATGTGAGGAAGTTATGGGTAAAGCCTCCGGATTTAATCAAAATTTTGCATTTTCATAGACTAAGCATCAATCCACTGTAGTAGAAGCAGAGTTAAGGTGCATTGTGCAACAAGAAAATAAAATTAAAGAGTTGAAGGAGCAGCTCATCTTATTTGATCATCAAAAAGAGAAAATAAAAAGGCTTGAACACCAACAATTTGTCCTGTTGGACATGATAAAGCAGCTAACTATAGCCCTTGAACTACAGCAACCACATAGAGCTCCAACTGGACAGCCATTTCAATCTCCAACTGATGAAGATTCGTCCTCATCAGCTACAGCTATTTCAAAAACCGCAACTGGTGACACTTGACATGTTAACGGTATTGATGGTTATTTTTTTGTTGTATGGGCAGTAGATATTTTGAAATGGGGTAAAACCATCTTTTTAGGATTGTTTGCATATATATGTTAGATGGTGTACATTGGGTAGGCATTTTTTTGTTAGTTATGCACAGATAGATAGGTAGTGGGCTGAAAATGTGGGTACATGCTGTTTTTTTTGGTTATGCACATGTGATAGTGCATTTTGGATTTTTATTGCTCATCATGCATAAAAATCCATGTATGGACTATATATATATATATATATATATATATATATATATATATATATATATATATATATATATATATATATGAAAATATGATATTTGATGTTAGTTATCAGATTTTATATTGTGTCAATTGAGCAGTTGATGTTGAATGTATAATGTAGGTCAATACGAAATGCTCTAAAAAAAAACACATTCTACAACTAATTTTTTAGTAGCATCAAGTAATTTAGCATACTTGCATTCCACTGAAGGTCGACATGAAATGCCTTTAAGAAACACATTCTGCAATTAATGTTTTAGTAGCAAAAAGTAATTTAGTATAATGCTTTCACATTCAGCGTCTGAAAAATAGTCGTAAAAACCTTTTGGATTTCACATTCAGCATCTAAAATGATTACAATTAACCACTAAATTTTTTGTCACCAAAAGATACATTCGGCCACTAATAAAATAGTCACGAAAACCTATTGGATTTTACATTCAGCGTCTAAAATGAATATAATTAATTACTAAATTTTAGTCACGAAAAGATACATTTGGCCACTAATAAAATAGATGCAAAAACCGTTTGGATTCTACATTCAGCGTCTAAAAGTATAACAATTGGCCACTAACTTTTGGTCACCAAAAGATACATTCGTCGACTAATCACATAGTTGCGAATACCTTTGACGAAATTACCCTTACACCTTTGGTGTCTAATTTTTGTGGCATTCGCGACAAATTATTAGACACTAAAAGGTATATTTTGCAACTAATTGATTAGTCGCTATGCAATTTTACCAAATTACCCTTGAACTATTAGCATCTAGCTAGGGGACTATTTTGACAAGCAATTAGCGACTAATTTGCTGGTCGCTAAAAAAAAACTTTCTGCGTCTAAACAACAATTTAGACGCGTTAGGAATCTACGACAGCGATACTGCGACTAACTGGCGACTACAAAATTTAGACGCAAAAAATGGATTAGCGTCTAAATGTTACTTTCTGTGTCTAATTTTGCTTGACGCCAAATGTCAATTTTCTTGTAGTGGCAGCACTAGAATAAATAAAATTAAACAATTTGCTCTTCACAAGAATAACACAATGTGCAATAAATTGTTCTAGACTCCATAAACCACCAACGTCAAAATGACACCAAACCAAGCTAATACACTTCCAAGACCAGAACAATAGCAGACACTTAAATGCATAATTTGTGACAACACAATTACATAAACATTAAACAAACACAGAGTAGCTCAAAAATTTTATACCTTCCAAGGCCAAAGCGTGGTGATAGACGTCTCAGCATTGAAAAGAACGCAGCCAACCCCAAAAGCGTAACCAAAACCAAATCTGGCTCTTTAAACAGTCTCAAAACCTGAGAAACTTTATTGACTTTTTTCACGACCCAATTCTGCAGTGACCTTGTTTATTGGTTTCACGTGGGTTCTAGTGTCGAAAATTTTGTTTTTCGGCAATCTAGAAATGTGAAACTTTGAATGGTGATGAATTCTGGGTGAAATCTTGACAGGAATTTTAGAACATCGATTTTGTGGAGGAAAAACGAGTTTTCTTTTTATTGTTGGAAGGAACGTGGATCAATTGAAAACCGATGATTCAAGAGCAAAATCCATGAAATATGAAGAAAAATGAATTAAAAACTGAAGCTTTGACAAATCCCGGCAAAAATAATTAGAGAAAAAAAAGAAACCTAGAATTTAAAAGTCAAGAATTAATGGGAAATTCGGTCAAAATTTGAGAAATGAAGAAGACTGAGATACGCACAAGAATTTATGGGTTTTGGGGTTTATGGATTTTGGGATATAGTTGAAATGGAAGATTTAAAGAAACGAAAGTGGAGACTCCTCCATTTTCAATATTTGGTTTGGTAGTTTGATTGGTATTGAAGACAAGGATTAGTGTGTTGTGTTACGGTGCAGGTGGGAGTGGGAAATTATCAGGATTGCCCTGGGTAAGTTCTAAAATTACAACTATATCCTTACTTTTTCTTTTTTAAATAATGAAAAAGGAAGAAAAATAATAATTGATGAATAGTGGTCATTAAACTAAGGTGCATTTGGTTTAAAGAATGTTTGATTACTAGAAATATTATATTAATGGAAAGTTTGATTACCTTTGAAGGTTATTGGGATTAGATTACCTTTGAAAGTTATTAAGAATTTTTAGGAATATATATTTGGTTAGTTGGAATAAATTGATAGAGATGTTATATTAATATGTTTGATTTGGTGAAATAAATTGATGGGTATGTTATTTAAATTACTAAATTTCCTTCACTTTTAAATATTAATATACTAATATTATTTTTATTATTAATTTTTGAATAATTTCTTTTAACCCCTAGCATTTCATATTTAGCTAAAACTCCCTAGCTTATATAAAAACTTTAATTTATAACAAAATCGCCCCCACCCACCCCAAGCCACTGTCGGCCGCTAGCCACCACCATCGGCCACCACATTCTAACACTAGAAGTCGTTGGAAATTGCTGGGAGTCACCATGAGTTGTCGATGTTGTTGTTTCTGGCCATATGTATGGCTGAAAACGGCTAGATGGCTATACATCTGGCCAAAAATTTAATAATTTACTTTGATCATTTCCAACTAGATTGATGGATGTGGCCATTAACAGCCAGATCTATGGTCGTTGATGGTTAGATCTCACCCAAATCTGGCCGTTAACGGCCATAGATCTGGTCGAAAATGGCCAAAATAGATCTAGCCATTTTTTGCCAGATCTACGACCATTTGGCCGTTTTCGATCATCAATATGGTTGGAAACTGCCATATTGGAGCCTCTCGGTGACTCTCGACGACTCTCGAAGATTTTTTATGACGACTGGTGGTGGTTGGCCAACTACCGACGGTGGTGGCTGGGTGGTGGTGGTGGTTTGCAATTTGTTTTAAATATAAGGGCATTATTATCCAACAACTTTACTAAACAAGGGTAAAATTGTAATAGTGGATTAGTGTAAATTGATTTTGAAACAAGGGCATTATTATCTAAAGAATTTATCAATAAGGGATAAAATTTTAACAAAAATAAGATAACCAAGTAATCTTACAATACCTAAGAAAATAGAGGTAATCAAATTATTTCCAATATTACTAATGGTAACACTACTACATTGTATAGGAAGATTATCGGAATCTTATAGTATTTCACAACTAAATGTGATAATCAAGTAATATAAGATAACATTATCTCAATAATCCCATATAACTTCCAACCAATCGCCCCTAAGTGGATTTCAGACTCTTTGATTAATTTAATGATTCTTGTTGAAAGATGAATGATTTGTGCAGTTTTGTAGGAAGGTGAGATGTCCTTTTTTATTATTTTTTTTAACAAAATATAACATAATAAGACTAAAGAGATTTGGAGATAAATATGTAAAGCACAAAGTTTCTTTAATAAAACTCCTATAATATAATAGGATCAAAATTCAAATGCCTAATAGTAAAATGTTCAGGCTGGCAGAAGTTCTCCTCATGCAAAAGCTTAGAAATAAAACATTTACAATAGGACTAGTAAATGTAGCATAAAAAATATAAGTTTACCATTAAATTGAAGTACTTCACAACAAAAATAATAACAAACAAATTATTTTTTCCAACAAGACTTGAAGCATTTTTCATTTATGCTTTTTTGGAAAATGTGACTTTACCATGAAAACTAATGAAATAATAGATTATTGAAAGATAATAGATAGACCATGCTGATTCAATCGGTTATGCTCCTTGCTCTTGTCAAGTGCGTAACTCTGAAAAGAAAGAGAACGTTGAAAAATTAATGCCACAGTTTATATTCAGATTCTTGAAGAAGCATAAAAATATATGCCATAAAAATCGAAGCACTCACCTTATTAAGAGCTGCGCTTGAAGTCACTAACTTCTTCTTCTTGGATGGTTACTATTCACTCTTGTTATGATTCTAAGCCTTACTCTTTCAACTATTATTACAAACTATAGGGGTTTTCCTGTTGTGAATACAATGTATCCCATAGACAAGCCTATTACCAATCCGCATATGTAATCTATCAAAAACAACATTAAAATTGTTCATATTAAGACATTATTTAATTGTTTTATCTTCTACATTATTGTATCGTGAGACAGATACACCAACGTTGTAAATTTTGACGTAGAGAATAAAATTTTCCTCACATCATTTCCAAAGGTTCGAATTTGATTCCCAAGTAACGTTCTGCTTAGGAGTCAAAACTGTTCAACTCTAACATTGCATTACCATAAACCAAAATTACAAACAACATCAAACATTGCCACACAAAATAATGGAAAGTGAAAGTAAAATACTCAGCTAGTTACTTAAGTAGAGACTAATATCAAAATCAGAAGTTTTCTAGTGTACATAATCTGTAATAAAGAGTCCCTAACTTGGTCTCAAAGGTCTCACTACATTGTACTTTGATAACAAAATCAAAATTAAGACTATAAAGTTCTCCTCATCATCAAGAAACTCAACAGAACTGTGTTTTATTAGGGTTCAGCCTACAAATTCAGGTTTACTTCTCAAAACTGGAATTTGATCTCACAGTGTGCTCTGCTACTAGCTGAGCAAAAGAGGAAGACTTGTTTTCTAGCAACTTTGATGGAGAGTCATATTCCTTGATGAGCCTTGCACAAAGATGTTGAAAAACCGAGAATATGTCATATTTCTGAATCTATTGGAGAATTGAATTAATGACCATACTAACCATTATTTAAAAGCAGAACCATATCACTAGCAATAACAGAAGTAATTCGATGTGCAATTGTTATGACTGTGCAGTCAGAAAAGTGTTGCCGTAGAGTTTGTTGAATCAGATTATCTGTAGCAGTGTCAACAGATGCAGTAGCTTCATCAAGCACCAGGACCTTACTTTTCTTTAGTAGCACACGTCCAAGACACACCAATTGCCTCTGACCCATACTCCAATTCTCTCCGTTCTCGGTAACTGAAAAAACCACATTAGCATACACAATGAAACTTATGTGCCTTAATTAGTTTCAAAAAATTTACAATTCATATAATAGGAAGAAGAGGAGACAGACCTTTGGAATCTAGCTTCCCTTCCTTCTTTCTAACTTCATCTCCAAGTTGGCACTTATCCAAAGCCTATACCCATTTAAATAAATTTTACCAAACCTTTAATTGCAAAATCTGAAAACACTGAATGTCAGATATATGAGGAAAAACTGCCTACTATAATCAAATATAATAGCAACCCACCTCCCAAATTTGCTCATCTGTGTAATCTTCAAGAGGTTCCAGGTTGCTTTGCACAGTTCCTTCAAACATGGTTGGATCTTGAGGAATGATGCTCAGTCTTGACCGTAAATCATGCGGTCCAATTGATGAGATATCGATGCCATCTATCATAATCTGACCTGCTGCAGGCTCAACAATCCGGAAAACTATTTGAATGAGTTTTGATTTATCACTTCCTGTTCTCCCTACAATGCCAGTTTTCATTCCTCCTGGAAAACTGCAAGTCAGACCTCATAACACAAGTGGCAAGTGCGAGGCATAGCGGACCTACACCCGAACCATAACAATTCATCAAGAAAATATTAATAAAGAATGTGAGAATAGAAGTATAAAACCAGTAGAATTACCTCTAGATCACGAATGTAAACTTCTCCATGTGATGGCCAACAATGGTATGGCCGGCTTTCTTCTATCACAAGAGGTGGCTCACTAGGAGTACTAGTGTATTGAAGTATTCTCTCGACTGAAATAATCTTGTTCTCTAGAGTGCATAGATTGTATATGACATAAAATTGTAATGAGTTTAGAGTGAGTCCATTAGTCACAGCCACGCCCGCAATTGCTTTAAAAAGGGAAAAGGAAAAAAGGTTTATTAAATGCTCCTTTAACAATTAATGTCTATACCAAAACAGATAGCAATAACATTTGTGAAACAAATAACTGGATCAATAACACCATTTGGAATAGAAATTAGGAAAATCAAAGAAAACGCAGACGTTATAGAAGATAACATATTCAGGCCAAAGCATAGCCATTGGATTGCAGCAGCAGCCTCGAAATTGGGCCGAGAATATCCATCCATCAGTTTCATATTTGTGTCTCGGAACCTTGATTCTTGATCAAAGCTCCTGATAGTTGTTGCAATAACACTACGGACACCGAAAAAATTACACCGAAATTTTGTACCGGCCTACGTGTAACGCGCGTCTGAATTTTTTTATAATTTTTTTATAGTGAACGGCCGTCCATCAAATTTGGATGGCCGTTCACTCACATGGACGCCTGTCCATATTATATGGACGGGCGTCCATATACAAGGGACGGGCGTCCCCATTTAAAGGACGCCCGTCTATAAATAAAATACAATAAAAAAATTTGCAAAACATTATGGACGGCCGTTCATAGGTTGTGGACGGCCGTCCCTTAATTTTGGACGGGCGTCCGCAAATACGGGACGCCCGTCCAAACTTAATTTGTTTCAAAAAATAAAATAAAAAATTTGGACGTCCGTCCATAAATTATGGACGGGCGTCCCTTAATTTGGATGGGCATCCATTCCGTCCCTTACATTTGGACGGGTGTCCATTCCAATGGACGCCCGTCCATACTTTTAATAAAAAAAAAAAAGACCGTCAATCAGTTGTCTGGGCACTTGGATTTCTCGTTTGCATCAGCATGGAAAAAAAGAGAGGAGGAATGAAGACGAAGAAGAAGAAGGATCTAGATATACATGCACCAGTAGACACCAAGTCATTTTTTTTAATCAGCTTCTTATATTAGAACAGTTTCTTTAGGATTGATTGTAGTTTGAGGTTGAGTTTACTTTTGATCCTAAACTTATTGGAAGGGGTGTGAGAGTGCTTTGTAATTCTTGTTCCATCGTGTATAGTGAAACCAACATCACCACCTGTGGACGTAGGCATATTGGCTGAACCACGTAAATCGTTGTATCTTTTTATGTTTTTGCCTTTAACTTTTTTCCCCCCTAACTTGCTGTTTCATTGTTTTTTATTTGGATATTTTTACTTGGTATTCTCGGTTTTCTCAAAAACTAAACTGTGATTTAAGTTTACAAATATTCATTGAAGATATAATTATTAACCATGATCCACAAGCATTCAATAGCCTATTAACAATACTGGGCCAATAAGGCAGTCGAACCCCTCAATAGCATATCCACAAATCCACCATTACTGTTATTTTTCTTGAAATTTTTAGAACTAAGATTAAGTAACCAAATGAAAATACATAGCACAGAGCAACATAATCATGGTCAAACTAGCAATGCCTAAATCGTAGCAGACAATAATAATTGGGAGTCAAACATAAATTATCTTCATGAAAATTCTTCTGGAGAAATTGGTCTTCTCATTATGGGTCACATCACTCATAGTGGGTCGAGTTTCTCCAAATGCCCATGCCCAACTGATTAAGTAGGCTGCAAGAGCCTCATACACAGTTGGCTGTAGATAGAAAGGTTAACAAAAAGAGACAATGGTCCAATAAACCACATCAGAGAGTATGGCCCATGAGAAGTAATAGAGAGGACAAAGCCCTTTGATAATCCTAAAGGAAGGGAAAAAGATTTATGGACAACAGTATAGATAATTACCTTTCCAGTGTTAGAATCCACCAACATACCCTCTGGGTTGTCTCCAACAATTATTAGAAGTTTACCATCAGGACTCAGCGAAGTATGCTGCAAAAGCACAAAATAAAAAAAAATAAAAAATTCAATTGAAAGCTTCAGCCTGCAAATGCTTCATATATTGCCCAGAAAATGAAGCACAAAACCCTCCATGTCAACAAAGGCACCACATACTATACGAACAGATGGACTGTTGAATGTAACTAACTTACATTCACTCGCCATTGCGCCAAGGAAAACGGAAATGCTTAGAGAGTTGATACTTTTCCATATCAAAATCTCTGATACCACAGTCATTATTTGAGGCAGTGAAATGGACTACACCACTGGCAATGAAGATGAAGAAAAAGAGAGACACCACAGTCATTATTTGAGGCAGTGAAATGGACTGAACAATTGGCAATGAAGACGAAGAAAAAGAGAGGAGATGGGGAATGAAGACGAAGATGTTTTGCAACAGAAGAACGAGTTTTTGTTTAAATCTTTTTTTTTTTTTAATTAAAAGTATGGACGGGCGTCCATTCCTAATGGACGCCCATCCAAATTAAGGGACGCTTGTCCATAATTTATGGACGGGCGTCCAAATTTTTTATTTTATTTTTTAAAACAAATTAAGTTCGCCCGTCCAAAATTAAGGGACGGCCGTCCACAACCTATGAACGGCCGTCCATAATGTTTTGCAAATTTTTTTATTGTATTTTATTTATGGACGGACATCCTTTAAATGGGGACGCCCGTTCATATAATATGAACGGGCGTCCATGTGAGTGAACGACCGTTCAAATTTGATGGACGGCCGTTCACTATAAAAAAATTATAAAAAAATTCAGACGAGCGTTACACGTAGGCCGGTATAGAATTTCGGTGTAATTTGTTCGGTGTCTATAGTGTTATTGTAGTTGTTGACCCTGAAATTGTTTCAGCAAAATGCTTATCACTGGAGCTTTGCATACTCCTACTAATCGTGAAAGTTCTCGTGCTGAAGGTAAGTAATATTGCTGCAAAATTATAACGGTCAGAAATCACCCTTCGGAAAATGTTAAACAATATGATAATGAGTGGAGTTAACATAATCACATTTTATTAACTCTTCTCTAGAACTTTGCAAATTCTGTAACTTAAAAAATAACTTTACTAGCAATTACCACTTGATGATCTAGAACATCTAAAATTCTCGTGGAAAAACTAAAACAAAACAAAAGACAATACAAAAAACCTGAGGTAATACTAAAGATTATATAGGAGATTTGACGTGAAGCCATAATTTGGTGTAACTTAGAAGAGTAGCCGTGGACACAAGGATTACCTGATACCAAATGCTGCTAGCAATCACAGGGATAAAAACAAGAAAAACCTGCCATGCAACCTGAGACATCACAATAATGATTCCTAGAAGCCGGATAATCAAGAACACAAGAGACCCAACTGGAGACGGAATTTTCAAATCAACAGCACTTTGATCGGTAGAAGCCTATACGAGCAAACGCATACAAATTATATTTGGTATAATACAAAAGGAACTCCCAATAGCCAAAGCTACATTAACAGTAATTAGTGTAAAGCCCCCCCAACAGGTTGTTTTGCATCCTCAGACACAGGAGTTGCCAAAGCCATCCAATAATTGCTGCCTATTTGAAGGACCTGAAAGAGAATCTGTGCCAACAATATAAATGGTACAAGGGCTCCTCCACATGCTGTGGTGATGTACTTCCAGTACACCGAAAACCCAACCCTACCTTTCTCTCTCTCTTCTTTTTGCACAAGCTACCCTTTTGCCTCTTCTATATCATTCTGAATATCTTTATGTTCTTCTTTACGAACAACAAACATAAATCACCGCTTTTGAACTTAAAGCACCCAGCAAAACTTCCTGCCACAAAAGAATAAGTAGTAGTTCCTTTAATTATTTCCTTAACAGAAGAAAGAATACCAAAATCCATCACAAGCACAGATCCCCATTAGTCGAGAAATATTTACGTATAACTTAGTTGAATAAAAAATAAATTCCATAAGAAGTGAAAGCATTTATGATAGGAACAGATTTAACCTTGAAGAGGTGGGATCCTGTATGTGCATCCACAGCACTAAAAGGATCGTCAAACAAATAGATATCAGCATCATGGTAGAGAGCACGCGCAATCTGTATTCTTTGCTTCTGTCCCCCACTAAAATTGATTCCCCTCTCACCTATAACTGTCTGACAACCAAAAGGAAGGATTTTTAAGTCCTTAAGGCAACATGCTTCAAGAACTCGGTCATACCTTTCTCTGTCCATCTCCTAACCAAACAAGATGTTGTCTTCAATCTTGGGCTCTGTAGCCACGGCGACTGAGCAACATAGGCCTTTGTACCACACAGCTTAAGAGTACCAGATATCTTGAGTACTTCTCCCGAGATACAGGAAAGTAAGCTAGATTTACCCGAGCTAACAGTACCACAAACTGCAACTCGCATGCCATGGAACACTTTCAAGTTGATGTCTCTTAGCGTTTGATTTGGGGAAGAAACATCCCAGGAGAAGTTCGCATCAGCTATATCAATTGCTTTATCAGAACTACCAATTGGCTGCTTCTCCATAACATCAGCCTTCAAGTCTTCAAGACTTAGGAAAGATGCAATTCTATCAAGCGAAACTTTAGTCTGAATTATGGTTGAAATTGTGTCAGGAAGATTTTGGATAGGCTGTTGAAGAATCCTTAACGTTGCAAGTGCAGATAAGATCTTGCTCGACTCAAGTGGAATTCCTAAAAGCATACAAGCACCAAAGGTGGCCACAAACACGGAAGTAGGGGCACCCCAGAAGACAAAACTGGTCATGGCAGAGGTGTAAAGATATTTTTTCAACCATCCAGCCTCACTCATTCTAAGTTCAACTATTTTCAACAAAAACTTCCTCTCCCATCCCTGAAGTTTAAGAATTCTCATGTTCCTTAGAATCTTAGAAGTTGCCTTCATCCTCGTATCTTTTGATTCCATCAACTTTACCTGGAACCTGTTTTGCAATCTCCCCAAAGGAAAATTTGGTACCATAGCAATTATTATTGCCAAAAAAGTTGCAATCGATGCAAGCCCAAGATTTCTATACAATATAAACAAGGCCAAACCCACTTGCACAGGCGCAATCCATGGATCATGCATGGACCAACTGAAATCAACTACTCTCTCAGCGTCAACTGTCATGAAATTTATTATTTCCCCACTAGTGCGCTCCTGCTTCGCCTGACAAGAAAGTGTCAAACCCTTATTGTACACCATTTCGACAAGAACTGCTCGGATCCTAATTCCAACCTGCCGCAACCGATGGAAATAGTGTACAAAAAAAAGAGATTCTTGACCTTGCATCATCACTTACATTTGAATTACCATTTAAAAGAGATTCTTGAAGGAGGGTACCTTCACCCTCACTTTTCTTAAAAAACCCCACATAACAGAAAACCAACCCACTTATAACAGAGACAACATAAGATACTAAGTACTGAATGGGTAAAGACACATGGTTTCTGATAGTTAATGTAGAGGTCTGGTTTTCTGGAAGAAAAGAGAAACAGAGCAACGAAAGTAATAAAGAATTACTTTGAAATTTCTTTCTCAAAAAGTTGATTTGAAAGGTGTACAGTGACTTATTAATACAAGTGAAATAAAATAATCTTTACATGAGAAAACAGAAAAATGAATATACAATATTGCCCCCAAGCATATGTACAGCTCAACATGTCATGATCAAATCTGTTGAGAATTTGTTGGGCATGCAACGGTGTTGCTCTCTCGGTTTTGCTCTTTTCGTGTGGCAACTGATTCATCATTCTCTAATATCCCCCCGCAAGATGGAGAATAGATGTTTTCTATTCCCATCTTGGACAAAAGAAAGCCAAGTTGAGTGGAAGGAAGTGCCTTGGTGAAGACATTTGCAAGCTGAAGGGAAGAACGAACATGGGAAGTGCGTAAAAAACCAGATTGAATTTTGTCATGAATGAGATGGCAATCGATCTCAATGTGTTTTGTGCGCTCGTGAAACACTGGATTTGCTGCAATATGTAAGGCAGCCTGATTATCGCAATATAGATCAGCTAGAAGTGAGACTGAGATGTTCAAGTCCTGTAAAATATAAGACAGCCATTGAAGTTCACAACAAGTAGTTGCCATGGCTCGATACTCAGCTTCAGCGGAGGAGCGAGAGACCACGGTTTGCTTCTTTGAACGCCATAAGATCAATGAGGATCCAAGGAAGATGCAAAAACTTGTAATGGAGCGGCAAGAATTGGGGCAGAAGGCCCAATCCGAGTCAATATAACCTCAAAGATGAAAAGAGGAGCTGAAGGGAAAAAGGAGTCCCTCACCAGGTGCATTCTTGATGTAGCGGAGAACTTGGTGACTGCATGTTGATGTGAGGAAGTAGGAGCAGTCATAAATTGACTTAAAACATGGACAGCGTAGCTTATATCGGGGCGAGTAATTGTGAGATAAATTAATCACCCAACCAAACGTCGATAAGGGAGAGGATCCAGGAGAGGCTGACCATCATCCATTCGAAGTTTCAAATTTTGTTCCATTGGCAACTTGAGTGGTCGAGTACCAAGAACACCAGCATCAGATAATATATCAAGAGCATACTTCCGTTGACAAATAGATATACCCTTGGAAGAACAAGCTACTTCAATATCAAGAAAGTAACGAAGATTACCAAGACATTTAATCCGAAAATGCTCACTGAGAAATGACTGAAGAGCAGCAATGGAGTCCATGGTTGAGCTGGCCACAATTATGTCGTCAACATAGATGAGAAGTGCTGTGAAAGAGCCATTGTGCAGCAGAGTAAATAGGCTGTGATCAACCTTAGATTGTTGGAAGCCGAAAGTGAATAAGGCTTGAGAAAACTTTGAATACCATTGTCGCAGAGCTTGTTTTAAACCATAGAGACTCTTGTGTAAGTGGCAAACCTAATTTGGTGACCCTTTGAAATAACCAGGAGGTTTGCGCATAAAAACTTCTTCTTCCAAGTCGCCATGTAGGAAGGCATTTTGAACATCAAATTGCCTAAGAAACCAGCCTTTGATAGAGGTAGTTGCTAACAAAGTCCGAACAGTAACAAGTTTGGCTACCAGGGCAAAGGTTTCGTTGTAGTCAAGTCACTCTTGCTGTGTAAATCCTTTAGCAACAAGACGCGCTTTGTAGCGCTCAATGCTCCCATCAGAATTATGCTTGACTTTAAAGATCCATTTGGAGCCAATGGTATGCTTACCAGGTGGTAAATCAACAAGTGACCAAGTGTTACTGAGTTCAAGGGCAGAGATTTTAGAATTCATAGCCTCACACCAATGAGGGTACTTGACAGCTTCTCTATAAGACTGAGGTTCAGGTGTGGCAGACAAAGTAGAAATAAAAGCATGATAAGAGGAAGAAAGTGTATGGAAAGAAATAGAAGAAGATAGAGGAAATGGTTCACCTGAGTTGCAGGGCCTTGTTGTGGACAAAAATGAGAAGGCAGCATTGTTACACGTCTCTGACAAGGGGTTAAATTGCATTGTTTGAGAAGGTGGAGGAACCATTGGTGGAGAGTATAGAAAGTCACTTAAATGAGGGGGAGGGCGACGAGAGCGAGTGGACCTATGAACTAAAGGAGGAGGAGTTATGGATGTGTCAATGGGAGGGGAAACAGGATTATTGGGGGCTGTGTGGGACTGCGTGGGTTGAGGGTGTGCTAAGATTGAGTCTGGATCAGGTAATTGGAAATTGGGGAAAAAGGTTAAAGGAGAGGGAGTGAATGAGTTAGGAAGTAGGGATGGAGTTCGGAAAGGAACTAAAGTTTCATGAAAGATAACATCCCTTGAAATGAAAATTTGATAGGTGTGGAGATCAAGAAGTCGATACCCTTTCACACCAAACGGATATCCAATAAAGGCACAACATCGACTACGGGGATCAAATTTGTGACGATGGTGGGAAGTGGTGGAAGCAAATGCAAGACAATCGAAGACACAAAGATGAAAGTAGGAGGGAGATTTATTGAATAGGACTTCATAAGGAGTCTTATTGTGAAGGAGAGGGGTGGGAATACGATTTATTAGGTAGGTGGCTGTAAGAACACAAGCAGACCAGGATTCTAGTGGTAGTCCTGAATGGAAACGTAAGGCACAAGCCATTTGAAGGAGATGGCGATGCTTTCTTTCGACTAACCCATTTTGTTGGGGGGTCTCGACACAAGAGGTTTGATGAATTATGCCATGTTCAGAATAGAAGTCAGTCATGGAAAATTCCAGGCCATTGTCACTACGCATGATTTTAATTCTTGTGTTAAATTGAGTGACAACCAGATTATAAAAGGATTTCAAACAAGGACGCGCATCAGATTTATTTTTCAGAATATACACCTAAGTGCAACGAGAGAAGTCGTCAACAATTGTGAGAAAAAACCGAGAACCATTGTGGTCTGAAATGTTGTGTGGTCCCCATAAATCATAGTGAACAAGATCAAAGCAATTAGAAGTAGAGTTGGTGCGAGAAGGAAACGGGAGCCTTGTTTGTTTGGAAAGAGGACAAGTAAGACAAGGTAAAATTTCATTGATATTCATATGAGTGGTTACATTGGTATCTTGTATGTGTAACATGCGAGAATAGGAAGGGTGACCCAATCAATAGTGCCATAAATAATGCGCACTGTCGAGAGGTTGTACAGAGGCTGAAATGGGATTTTGAAGAGCAAAATGCTGTGAAAAAGTATGAACTAAATCTTGAGGTGAAACATCTTCTGTGTGTAAGTGATAGAGACCATATAGCAGGCTACCCTTCCCAATCGTTGTCTAGGGAGAAAGGCCCTGTAAAAAACAAACATCAGAGAAAAACATGAGACAACAATTCAGTTGTTTGGCAAGTTTAGCTGCAGATAACAAATTAAAATGGAAATTAGGAACACATAAAATGTCATGGAGGAGAAGAGTTGTTGTCACTTGCACGGTACCAATGTGAGTGACAGTAGCTACTTCTCCATTTGGGAGTCTAACAAAATTAGAAGTGGTGGATGTTATTTTGGTGAAGAGGGAGGGGCTGCAGATCATATGATCTGTAGCTCCCATGTCAATGATCCAAGGTTGAGAAGAAGAGGAAAAAGAGGACAAACACAAAGAGATACCAGCAGCCAATGAAATATGGGGTTGAGTTAGAGGAAGAGTTTGGAGTTGGTTTGCAAATGGAGAAGCAGTCGAGTTCGTCTTGTGCAGCAAGGCTATAATTTCTTGATATTGCTCTTTAGTTAACACTAGGTTTGGGTCATTGTTGGTTGCCGAAGAAAGGGCTTCCATGGAGATGGCATTGAGGCGTGGCTTGTGATACTTGTGTCCAGGGGGATAGCCGTGAAGCTTGTAGCAACGCTCGACAGTATGGCCAGTCATCTTACAATGAGTACAGACAGGGGCTGTGGCATTTCTAGATTTGAAGCATTGGGCCAAAGTATGGCCTGTAATTTTACAATGAGAGCAGTACAGCTTGTCTCGCTTGGGAGAAGATTAAGATGGTCGATGAGCAGCCAACGCAATAGTGTCAACTGGAGGGGCAATGGAGGTGATGAGATGATGTCGTTCTTGTTGTTGAATGTAGGAAAATACCTTGTGACAGGTGGTAGAGGATCAATCAACATAATCTGGTGACGAACATTTGTAAACGAGTCATGGAGACCCATCAAAAATTGGATCACACAGGTCTCACAGTATCGTCAGGATGGAGCTGGTAGTCACAGGAGCATGGTAGGAGTCGGCAGATGGTAGTGGCATAGGTAGATACTCCTAGGTATGGCCTGGTATGACCCATATAGGCAGGTCTCATCAAAAATTGGATCACACAGTCTCCTGGTATCGGTCGGAGATGACTTTTGTTGAGTCACAAGAGCAAATGGGTAAGGGGTCATAGATGGAGAGTTCATCCCAGATGGATTTAAGTTTGCCATAGTAGGTGCTTACCGTATCTGCTTCTTGTGACATATTAGCAAGGGTTTTCTTCAATTCATAGATACGGGGACCATTTTAAGGGGAAAAACGGTCCTGCAAGTGAAGCCACAATACGCGAGCATCATCAACAAACGCAACTGATGGACGAAAAGAAAGGCTGATAGCGTTTTGAAGCCAGGACACAAGCATATCATTGCATCGTTCCCACAATGGGAGGAGTGCAGAGGGAGAGGTGGGTTTATCGATAGTTCCATCAAGAAATCCAAGTTTATTCTTTGCCCGCAGTGCTCGTTGAATGGATCTGGACCAAGTGGAGTAATTCTTAGTTGTGAGATGTTCGGTGACCAGAAAGGTACCAGGATTATCAGAGGTTTCAAAGACGGTATGGGTTGTTTGGGTTGCTGAGGTCGGTAAGGTTGAGAGTGGGAGTTTCGACACCTACTTCTGATGCCATGATAGTTAATGTAGAGGTGCGGTTTTACGAAAGAAAAGAGAAAGCGACAGGCGAAAGTAATAAAGAATTACTCTAAAATTTTTTTCTCAAAAAGTTGATTTGAAAGGTGTACAGTGGCTTATTAATACAAGTGAAATAAAATAATCTTTACATGAGAAAATAGAAAAATGAATATACAATATTGCCCCCAAGCATATGTAGAGCTCAACATGTCATGATCAAATCTATTGAGAATTCTGTTGAGAATTTGTTGGGCATGTAATGGTGTTGCTCTCTCGGTTTTGCTCTTTTCGTGTGGCAGCTGACTCGTTATTCTCTAATAGTTTCTGTAAAGAACAATGTCAATAACAAGAGATTGCCATGTAAGTAGCCCACCAAACTCTCAATAAAAATGGGAACTTTTGTCCACCTGAATAAAAAAACTGGGTATGCAAATATACACAAATTGCACCCCAACCAAGCGCTTTCACCACTAAATCCACAAGGGTCATCACTTCATCATCAGACCAACCATTTCTTTGCCAATAGAAGTAACTCAACAAACACAACACAAGATTAAGCACCGAAGCGCTAAACAACCCACCAAAGTTTTCTTATAACACAAACCCCCCCTTTTCTTAAACCTCTCCTTTGACTCTTCAGTTCTATGAGTAACACTCTCTCTCAGTTTCTTCCAAACCCACGAGAATAACAAAACTAGTAATAGAACTGAGTGTAATGAAGCAGAAAATCCCCGTGAGAAAATGGGTTTGAGAAGAAACTCAGTACCTGAATACATTATTGAATATAAGTGTGGAAAGAAAGTCAACGAAACATGCTCTGTTGGATGAAAAAGCTCCATTTCTCAAGTTCGAAGACTCTTTTGATTTTTATGTATAGATATAATTGAGTGAGTGACAAAAGACGGGTTGTTGGAAGAGGGTTAACTTGTCGACCAAGACAAAGTTGACACAGAGAGAGAGACAGCTAAGCACCAAAGCTGAAGTGAGACAAAATTTGGCGCCTTTCCAGGTAAGTCGCGAGAGGGAGAAGGGAGAGAGAAGTTGACCCACGTGTCAAACTGTTGGACAACATCATGGTTTCACCATGGTCTTAAACAAACCATTATGTAAGCTCTACCGACTACCCAATAACTATTATTTTACAAGCTTAGGATTACCACTTTATCCTTTAGCTAATATTTAAATTATCATATTATAATGAAGGAAACCTCATTACACTTCACCTTTCTTTTTCTTCAACTTCTTTGCTAATAATATTAAAATTTATGTGCCTTAATCAATACCGGCTGTTTTGATAGGAGCATTATGCTCAAGACCAAGAATGCATAAAAGTTTTTTGCATCTACCAGAAACTACAGCTATAAACACCACCATACAATCTGACACACTAACAGAAACTAAAATGTAATATACTCAACTATATATTTAAGTAGTTTATACTATCAAAATCTGTAATAAAGCATCCCTCAGAGTACATTAACAAATTCTAAGTTGATCTTCAAGATCTCACAGCACTTTTTTTTTCTTCTTAATTACAGCATAATCAAATTTAACACGAATATTTTTTTTTTTTTTTTTGTTATAATCAAGAAACTCTGCAGAACTATGTGTTTTATTAAGGTTTGGCCTTCAACTTTTAGTTTATTCCGGTTTCGTCATGCCATGAAACACTCTCAAGTTGATATCACTCAGTGTTTGATTAAGAGAAGAAATATCCCAGGAGAAGTTCCCATCAACTATCTCAACTGCTGTATTAGAACAATTTCTGGGCTGCTTTCTCTTAGTTCCCTGCAACATCAGTCTGCATTAGTATAATCTTTTCTTCGGGGCCAAATTAAAAATATGTGCCTAAAGCTCTGTGAATTGGCATGGTAACTCACAAACCACATTGAAATTGTTTAAAATAATACATTCATTGAATTGTTTCATCTACTTCAATTTCCAGGGAAGGAGAGTAGACACACGGAACAATCATCTGTTACTTCAACACAGATGACATTTTTATGAACTGGATTCCTTAGTAAGGTTCTTCTACTTCGGAATCACAAGTGTTCAATTCTAATATTGCATTACCATAAACCAAAATTATAAACTGTTTTTTATTCAAACATTCTGCACACTAACAGAAACTCAAATGTAAAATACTCCTTTTATTCAGGTAGATTATAATACCAAAATCAGAAATTCACTAGTGTACATAATCAGCCGTAATCTCCCAACACACTTTTTTTCATACATAATAAAAAATTAACAGAATACATTTTTTTCATATTTAAGAAAGTAAGCAGAACCGTATTTTATTAAGGTTTGGCCTTCATATTCAAGTTTAGTTCTCTAAACTGGAATTCGATCTCACAGTGTACTCTGCAACAAGCTGAGCAAAAGACGAAGACTTGTTTCCTAGCAACTTCCATGGGGAATCATATTCCTCAATAAGCCCTACATATAGATGTACAAAAATCAATAATATGTCATATAATCCAATCTATTGGACAATTCAGTTAAATGAGTAAACTAACCATGATTAAGAAGCAGAACCATATTACTATCAATAACAGATGTTATACGATGTGCAACTGTTATGACCGTGCAATCAGAAAAGTGCAGCCGTAGAGTTTGCTGAATCAGATTATCCGTAGCAGTGTCAACAGATGCTGTAGCTTCATCAAGCACCAGGACCTTACTTTTCTTTAGTAGCACACGTCCAAGACAGACCAATTGCCTCTGACCCATACTCCAGTTGTCTCCATTCTCAGTAACTGCAAAATCCATATTAACATATACAATGAAATTTATATGCCTTAATTAGTTTCAAGAAATTTGCAACTCATACAATAGGAATAAGAGGAGACAGACCTTTGGAATCTAGCTTCTCTTCCTTCTTTCTAACTTCATCTCCAAGTTGACACTTATCCAAGGCCTAAAACCATTTAAATAAATTTTACCAAACCAAATCTACAATTACAAAGTCTGAAAACACCGAATGTCGGACAAAGGTGGAAAGGGAACTCGGAAACACTGCCTACTATAATAAAATAAAAGCAACCCACCTCCCATATTTGCTCATCTGTGTATTCTTCAAGAGGATCCAGGTTGCTTCGTACAGTTCCTTCAAACATGGTTGGATCTTGAGGAATGATGCTTAGTCTTGACCGTAAATCATGCAGTCCAATTGATGAGATATTGATTCCATCAATCATAATCTGACCAGCTGCAGGCTCAACAATCCGAAACAGTGTTTGAATGAGAGTCGATTTACCACTTCCTGTTCTCCCTACAATGCCAGTTTTCATTCCTCCCGGAAAACTGCAAGTCAGACCTCGTAACACAAGTGGCAAGTGCGAAGCATAGCGAACCTACACGCAAACCATAATAATTCATCAAGAAAATATTTCTAAGGAATGAGAGAGAAGTATAAAACCAGTAGAGTTACCTGTAGATCACGAATGTAAACTTCTCCATATGATGGCCAACACCAGTAAGGCCGGCTTTCTTCTATCACAAGAGGTGGCTCACTAGGAGTACAAGTGTATTGAAGTATCCTCTCGACTGAAATAATCTTGTTCTCCAGATTACATAGATTGTATATGAAATAAATTTGTAACGTGTTTAGACTGAGTCCATATGTCACAGCCAAGCCCGCAATTGCTTTAAACAAGGAAAAGAAAAAAGAGGTTTGTTAACTGCTCCTTTAACAATTAATGTCGATACCAAGAAAGATAGCAATAACATTCGTGAATAAAATACCTGGATCAATAACACCCTTTGGAATAGAAATCAGGAAAATCAAAGAAAACGCAAACGTTATAGAAGACAACATATTCAGGCGGAAGCACAGCCATTGCATAGCAGCAGCACTCTGGAAATTGGGTCGAGAATATCCATCCAACAGTTTCATATTTGTGTCTCGGAACCTTGATTCTTGATCAAAGCTCCGAATAGTTGTTGACCCTGAAATTGTTTCAGCAAAATGCTGTATCACTGGAGCTTTGCATACTCCTACTAACCGTGAAAGTTCTCGTGCTGAGGGTAAGTAATATTGCTGCAAAATTATAACACTGTTAGAAATCACCCTTTAAAAAAAGGATAAACAATATGATAATGAATGTTGTTAACATAATCACATTATATTAACTCTTCTCTAGAACTTCTTTGCAGATTCTGTAACTTAAAAAATAAGGCAATACAGCACTTTAAAAGTCAACTTTACAAGCAAATCTCGTGGAAAAACTAAAACAAAACGAAAGATAATACAAAAAACCTGAGGTAATAGTAAAGAGTGTATAGGAGATTTGATGTGAAGCCATATTTTTGTGTAACTTAGAAGAGTAGCTGTGGACACAAGGATTACCTGATACCAAATGCTGCTTACAATCACAGGGATAAAAACAAGAAAAACCTGCCATGCAACCTGAGACATCACAATAATGATTCCTAGAAGCTGGATAATCGAGAACGCAAGAGACCCAACTCGAGACGGAATGTTCAAATCAACAGCACTTTGATCGGTAGAAGCCTATACAAGCAAAAGCATACAAATTATATTTGGTATATTATTGGAATTAACAAAACTCAGTAAGAAAACACAGAAAATGTTCCCACGTTGAATCACATGCTGACACAAAGATAGATATATATCAACTTACTCTGTTTAGTATTCGTCCACTAGGAGTCGCCTCAAAGAAGGCCATGGGGGCGCGGAAAATACACAGATGCATTTTATTAAAGAGAACACTGGCAGTTTTGTATCCTGCTGTTGCAAGAAGTGTGGCTCTGCAAAGTATACAAAAGGAACTCCCAATAGCCAGAGCTACATAAACAGTAATTAGTGTAAAGCCCCCAACAGGTTGTTTTGCATCCTCAGACACAGGAGTTGCCAAAGCCATCCAATAATTGCTGCCTATTTGAAGCGCCTGAAAGAGAATCTGCGCCAACAATATAAATGGTACAAGGGCTCCTCCATATGCTGTAGTGATGAACTTCCAGTACACCCAGAACCCAACTCTACCTTTCTCTCTCTCTTCTTCTTGCACAAGCTGCCCTTTCGCCTCTGCTACTTCCTCTGCTTTATCATTCTGAATATCTTTATGTTCTTCTTTATTAACAACACCTCCATTACTACTTGTGCCACAATTTTCTTTGCTAGTATTTACATTTTCTGAAACTGGCGCACCATCGATGGACTCCAGAGCTGACAAAGCTTGCTTATGTGCACCCATAAGTTCCATAAAGTCCGTTCCCGAATTCAGAATTCCACTGTACTTTCCAGATTGTATAATCTTTCCATCTTTCATTACCTAACACAACAAGGGATGAATAGAGTTAATGAGTTATGAATTTGAAGCAATGCACCCAATTAAAACAACAAAAAACAAAAAAGAGTAATGTACATTGCTCACCAAGATAAGATCAGCAGCAGGTAAGAACTCCACTTGATGAGTGACATAAATCACCGTTTTTGAAGTCAAAGCACCCAGCAAAACTTCCTGCCACATAAAAATAAGTAGTAGTTTGTTAGGATCCCTTATTAGAAGGGAAAAGGGGGCATATTGGTTATAAAGGGCTTGGAAGCCCTCCATTGACAAACCGGTTTTCTAATGAGAATTGTACCCAAGTCCACAAAAGGCCCACTGCGCAACCCAATTGTTTGAGTTGTTAGATGGGTATATAACAAATGATATCATAGCCAAACCCTGCCCGAGCCCATGTTCCGATAGGGGCTACCTAGGAAGGGGCGACCTGGGAGAGTAGGCCACCCAAAGTGAAGCCATCCAGCGTAGGCTAACGTGGACCTTATTGGAAGGGAAAAGGAGGGGCATGGCTACATAGGAAGGGGCGACCTAGGAGAGTAGACCACCCAGAGTGAAGCCGTCCAGAGTGGGCCAACATGAACATTGGGTCTCAAAGCCTTGAGAGGGAAGTAGGGTGGGCGACATGGGAGAGTAGGCCACCCAGAGTGAAACCGTCCAGAGTGGGCTAACAATGTTTCGAAAGAGGTGACCTAGGAAAACGCTACCTAGGAAAGGGCGACATGGGGGAGCATGTGGGTTATAAAAGACTTGGGCTCCCTCCCTTGACAAGCCGGAAAAAACAAGAAAGAATACCACAATCCATTAATCGAGAAATATTTATGCTTAAATTTGTTGAATAAAAAATAAATTCCACAAGAAGTGAAAGCATTTGTGATTGGAACAGATTTAACCTTGAAGAGGTGGGATCCTGTATGTGCATCCAAAGCACTAAAAGGATCATCAAACAGATAGATATCAGCATCATGGTACAGAGCACGTGCAATCTGTATTCTTTGCTTCTGTCCTCCACTCAAATTGATTCCCCTCTCACCTATAACTGTCTGATCACCAAAAGGAAGGATTTTTAAATCCTTCTCAAGGCAACATGCTTCAAGAACTCTGTCATACCTTTCTCTGTCCATCTCCTTACCAAACAAGATGTTGTCTTCAATCTTGCCACTCTGTATCCACGGCGACTGAGCAACATAAGCCTTTGTACCACACAGCTTAAGATTACCAGATATCTTGGGTACTTCTCCCAAGATACAGGAAAGTAAGCTAGATTTACCCGAGCCAACAGTACCACAAACTGCAACTCGCATGCCATGGAACACTTTCAAGTTGATGTCTCTTAGCGTTTGATTTGGGGAAGAAACATCCCAGGAGAAGTTCGCATCAGCTATGTCAATTGCTTTATCAGAACTACCAGTTGGCTGCTTCTCCATAACATCAGCCTTCAAGTCATCAAGACTTAGGAAAGATGCAATCCTATCAAGTGAAACTTTAGTCTGAATTATGGTTGAAATTGTGTCAGGAAGATTTTGAATAGGCTGTTGAAGAATCCTTAACGTTGCAAGTGCAGATAAGATCTTGCTCGACTCAAGCGGGATTCCTAAAAGCATACAAGCACCAAATGTGGCCACAGACACGAAAGTAGGGGCACCCCAAAAGACAAAACTGGTCATGGCAGAGGTGTAAAGATATTTTTTTCAACCATCCAGCTTCACCCATTCTAAGTTCCGCAATCTTAGACAAAAACTTCATCTCCCATCCCTGAAGTTTAAGAATTCTCATGTTCCTTAGAATCTCAGAAGTTGCCTTCATCCTCGTATCTTTTGATTCCATCAACTTTACTTGGAACCTATTCTGCAATCTCCCCAGAGGAAAATTCGGTACCATAGCAATTATTATTGCCAAAAAAGTTGCAATAGATGCAAGCCCAAGATTTCTATACAATATAAACAAGGCCAAAAAAACTTGCAGAAGCACAATCCATGCATCGTGCATGGACCAACTGAAATCACCTACTCTCTCAGCATCGACTGTCATGAAATTTATTATTTCCCCACTAGTGCGCTCCTGCTTCGCCTGACAAGAAAGTGTCAAACCCTTATTGTACACCATCACGACAAGAACTGCTCGGATCCTAATTCCGACCTGCTGCAACCAAAAGAAATAGTGTATCTCGGAGAAGTTCTCCACAAATTTCGCAACAAGAAAAGCAGAAACCAAAACATACCCCTCATTTTTAAATTCCCGCCTCCTAGTGAGGTATTGCACAAAAGTGCCAATGAGATGTGGGCCAACATATGTGGCCATGGTGTGTAAAAGGATAAGGAAACCTGTTAACAGAATTTCCTTCCATGTTGACAAGATCAACGCCTTCACCAGTTTTAGTGTGGTAACTCCACTCCCCACACCACCATCTGCTTCAAGCTTACTTCTAAAAAATTGGAAAAGCCTCAACTACACTATCATGCCTATCCAACTGAGGCACATCCTCAAGGTCTAATGTTTTCTTATAGCCGACAGCAATCAAGGAACCCATCCAAGAGAATGTAAAAAGACTAAATAGACCAGCAGTTGAATAAGGGGTCACATTATCAGCCCCTCTGGACTTGATTCTTGACCCTACATCATCACTTACATTTGAATTACCATTCAAAAGGGGTTCTTGAAGGAGGGTATTTTCACCCTCACTTCTCGTAAAGAACCCCACATAACAGAAAAACAACCCAGTGATAACAGAGACAACATCAGATACCAAATACTGAATTGATAACAACAAATAGTTTCTGTAAAGAACAGTGTCAGTAACAAGACAATAACAGGAGATTAACATGTAAGAGCCCCACCAAACTCTCAATAAAAATGGTAATTTTTGTTCACCTAAATTAAAAAAACTGGGTATGCAAATAAACACAAATTGCCCCCCAACTAAGCGTTTTCACCACTAAATCCAAAAGGGTTACCACTTTATCATCCGACCAACCATTTCTATGCCAATAGAAGTAACTCAACAAACACAATACAAGATTAAGCACTGACACACTTAAACAACCCACCAAAGTTTTATTATACCACAAAACCCCCCTTCTATTAAACCTCTCCTTTGACCCTTCAGTTCTATGACTAATACTCTCTGTCAGTTTCCTCCAAACCCACGAGAATAACAAAACTAGTAACAGAACTAAGTGTAATGAAGCAGAAACCCCCGTGAGAAAATGGGTTTGAGAAGAAACTCAGTACCTGAATACATAACAGAATATAAATGTGTAAAGAAAGTTAACGAAACATGCTCTGTTGAATCAAAAAGCTCCATTTCTCAAGTTCGAAGACTCTTTGATTTCTATGTATGGATATAAATATATAATGTATTAAGTGAGTGACAAAAGATTAGTTGTTGGAAGAGAGTTAACTTGTCGACCAAGACTCAGTTGAGAGCGAGAGAGAGACTTAAGCACTACAGGTGAAGTGAGGCAACATTTGTGGCCTTTTCAGTAAGTCGGTTAGAGGGAAAGAGAAGTTGACCCACGTGTTTGGCGGCTCTTGGACATCGTCATAGGCTTCATCATGGTGTTTGTAAGCTCAACCCAACTAACATTATTATTCCAGTACAAGCTAACAAACACTACTTCAACCTTTAGCTAATATTTAAACATCCATTATGCAGGAAACCTTAAAAAAATTATATCTGCATTTCTTCTTTCTTTATTTCTATATTTCTTTTCTTTATTTTATATATTTTTGCATAAACGTGGAAGAGTAGTTTTTTTATAGTTTTTGAGTTGCCATGGTGAGTGAGTGGGCTCACTAATAAAATAAATATTAAAATGGAATTTGACGTCCCAGTGTACTCTGCTACAAGACACATTGAAACACCTAAACAAGAGACTAAATTCTGCTTATACCACAAAAACCGGGTTTTCTTGAACCTCTCCTTTGACTCTTCAATACTATGACAAACACTCTCTCATTTCTTCCAAGCCCACGAGAATAACAAAACTGGTAACAGAATACAGAACTAAGTGTAATCAAGCATTATATTTGAATATGACAGTTAACGAAGCATGCTTTCTGTTGAATCAAAAAACTCCATTTCTCAAGTTTGAGGACTCTTTTAATTTGTAGGTATATACATACATACTGTACATAATGTATTTAAAAAAAAAAAAAAAAAAAGGAAGAAGCCTGCAAGAGACTGATGACATATTGGAATAGAGTTAACTTGTCGACCAAGACTCAGTTGACAGAGATAGAGCTAAGCACTACAGCGAAGTGTCACAAAATTTGGCGCCTTTCCATGTAAGTGGAGCGGAGGGAGAAAGAATTTGACCCTCGTGTCAAACTGGGATTCATCATGGTCCAAAACAAGCCATTATGTAATATGAAAGCTCTACCAACTACCCACTAACATTATTATTCTAATACAAGCTAAAGATATCCACTTTAATCTTAGCTAATATTCAACCTCATTACACTTTAACCTTCTTTTTCTTCAACTTTTTTGCTAATAATTTCCGATTACAAAGCTGCCTTTTGAGTTGTGTGCTCAACAGGTAGAACAGTAGCATTTGTGATTTATAATTCTTTCTTGGGCCCAAGCATAACATATTGCTACGTTCTATATTTAGTTGGAAAAATGTGCCTGAAGCTTTGGAAAATTGTCATGTTGACTAACAAACCACTTCACATTTTTTTAACATTTATTGAATAGTTTCATGTAATAATTCAATTTCCAGAGAAGGGACAGTAGGAAATTTACTATAATAAATATCACATTCTGGAAATGGATACATGAACATTCATCCGATGAGAATATATGTTATTTCAACATCAAACACTGCACACAAACAGAAACTGAAATGTAAAATACTCTGATTTGTATTCAAATAGATTAAAATATCAAGTTATTACATAATCTGTAATGAAGCATCACCAAGATTACATTAACAACTTCTAACCTGATCTTCAAGATCTCACGTTTTTTGTTGGTACAACATAATCAAAATTAACACAATACTATTTTCATCATCATCAAGAAACTCAGCAGAACTGTGTTTTATATTAAGGTTTCACCTTCAAATTTCAGTTTACTTCTCAAAACTGGAATTTGATCTCATAGTGTACTCTGCTACAAGCTGTGCAAAAGATGATGACTTATTTTCTAGCAACTTTGACGGAGAATCATATTCCTCAATAAGCCCTACACAAAGATGTAATAAAAAATCAAGAATATGTCATATTATCAAATGTATTGGAGAATTAAATTAAATAACCATACTAACCATGATTTAGAAGCAGAACCATATCGCTATCAATGACAGAAGTTATTCGATGTGCAATTGTTATGACTGTGCAGTTAGAAAAGTGCTGACGAGAGTTTGCTGAATCAGATTATCTGTAGCAGTGTCAACAGATGCAGTAGCTTCATCAAGCACCAAGACCTTACTTTTCTTGAGTAGCACACGCCCAAGACAAACCAACTGCCTCTGACCCATACTCCAATTTTCTCCATTCTCAGTAACTACAAAATCCATATTACCATATACAATAAAATTTATGTGCCTTAATTAGTTTCAAAAAATTTACAAATCACAGAAGTTGGAAGAAGAGGGGGCAGACCTTTGGAATCTAGCTTCCCTTCCTTCTTTCTTACTTCATCTCCAAGTTGGCACTTATCCAATGCCTAAAACGATTTAAATAAGTGTTAGCAAATCATCTTCTAGAACAAAGTCTGAAGTCCCTGAATGTCAGATTTAGTAGGAAAGGTAACAAGGAAATACTTCACACTACAATCAAATTAAATCAACCTACCTCCCATATTTGCTCGTCTGTGTATTCTTCAAGAGGGTCCAGGTTGCTTCGTACAGTTCCTTCAAACATGGTTGGATCTTGAGGAATGATGCTTAGTCTTGACCGTAAATCATGCAGTCCAATTGATGAGATATTGATTCCATCTATCATAATCTGACCGGCTGCAGGTTCAACAATCCGGAAAAGTGTTTGAATCAGAGTAGATTTACCACTTCCAGTTCTCCCAACAATGCCAGTCTTCATCCCTCCCAGAAAAGTGCAAGTGAGACCTCGCAACACAAGTGGCATGTGTGGGGGCATATCGGACCTACACCCGAACCATAATAATTGATTATGCATATGTCACTGAAGAATGAGAGAATGGAAGTATAAAACCAGTAAATTACCTGTAGATCATGGATGTGAACTTCTCCATGCGATGGCCAAGAACGGTCGGGCCGGCTTTCTTCTATTACAAGAGGTGGCTCACTAGGAATACAAGTGTATTGAAGTATTCTCTCAACTGAAATAATCTTGTTCTCAAGATTGCAAAGATTCCATATGACCCAAGCTTGTAACATGTTTAGATTGAGCCCGTATGTCACAGCCAATCCCGCAAGTGCTTTAAAAAAGAAAAAGAAAAGAAACAGTTCCTTCAATCTCTGCTTTAACATTTACTGTCAATACCCAGAAACATTAGCAATAAGATAGCTTAATCAATCACCTGGATCAATTACACCCTGTGGGATGGAAATTAGGAAAATCAAAGAAAAGGCAAATGTTATAGAAGACAACATATCCAGGCGGAAGCATAGCCATTCCATTGCAGCAGCACTATGGAATTTGGGCCGAGAATATCCATCCATCAGTTTCATATTTGTGTCTTTGAACCTCAATTCTTGATCAAAGCTCCTGATAGTTGTTGACCCGGAAATTGTTTCAGCAAAATGTTGAATCACTGGAGCTTTGCATACTCCAATTAACCGTGAAAGTTCTCGTGCCGAAGGTAAGTAATATTGCTGCAAAATTATATCACTGTCAGAAATCAACCATCAGAAAATGGTAAAAACTATGGCAATGAACGGACTTCGCATAATCACATTATATTAACTCTTCTGTGGAAATTCTGTAACTTAGAAAATAAGGGAATACAGATATGACCAAGAGCATTTTAATAACTATGTTTTATACGCAATTATAACTAGATGCATAATCCAGAAAATCAACAATTCTCATAGAAAAACTAAATAAAACAAAAGACAATACAAAAAAACATGAGGGAATAGTCAAGATTGCATAGGAGATTTGATGCGAAGCCATAATTTGGCATAACTTAGAAGAGTCGCCAAGAGCAGAAGGATTACCTGATACCAAATGCTGGTGGTGATCACAGGGATAAAAACAAGAAAAACCTGCCATGCAACCTGAGACATCACTATAATGATTCCTAGAAGCTGGATCATTGAGAATGCAAAAGCCCCAACTTGAAACGGAATGTTCAAGTCCAACGCACTTTGATCGGTAGAAGCCTATACGAGCAAAAGCACAAAAATTAAGAATATTCAAATTTTCAATATTTGGTATAATATTGATATTCAAAAAAATTAGGAAAACACAGAAAAACATTACTCTGTTGCAACCAGAGAAGACAATTTTGAAAACAATTACGCCAATGTTAAATCACCTGATATCACAAAAAAAAGATATATATAAACACTCACTCTGTTTATAATTCGTCCACTTGGGGTTGCATCAAAGAAGGACATGGGGGCACGGAAAATGCACAGATGCATCTTATTAAAGAGAATACTGGCTGTTTTGTATCCAGCCGTTACAAGAAGTGTTGCTCTGCCAAGGATGCAAAAGGAACTGCCAATAGCCAAAGCTACGTACACAATTATTAGTGTAGAGCCCCCAACAGGTGGTTTTGCATCCTCAGACACAGGAGTTGCCCAAGCCATCCAATAATTGCTGCCTATTTGAAGGGTCTGAAAGAGAATCTGTGCCAACAATATAAATGGCACAAGGGCTCCTCCATATGCTGTAGTGATATACTTCCAGTACACTGAAAACCCAACTCTACCTTTCTCTCTCTTCTTCTTGCACAAGCTGCCCTTTTGCCTCTGCTACTTCATCTGCTTTATCATTCTGAACATCTTGATGTTTTTCATTTTTAGCAACACCACCATTACTACTTGTGCTACCATTTTCTTTGCTAGTACTTATTTTTTCAGAAACATGCCCACCCTCTATGAAATCAAGAGCTGACAAAGCTTGCTTATGTGCACCCACAAGTTCCATAAAATCAGTTCCTGAATTAAGAATTTCAGTGTACTTTCCAGCTTGTGTAATCTTTCCATCCTTCATCACCTAACAAAGCAAGGTATGAATAGATTTAATGTGTTTTGAAAATGAAGCCATGGAATCCAGTAGAAAAGAAGAGTAATATAAATTGCTCACCAAGATAAGATCAGCAGCAGGTAAGAACTCCACTTGATGAGTAACATAAATCACCGTTTTTGAACTCAAAGCACCCAGCAATACTTCCTGCACAGAAGAATAAGTATCCGTTCCATTAAGTATTTCCTTAAAGAAGAAAATTAAAAATAAACGGTCTAACGGCAAAGCACTCATCTCATGCATAGGGCAATATTAGTTGAATAAACTTAAATTCAGCAAGAAGTAAAAGCATTATGATAGAAACAGAAGTAACCTTAAAGAGGTGAGATCCTGTATGCGCATCCACTGCACTAAAAGGATCGTCAAACAAATAGATATCAGCATCCTGGTACAGAGCACGCGCAATCTGTATCCTTTGCTTCTGTCCTCCACTCAAATTAATTCCCCTCTCACCTATAACAGTCTGATCACCAAAAGACAGGATCTCCAAGTCCTTCTTCAGGGAACATGCTTCAAGAACTCTGTCATACCTTTCTCTGTCCATTTCCTTACCAAACAAGATGTTGTCTTCAATCTTGCCACTCTGTATCCACGGCGACTGAGCAACATAAGCCTTTGTACCACACAGCTTAAGGTTACCAGAAATCTTGGGTACTTCTCCCAGGATACACGAAAGTAAGCTTGATTTACCCGAACCAACAGTACCACAAACTGCAATCCTCATGCCATGGAACACTTTCAAGTTGATATCCCTTAGCGTTTGATTTGGGGAAGAAATATTCCAGGAGAAGTTTGCATCAACTATATTTATTGCTGTATCAGAACTATCTCTTGGCTGCTTCTCTATAACATCAGTCTGCAAGTCATCAAGACATAGAAAAGATGCAAGTCTATCAAGCGAAACCTTAGTCTGAATGATCATTGAAATTGTGTCAGGAAGATTATAGATTGGCTCTTGAAGAATCCTGAACGTTGCAAGAGCAGATAAGATCTTGCCCGACTCAAGCGGGATTCCTAAAAGCATACAAGCGCCAAAAGTGGCCACGGACACAAAAGTAGGAGCACCCCAGAAGACAAAACTGGTCATCGCTGAAGTGTAAACATATTTTTTCAACCATCCAGCCTCACTCTTTCGGAGCTCAACAACCTTAGACAAAAACTTCATCTCCCATCCCTGAAGTTTAAGAATTCTCATGTTCCTTAAAATCTCAGAAGTTGCCTTCATCCTCTTATCTTTTGATTCCATCAACTTGTCTTGGAACCTCTCTTGCAATCTCCCCAAAGGAAAATTCGCCAGCATAACAATTATTGTTGCCAATAGAGTTGCAATCGATGCAAGCCCAAGATTTTTATACAAGATCACCAATGCCAAAGCAACTTGCACAAGCACCATCCAGGGATCATGCACGTACCAGCTGAAGTCACCAACTCTCTCAGCATCAACAGTCATGAAATTAATGATTTCCCCGCTGGTATGCCCCTGCTTCGCCTGACATGAAAGTGTCAAAGCCTTGTTGTACACCATTGCAACAATTACTGCTCGGATCCTAATTCCGAGCTGCTGCAACCGAAAGAACCAGTTCCTCTGGGAGAGGCACTCCACAAGTTTCGCAACAAAAAACACCGAAACCAAAACATACCCCTCATTTTCAAATTCCCGCTTCCCATTGAGGTATTGCACAAAAGTGTCAATGAGATAGGGGCCAACATATGAGGCCATTGTGTATAAAAGAGCAAGGAAACCTGTTAACAGAATTTCCTTCCATCCTGACCAGACCACTGCCTTCACCAGTTTTATAGTGGTAACGCCACCCTCTGCCTCAAGCTTACTTCTGAAAATTGGGAAGGCCCCAGCTACACTATCATCCTTATCTAACTGAGGGACGTCCTCTAGGTCTAATGTTTTCTTATTGCCGACAGCAATCAGAGAACCCATCCAAGAGAAAGTTAAAAGACTAAATAGACCAGCATTTGAATAAGGGGTCACTTTATCAGCCCCTTTGGACTTGATTCTTGACCCTACATTTGAATTACCATTCAAAAGAGGTTCTTGAAGGAGGGTGTCTTCACCCTCACTTCTCTTCACAAACCCCACGTAACAGAAAAACAACCCACTGATAAAAGAGACAACATCAGAAACCAAATACTGAATTGGTAAAGACACATGGTTTTTGTAAAGAAGAACGTCAATAACAAGACAATAGCAGGAGATAGACATGAAAGAACCCCACCAAACTCTCAATAAAAATGGGAACTTTTGTTCAGCGGAACTAAAAAACTGAGTATGTAAATAAACACAAATTGAACCCCAACCAAGTGTTCTCAGCACAAAATCAAAAAGGGTCACCAGTTTATCATCCGACCAACCATTTCTATACCAATAAAAGTAACTTAATAAACACAACACAAGATTAAACACTGAAACACCTAAACAACAAACAAAAGTCCGCTTATACCACAAAACCCCTCGGTTCTTAAACCTCTCCTTCGACTCCTCAGTACTATGACTAACACTCGCTCGCAGTTTCTTCCAAACCCACGAGAGAAATAACACAAGTAACAAAACTAAGTGCAACGAAGCGGAGAACCCACGTAGGAAAATGGGTTTAAGAAGAAAATTAGTACCTGAATACATGAGTGAAGAAGAAGAGTGTGTAAAGAAAGTTAACAAAACAACCTTTGCTGAATCAAAAAGTTCCATTTTTTAGAGGGTTTATAGCAAAAAGAGGTGTACTTCGAAGCTTTGAGGTTTCTACCTGTGAATATTGAAGACTCAATTTGATGTGTGTTTATATATCAAAGGAGCCCAAAAGAGACAAAGAGATAGTCAAAGACGGATTCTTGGAAGATAGTTAACGTGTCCACCAAGACTGGGGAGACGGAGAGAGCTAAGAACTGAAGCTAAAGGGAAACAAAAACTTGGCTTTTTTTTTTTCCAGGGAAGGAGCGTGGACAGTGAGAGGCTGAACCTCACGTCAATACGAGATCTTTAATGTTATCAATTATGATTGTTCAATAATGTACGGTACTGATTATAAAAATTAGTTAAAATAGGTGTAAATTAGTTAAACACCTTAATTATTAAAAAAAGTTTAATAATTATATATGGTAATATTACTAAATTTGATAGCCCTTATGATAGAATGCATCATCAAAAAACAGAGCAACTTTCTAGAAATTAAAAAATATAACAGCTTCCTGGAAACAGGGGATCAATGAAAATTATTAAATCTTTAATTAATTTCAATTAAAAATAATTCACTTCACTCCCTAGTGTGACATAAAACAAAATTGCTGAGATACTGATAATTGAGTTGTGTGGTCAACAAGAAAAACTGAAGCGTCATTATTTATTAATATGTTGATTTTCTTGGGGGCCAAACATAGCTTTTTGTCATATTCAACTTTTAAAAAAGTTTTGGGGCTCCACTCCATCATCTGAGTTATGCTTGGAAATTTGTGCCTAACAAGTTTTGTCAAATTTGGCATGAGTGAGTGGGCTGACCCTGTCACATGCCACATTAAAATTCTCTTGATTTGAAATGTTTCTTTCACTTTATTTGCTTGGGGAGGAGAGTAGGAAATTGTAAAAATAACTTTTTACTCTTTATAATGATATCATAGTATCATACCCTTGAGGGTCAGTTTGGTTCGGGGTTAAGTGATATTATTGGGGTAATGTCATCTTATATTACTTGATTACCACGTTTGATTGTCAAGTAATATAAGATACCAGTAATTTTCAAATACCAATAGTGGTTACTATTGGTAATATAAGAAGTAATCGATTACCTCTATTTTCTTAGGTTTTCTGAGATTACCAGGATTATCTTTTTTTGTTACAATTTTATCCCTTATTAATAAAAATTTTGGACAATAATACCCCTACTTTAAAACAAATTTACGTTAATATCCTATTTCAATTTTACCCTTGTTTAATTAAAATTTTGGACAATAATGCCCTTATATTTAAAAAGAATTTCTGAGACCACCACGCCACCAAGCCACCACCATTGTTACCACTCCAGCCTACCACCACGCCGCTCGTCGCCACCGCGAACAACCGCCTGAAAAATCGCGGAGCCCCCTCAAAAACACTGGAAATTCGCGGGAGGGAGGCTCGGGAGGCTTCGATATGGCGCTTTTGGCCATATTGATGGCCCGGGCACCATATCGGGCCGCACTGGCCGATAATGGCTAGGGATCTGGCCGTACGGCCGACCGCCCGATATGGCGTTTTCGGCCATCAATATGGCCAAAACGGCCATATCGAAGCCTCCCTGAGCCTCCCTGCTGCACTTTCCAATGTTTTTGGGGGCTCCGCATTTTCCCATGGTTGTTCAGTGGTGGCGGCAGCGGCGGTGGTGGTGGCTGGGTGGCCGTGGTGGTGGTGGCTTGGTGGCAGTGGTGGTCTGTAAATTCTTTTAAATATAAGGGCATTATTGTCCAAAATTTTAATTAAACAAGGGTAAAATTGAAATAGGATATTAACGTAAATTTGTTTTAAAGTAGGGGTATTATTGTCCAAAATTTTTATTAATAAGGGATAAAATTGTAACAAAAAAAGATAACCCTGGTAATCTCAGAAAACCTAAGAAAATGGAGGTAATCAGATTACCTCTTATATTACCAATAGTAACCACTATTGGTATTTGAAGATTACTGGTATCTTATATTACTTGACAACCAAACGTGGTAATCAAGTAATATAAGATGACATTACCCCAGTAATGTCACTTAACCCCGAACCAAACTGACCCTTAAGGTATTATAAAATAACATAATTTCCTTTTAAGGTTTTAGAAATAACTAAAATTCTCTTGATGTCAAGTTTTAAGCGCTAAAATAAATGGTAAAAGGGTAATTTGATAATATTTATGAAGATTTAATAGTGTAAATTTTAACGGCTTATTAACGATTCGTTAACGACGAGGTATTCAAGCCCATATTATATCTTACTTAATCCTTAGAGTCACGGAATATCTTACAAACTCAATGACCAAGGTAATTGTATAAATGTAGTAAGTATTTCTCCTGGGACTCGAACATAAGACTTTTTGGATACAACTAACTTTAGTGATTAAAGGGTTTGTCATTCCTATCACAAAGGGAGAGATTTTTGTCATTTTATTATACATCATGGGGGTTTATGGCTTTAACCCAAATATTTATGATATTTTTACAACTAAAAGGGTGAGATTGGTCGTGCAATAAATATATGGGATCTATAGGGTGTTTTTCTAGGTACCACTTTTTTCCAAACTCATGCTTCACCAATTAGGTAAGGTAGGATCTCCATTTATATGCTAATAAACTTATACTTTTGTCTTTTTATAAGTCTTACCAACATTATATACATATATTTTTTTTAATTATCATATGGTTAGATTCTTTTAATATGTCAATTGGACTTTATAAAAAGAAGGTTTACTCTCTAGTAAAATATAAGACAAAATTGCTGACCCATCATATTTGAGTTTGGGTTGTGTGCTCACCAAGGCAGGAAATACCATTATTTGTCTATTTTCTTGGGGACCAAAAATTGGATTATTCTTATTCAATTTAGAAAAAATGGCTATAAGGGCTCCACCTTAAGAATATGATTGGAAATTTTGGCCAATTCTTTGTCAATTTGTGACAGTGAGTGGGTGGGTTGGGGGGCACTTATATAGTTATGGATCACAACTTAATATGTCTCTATCAAGAAATTGATTGCATGAATTGAAAAATCCACCCCATATTCTTGGAACAATAGCCACAAATTGCAATGGAATGTACCATTTTTCCAAGATCAACTTCTTTGAATTTATTAGGTTTCAAACAAATACTCAAAGTTTAAAATACTTCATTGCAAACCACCCGCTGGAACTCAAAATATAGAATTTGAATAAATGAACTGTCGTAATTGTGTTAAAATTTTAAGTCACAATATCGCAACCAAGGGCAGATCCAACCTAGCCCACCCTCAATTTTATTTTAAAAAATACTAATATATATAATTTCTGGATTTTGGCCTACCCTAACAAAAATTTCTAGATCCGCTTTGATCGCAACCTTAATTTTTTTTGTAGAATGTACTTGAAAAAATAGTCAGGGATGATTTGATTTTTGTTCAAGTTGTATAGCTTTTTTTGAGCCATTACTTTCTAAAAGGTTAGACATACTCACATGCTTGAATTGCTATTATTATTATTATTATTATTTTCTCGAAGTTAATTGTATAGTTATACGTCATTAGCAATAATAAAAGCGATTTTTCGTTTAAAGAAAAAACCAAGAGTATGAAATATATTCTTGGTAAAATGATATTCTTCTTTCATTTACATCCATAGAAGTTAGATATAAATATCTAAAAGATTTTCATAATAAACAACAATTTATCTTCTTTATTATAATTCAAATAAAACATTACATTATGAAATGTGTGGTAGTTGAATGAGAAACACCAAAACTCTAGGGACCTTAAAAATTTTCTCAGAAGAATAAAATGAAAGAATTTTATCAGAGAGAAAAGAACAAATTTCACAAGTACCCAAAAGTGCTTCTGCAGAAGCAGAGAAACAGTACAATGGTCAGAGAGAAGAAATATAATGAGCTTTTTTTCAACCAGCAAGAACAAGATGATAAGATATTTGACATTGAAATTGCATTTGACTTATTTAATATAAAGAACCATGGAGATTCTAAATTAAGTTTAAATTATCCACTAATTAAATCTTAAATTATATCACATGTCTCTCTTAATCTAATCAAACTACACTTTTTTATTACCACTAAATTCTTGATAATACATTTCACATATCTATTCATTATTTATATTGTACGTTGTTATATCACCAAATCACCATTCATATAGTGACCCTATAGTATACATTGTTATAATTATTATATAAAGGATAGTTTAATATTTTTCATGTATAAGGGTAGTTTAGTCTTTTCATCTTTTTCCTTGGAACCTATTTATTATATCTTTAATGTATAAGGATACCCTCCTCTCTAGTATGAGTTTCTTCAGTATATTGATTTTCTTTTGATTTATCATAATATTATAGTCAAATTTGTTTATATTTGAATCATGGTCCCACATGTCGAACGTGGAGGAGAGTCTTAGAAATCGTATTTGTCCTACATCATCAAGATAATGGGTTATTATGGTATATATATATGTGTGATTGAACTATCTCATTTCTTAAACTAGCTTTGAGGGATGAGTTCTACCCAAACCCACTTAACAATATAAGACAAAATTGTTGACCCATCATATTTG